>JAHLSL010000009.1:108040-162800 GCA_025920805.1 Petroica traversi | reverse complement strand
ACCCCACCATCCCCGTGGGGTGGGGCTGGGGCTGGGGCCGGTCTCGAGCCCGGCCGGGCGGGGAGCGCTGTTTCCCTGGCAGCCCCTCTCCCGGAGCCGCCTGGCTTCCCCGGTCCCCTCCGCTCTGTCCCAGCAGCGCTGCCGCCTTTGCACCCTGCCGGGCAGAGCCGCCGACCTGGGGCCTGGCGAGGCGTGGCTCACGGGGATGGTGGGGTGCCCTTCTACTCCTTGGGCTGCCCCCGGGGTAAAGTCACGCACGGCCGGCGCTTGTTGTTTGTTGTTTTTCCTATGGGCAGAATCTACAGTGCGAGGAAGGTGAAGAGAGGTCCAGGAGCGAAGAGGAGCAAGAGGAGCTTCCGCCAACGCCAAAGGACGCTCCTGGAAGCACGGCCAACACGGATGGAGGCAGTGACCACGGACCGGCACTTCCATCCCCTCCTGGTGCTGGTGCTGTGGCAGAGAAGACAGGCGGGGAGGACTCTGAGGACGATGTCCTGAAATACGTCAGGGAGATCTTTTTCAGCTAACATAGCCTCAGGAGAAGAGGACACAATGGCGAGGGTGTCTCCTCCCGCGGCCCTGAGGGCGGTGGGAGGAGGGCCTGGAGGGGGCTGTGCATCCATCAGCTGTGTTGGTGCCCTGTGTGGCTGGTAGGACACCCATGAAAGCCAGAGCGGGGAGGGAAGCAGGGACTCAGTTTTCCCAGCCTGTGCTGGGCTCAGTGGGATTTGGCTCCAGATTAGGATATGTTCATTTCTGTTTTGCATCTCAGAGCATGGAGAGATTAAAGAGGACATTTGGGTTTCTGTGAGTATCCGTTTGTTGGGCATGGAGAGGAGCAGGGAGTTGCTGACCTGGAAGACCTCTGCTGGCAAAGCTACATGATCGTGGTTCAGCCTTGGGGGCTCCCTTGTCCATGTGGTCCCTCTGTTTCAGCAGCAGTGGGGCCTGGCTGGCTGTTCCCATTGGACCTGGTGCTGAATTTGCCTCCAGACTCCAGCAGTCCTCCCAGTGCTGAGGAAGATGTGTGGGTACAGACTGGCAGAAGCCAGGACTGCCCTGACAGGGCTGACCCCGTGGCAGAGTGCTTGGGGGTCTGGGAATGGATGAAGATGGCTCAGTATCCTCTTCCCAGTCCAGAAAGGTGATGAACAAACCACACAAGGCCAGGTGTGAGAGCATGTGTTGAAATGAATCAGTCAAACCAGCATCACCAGCCTCATCCCCACCAAAGCTGAAGCAAGAGAGGAAACACACCCTCATGTCACTCAAAACAAATTCACTCAGCAGCAAAGGATATCACTATTAAGCAGGCATTCTTTATTAACAGAAGTTCTCCCAACCACTGGATGAATTCCTGCAGTTTATATTTGCAAGGCTGTTACATATTCACTACAAAGACAAATCAGTAACATAAAATGCCTATTTTGAAAAACGATTATACGAACAGGAGTTAACTATTTCAGTCTTTTCTGCCATCTACGGTCCTTTAGGGGTTATTACAATCCTTTTGGTGGTCATTTAATCGTCATCACTTGTCCTTTAATTGCACTTTCTTAATTGTTGCATGCTCAGTCTCTTATCTTGATTTCAAACTAAAAAACTTGTTCTTTCTCAGTGGCTTACTTCATAGCCTTGAAGGCTGGTTGTTGATTGTCTGCTTATTTAAGTGATATATATCCTGTCTACTTAGAGAGAAATTACCTACTTGGTTTCATTTGTTAGCTTCTAGTTAAACATAATCTACAGATCTGTTTTTTAAAGATTTCTCCATTTATCTTTGTTATATGGTAGTGCCTTTTAAAAGGTACTAAAAATATGTTGTTATTTAATCACAGATTTAACCACATATTATGAGATACTAGCCTGAAGGGGTGGCGGCCAGGCAGGCATTTCTTTGTGTGAGGTTACAGACACACAGAGAGCCCTGCTGGGCACTCTCATTCCATGGAGACCCCATGCCGTGCTGCACCCCAGCAGCCCTGGCCCTGCTCCCTGAGCTCACCTTTGCATGCCCTGTGCTGAGCCGTGTGAGCTGCCCTCACACAGAACCTTTTCTGCTGGAGTATCAAAGGCTGTTGGGAGTGCTGGGCTCGACCCCATATTATTCATGGGAACAAACCAGGAGCTCTGCACCAAAATCCCCTGCTTTCTCATGGAAACCCTCCATTAGGGCTGTGTTTGTTGAGTTGCCCTCCATGTGCTCTGCTGCTGCTGGGGCTGCATGTGGGGCACATCACCCTAATGAGCTAAGTCAGAGTCACTCTAGATGTAATAACAGCAGGTGAAGTACAGGTGCACCTCTGTGGGTGCCACGGCTGTGATGGCAGTGTGAAGCCACAACTCCTCAAGTCACAATTACCTTGAAGGCATCTGGTTATTCCAGGAGGTGGAGAAGGAGCAGATTCTTTGGGCAGCCCAAGAAAGGAAGCTTTTTTACTTCTCTGCTTAACTGTACTTAGACTAGCTGTGGGCAGAGGGGCAGTGTCCACTCTATGCTGCTTCTGTTACCTTCACTGCTCCTTGGGTCAGGGCCAGAAATGCTTTCACTTTGATGCTGGGCCCCAAGCTGAGGGGTGTTACACGCTGCTGTACCTGGGAAGCTTCTGTGCTGTGCTGTGGCTGTTGGTGTCTGCTACCAGCTTGATGCAGGAGTGCTGCACAGCAATGTGCCAGAGCGTGGCTCAACATGAGCCTTCAGACTCAGAATCAATTTTTTTTCTAGGGAGCAAAGCTGTATTTGGATTACTATTTTAAATCATGTTAATGATAGCTCTTGCATCTTCTTCACTGTTGAATCTTAGTGAGGAGGGCCTCCTCAGTAAAAGGGCTTTGTCACACATGTGTGTGCTTGGCCTACCTGAGGTACACAGTGGCAGTGAGAATCTGGAGCAGTAGCAGAGCCTGAGTCCCAAGCAGTGCCAGGAATCCCCCGGTCAAATCAGAGAGCTGAATCCATGGCAAGGTTTCTAAAAGAAACATTCCCAGGCCTCCAGACAGGATTATAACCTTGATGATGGGTACAATGAAGATCATCTTCCGTCCCTCTCTCTGCCCTGTGCAATTCACCATTACAACAAAAACTAAGTGGAAGAGGATGAAGACCAGGCAGGTGTACACACAAACCCTGGCTAGTGCTATTTGTAGCAGACTGATGCCCATGGCCTGTAGCTGCTTGCTGTCCAGGCACTGCAGCTCCCCAGCTGTATCATTCCGCAGGCAGAAGTTGTAAAAGCCAATGCATTTGTCAGGGAGGTTCACCAGGTTCCCAGCTTCGTACAGCAGTGCATAGGACATCAAGGTCAAAGTCCCAACAGACTCCAGTGCAGTCAGCACATGAAGTTTCTTGGCATGCCTCTGCTGCAGCAGACACATCCTGGTGCCTGCCTGCTTTCTTGCTGCCGTGGTAAAAGCTGCTGAGGGGATGCCTGTTGCAAAACACGAAGGGGGGACCCCTCAGTTGTTACCTTGTACAGCACCCGTCCCAGAATGGGCTCCAAGCCTTATGGCTGGGGTCTAGGGACTCCCCTTGCAAATAGAACAGGAGTGTCCCAGTCATGCCTAGGACTGTGCTGCGTAAGGGTAACTGGCTTGAGGGGGGTGCATTTGGTGCACTTTTGGTCACAGCAAAGGTGGCTTAATGAATGTCCCATGTGTGGACCAGTACTGGGAGGAGAGTATGACTCAGCCCCACACATGCCCTTTGCACCATGGTCTCACTGGAAAAGAGGCATTTGTCAGCAAGCTGCAGTGATGGGAGGAGAGAAAAACTGCTGTCTGATAAGAAGTAGGATAAGAGCTATTCTGGGATAATGCCTTTCTCTCAGTTTTTATCAGACAAGGACATCCCTTGTGATCTTTGGACTATTGAGTAACAGAAGTAGGGGTTAAGAGCTATTCTGGGAAAATGCTTTTGTTTCACTTATGATTGAACAAAGACATCCCTTGTGATCTTTGGACTACTGAGTAAAATGCAGACATCACAGGATTTGAACTGCAGGGCTACCCTTGCCTCCCTGTCCTGTCTTACAGTTCTGGGGCACCCTGTACCATTGATTCCACCCATTTCCAGCATCTGAGCTCCACATGCACCTGAGGTCCTTGCACACCTTGCTGAGCACAGCAGAACTGAATACCTGCAGCTCTGCTACCCACTGAGGCTGGCAGTGCTCCTGTCTTGCTTGCCTGAGGACCAATACCCTACACAGACAGGCAGGTGCCCAGCTCAGAGAGGCACCCTGGATCCTCCTGCAACCACTCGCCTTCCTCTGAGGCCCAGGGACATGGGTGCTACTGAGACACACCTGTGATTGCCACCCACCTTGCTTCTCTCTCAGACTGGTGAGCAAACGCAACTCTACTCCTCTCCCAGCAATGTGTACTGTCCTCAGTGCTGTTTTGCAGGCTTCTGCTTCACTCTGAAAAACAGGGAAGTGGCATCAGGAAAGGGTGTCACTGGCTGCAGAGCCACACAGCATTGAAGCACTGTCCACCCAGGTCTCAGAGAGGCATAAAACAGGACTTGAGGACCCTGGCTTCAAGCTCAGCCTCAGGCTTGAGGCTTTGCAAATAACTCTTCCTCCCTTTTCTGCTGAGAATCATTTTCCACTTTCCTTCAAGAAGTTCACATTGGCCCTTTTGTCCCCTTCCACTGCCTATTACCCAGTGGTATAACATCCTGGAATCCTGTGTGGGCCATTTACTTAGGAAGTGGACTCTGGGTCCCTTCCAACTCACGCTGAAAATTCAGAATAGTGTGTGAATCTGTGATATCCTGGATGTCCTCCTAGACCATCACCCAAAGCTGATTGTGAATTTGGTACAGCCTATGAGTACCAGGAGTACCTCGGAGTACCTTTTAGAGTGCCAAGAGACACTCCACTCAATCTGTACTCAGTGCCTGGCAGTGGTGCTGGTGACTAGAGAGACTTCCAGCATCCCCCTCCCACTCCTCAGCTTTCCTTGGATGTGTGGCACCTCTGTTTAATGAGCACAAAGATGAAGCTTCTTTGTCTCAAATTTCATCCAGGAGCAGCACACACACACAGCATAGAAGGGGGGGGTCACAGCATCAGACACAACCTGTCCACTTCCCCTGGTCACTTTTCCCTCACTTGGAGGGCTTCTTCACCACAGCACCCTGGAGAGGCTTCTGGAGAGGCTGGAAGGTCACATGGAGGACGCCCATTGTTCTGCGTCTGCAACAAAGACAGAAGCAACTGGGAAAATATCCATGCTTGGGCACAGAGTGTGCTGCAGAGTGAGACCTCCAGCAGATGTAATTTCACCATGGTTTGTCTTGGTCCTGGTACTGCCCCGTGGTTTGTCTGTCTCACACACAGTCTCCTGTACCCAGGCATTGCTGCTCTTCCTCTCCCTGTTCTGCAAGGGCTCCCACCACTCACTGTTCTCCCTGCTGCCCTGCCTCAGCCCTCAGAGGAAGAACAAGCTGAACTTGGAGGGAGTTCTTCGCTGGCTGACGAGATCTCCAGGGACTTCTGTTAGACCTCAACATGGGGACCACTACTGCCCAGCCTACACCTGGCCCTGCCCACCCACCAACCCTTGCTGTTGAATTTATTTAAACCAGTTTCCTAAGGAAGGCAGGCTTGTAGAAATACGGCTTTTTGTTCAATCATCTCATGCTCACTCCCTCAGCATCCATAATATATAAAAGCTATTAAAAACTGTCCTAGTTACACGTGTTTACTAGAGAGGGGACAGAGAATTAAATTCCTATCAGGTTTGTGGTAACACATGACAAAGGTGGAGTAGAGCCACCTCAGAGACCCTGTGCTGCTGTGTGATCTCTGTGTGTGAGAACCTGGGGAAAGCCCGTGGAATCTCTGCCCTCTCTTCTGCTTTGAGGCTCTCATGTGTAAGGACATATTTTCTCAGCAATATCCCTATCTTCACTGCCAAATTGCTGGCATCTTTGCCCTTTAGCCTCCTCAGGCTCCTGCTATCTCCCCAGCCCAGCCCAACGCAGTAGGTAAATCCCTGTCCCTAGGTGTGATTGATAGGACCAGAAACATGCCTGGAATGGCCCTGTGCCAGCTGGATAGAGAACTCGTGACTGGCCTGGAGGCAGTGAAGGCTGAGACCTGTCACCCTGCCTCAGTGCAGCCACAGATACGAATTTGTGAGCTCTGCAGCTCATCACTGATGCAAGTTTGTCAGCAGCCTGGCTGAGAAGCAAGGGACAAACAGGAAACAGCTCTCTCCCAGATTACAGCTTGGGTTTTTCCCAGAGAGCTGCAGCCTCGCTGTCTCTGAGGAGGTGTCTATGCCTTTGGATGGGAGATTCTGAGGCTCTTGTAAATGGTTTAAGAAAGAGGAACCTGAACATGGCACAGCAAGCCCCAGCCTGGATTCAGCCTCCTTGTTCTTGGGCTGGCTTTGCTGGAAACGCTGGGTTTCACCATAGGAGAGCTCTGTGTCTCAGTCTCCCTGGCAGAGAGAGGCCCCATGTGAATGGCTCAGGAGCTTCCTGAGGTCTCTGTGAGGGAGATAAGGCTCCGGGCACACTCTGTGCTTTTGGGGCTGCACAGCCCTTTCCTCTGCTGCTCACAGGCAGGTGGGCAGCCTTCCCAGGCTGGGGCTGTGCCGTCCTCCAGCAGGCTGCTGGCAGAGTGCCTGGGTAAGGGGACAGGAAGGCACACGGCTCTGGCACAGGATTTGGCCTCTGTGCAGGGATCAACATCTCTGGAGCCACTGGATGCTGCTGCAGAGGGGCTGAGTGCAAAGGGGCGAGGGAATGGGCATTTCCTTTTGCACTGAAGAGCCCCCGGACAACTTGACTTTCCTGCATCCCCTCTCTCTGGCTGTTGCGGGGAGAAATGCTGTGCAAGAGTGACGGGAAAGTGTCAAGCTGTGGATGTGACACTTGTCCTTCAAGACACCTGTCCTGCCTTTTCACCACCTCCCCGCCCCAGCTATCCCGATCGTCTTTCCCCTTCGGGCACGATTAACTGCAGGAAAGCATGGGTGAGAAAAAGCCACTGGGAGGTTAAGGATTGCTGGTAAACAGAAACCAACCAGCGGCAAATGGAACAGACTGCGAGGCAACTGCCCTTAAAGCGCCTTAGAGCAGGGAAAGGACCCTCCAAGACACCTGCACCTTGCAATACCACATCTGGCAGTTGCCCCCAATGCCAGTGACATTAAAAAGCGGGGGTCTCGGTGGAGGATACTTACGGGCTGTCTATGGGTGGGAGCGGAGCTGGAGAGGGCTGCGGTGCTGTTGTAGAGCCGAGCGCTGCCGGTGCGGAGCTGGGCTGGGTCAGTCACGTGCTGATGCTTATCTGCTTTCTCTTTCGGTTCCGAGGGCACTGCTCCTCCCCGATACCGGGACAGCCGCACGCGAGCGTGGAAACAAGCCCAGCCCAGCTCCACAATCTGAGCCGGGGTCAAGGCTTGCGTTTCCTTTCCTTCTCTCCGCTGTGCTAACCCATGATCGTCGTGCTTTTAGAGTAGCTTGGGTGTTCACGAGGGCTTAGAAAAATTTGTTTAGTTTTGTTTGGACGCTTCTTTAGGGGTGACTGACCGTCCCAGCAGGGTCCCCAGTACCGCAGCACTGCCGGGATTCGCTGCCAACGCGGCCCTTCTCGCACTTTGGACTCTGATCCCCTCCCTCTGCTTCCCAGACACGGCGTCGCCCGAGCTTCCCTCGCCTGGAGCCGCCGGGCTTCCGCAGGTACAGTGCAAGGTGGCGAGGTGCCTGATCTGAGCGGAACCGCTGAAACCCCGAGTGACGGAAGGGGCAAAACTCGCCTTCCTTTAAACCTCCCGGGCGGATCTGGAGCTGTTTGTCCTACCAGCAGCCTTTGTGGTGGGTCTGCGAGGAGGGCTGTGTGTTGGGGGGTTGATACTTGCAGAACACCTTCACAGAGTGTCACCTGGTAATTCATGTTTAGGCATGGTCTAGAAGCCCCCATGTGGTACATGTGTTGTGAGCATGTAATAGTGGCACTCACAACCAGCAGAGCTGGTTGCCTGATTTTGCACCTGTGCCAGAAACACTTCTCAGTGTTTCCTGAGGAACCCTGTGCCTCCTCCCCAGCAGGGTGTCAGTCTCTGCTGCTTTTAATGCCTCCTGCGATGTCACAGCTGTCAAATGGGAGAAGTCCAGTCAAAATCTGGCTCAAGAGTTGCCCTTGGTCCCAGCTGACCTGTTTCTGGAGGCTTCCTTCCACACCTTTGGCTGCCTCTCTATCAGGTAGTTCTCCTGCCTTCTCCTTTCGGGCAGGGAAGATTGTGCCCAAAGGCTGGGCAGGATGCAGTATGCCTTTCCATTCTTCTTCCTAGCAACATCTTACAGCTGTGCTCTGGCTGCCTCTTGGGCTTCCAGTGCCAAAGTCTGTCTGATGATGAAGGGATTGAGAAGGATAAATGTGATGAGGAAAACAGGGGACTGATCATCAACACGTCTCATGAAGAAAGAATGGGAAGGGAGAAGAAAAAGAGAGCAGGCTTCTATATCTGTGTGCCTGGAGGTAGGAGAGACTGGATGGACTGTTTTCTGTGGGTAAGAAAGGAGAGCACGTTCCAGGAGTCAGCTTCTCCTAAATTCCTGTGTGAGCATTGCTTCCTGGAATTGTTTCCTGAAAAAGACACAATTTTTTGTGTGCATTAAGATGTTTACGTGGCTTTAAAGTGGAATTAACTGTTCTGCAGGTCTTGATTTCTCGTTGTGCAGTTAAAGCAAATGCTCAGCAGTTCAGTATTATTAGCAATTACAAGGAAATCATGAGATGAACTCAGACTTTCCAAAACTTTTTGCTAATTTTGCCTTCCTGTTTTAAAAGTAAACTACTACACAGAAGTTGGTCATGGTCCTGGGTCCTCATTTCTGAGGGAATGTCCACGGAAGAACTTGCATCCAGTTCTAGCTGAAACAGAAAGCTCATCCAATTGTCTCTAAGAGGCCTCGTAATGATGATTTGTACCTATGAGTTTAATTTTTATTTTATTGCTACATTTGTTTTTCTACAATACAATACAATTTTTCCTCTTGTCTCTTATACAATACATAACAGAGGGATTGTATGGAGTATTTCCTTCTGGCAATACTGGGGTAATGAAATAGTCCTTCAGATGTGGTTAAGCCTTCCTTCTCATTTGATAAAAGGTTTTTATCTGGTCCATGTGGTAGACCAAGATTTGCTGATTGTTTTCCTGTGTATACATCATACCCTAATATTCCACCTGCACTAGAGCCCTTGCAGCAACGTGGCTCAATGGCTGCTGTATGAGGTTCTACCCATCCAAGGCACCTGGCATTTTAAGCATTTGGTCAATTCTTCCTTATTGCAGACAGGATATAATTTAGATTTCATTTATTATTGGTTCTAGCTGAACCCCTCTCAAATACTGAAAATGTGATGGCCCTGATTATGCAGTAATAGGTTCCAATGTATGGATTAAAATGGAGTTTGCTGTAGAAACAAAGATGAGGTAGAGAGAGGAAGCCCACTGGCTCCTCTACTAGGCAATCCTAAGGAAATTTCAAGGAGACAAAACTCAGTAACTTGTTTTAAACAACATATTTTTCATCTTTCTCCCAAATATCTGTACATATTAAGAAGCAGGTATATGACTGTAACTGAGAAAATATTTCCCAGGCATATAAGAACACAGGCCAAAAAAAATTAAAAATCTGTATTTCAAACTGCACAGAACCATAATGCCACAAGTGCCAGTATAATGTGCTTTCTATATCATTATCCCATCTGAACCGGTCAGTAAGATCACAGACTCAGCAAAAGGTTACTTTGCCATCACTGAAGTAAAAACAGACACTAAGAACATTTCCCTTCCATCAGGAGAAAACCTAAAATTTTCAAGCTTGTGTAGCAAGGTTTGAGCTGTAAGGTGCAAAGCAGGAGTCCTTGCAATCATTAGTGTGAACAAATGAACATATGTTGTTGGTGAAGTTTTTGGGGCAGGATCTGCTGCACCCTGACTTGCCAGCTGACTCCACTTTGCTCTGTTACCAGCCAAGGGTATGCTCAGCAAGACACAGAACAGTTTGTGCTTTCAGTAGGTGGGTACCTGGGAAAGCAAACAATACTGATGTTCCCTGGGGACCTTGCACACTTCACTGTTCATCGCCAAGGCGCAGGAAATGAGCCAGCAATGAGCTCATACTAACCTAGTAACTGTCTGTTTTGGAGTACTGTGCCATGTAGCCTGTCTTGGCCTTTATTTTCTCACCTTACCCCACATATTATTCTGTGGGATAATACTCCAGTCGGGATCTAAAATGCAGAAGCAAAATATTAAGGGCCAGGATATTAATTTATTTGTTTGTTTCTGACCAGAAAAGTTTGTTAAATTTCCTCTAAGCATTGTTGATTCCGGGAAAGCCTAGAATAATGTGATCTGTTATGTTTGTTCCCTTGGGTATGGTACACAATATCTAGGATGAACATCTGCATCTGGGGAAGGAACTGCCAAGCCTGCAAAAACATTTAAAAAGACATTCTTCATTAATCTCCTCTTTGGCAGGCAAGCTCTTACCCATCATAACACTGCAATGTACTCAACTGTACCAAACTTAAACTGTACTTGAACTCTACTTAACTGGACCTCCTGTCTCACAGAAGACAATTACAGCTGTCTTAGAGGCTGGAAGAATGGGACACCCTTTTAACTTCATCACTTCATCTCCCCTCTATACTGTGGGTGACTGATGGGTCTTTTTTCTCAAGACCTGGATCTCCAATGCTTTGGCTGTTGTGACAGGCACAGCCCCCACACTGATGGCAGGTGAAGTAATGTGACGAAGACAGTTTAAATTACAGAAAAATTAGCTCTTCCACATGCTGAGACTGAGCAAAATCCCAGCCAAATATCTCTGTACTTATCTTTGTGGAACATACTCTTTACTGAGGTTTGAGATTACAGAAAAAAGTGGCTTATCGGTATTTAAAGAATTAAACAAACCTGTAAAGTTTACCTTTTTTCGCTGGCTCAGGTACCTGAAATATCTTAGGTTGAGTATCAGTGCCTTGAGCCTACAACTGAGTAGTGCCTTGAATTTCTGAAAGAGAATAGAAACAGGAATGAATTATTACTACTATCAAGTTCCAAAAGACTGGTTGACAAAAAGGTATTATCCGTCAGCCACTTTAGGGGCTGTTCAGGGAGTGTATACCAGGCTGGGACAGGGGAATCTTGGTAAGAGTTCAATAACTAATGGGAAAACACTTACCATGTACAGGCTGGTGTTTTTCTTTTGGTGACAAAACTGTTTGTGTAAAGTTACAGTGATGAAATTAAATTGTCATGTATCTGTCTCTGGTCAGAAAAAACCCCAAACATCCATAGCACGTTCCTCCTGTGAAGAAAAATACGGGTATTTTTGCTTTTATGACTTCTGTTCTTAGCAATACTGTGAAAATGTTCTCCTGATATTTTAGGGGTTTTTTTTTTCTGCACAGAAAATAGTCTGTAACAATTTTGATTCATAAGGAAATATTAGAGTTACAAATTTAAAAAGCCCCACCAAACCAAACCCACAATGGCAAATAAACATGATAATCACAATGCCAGAAGGAGGACATGTAAAAAAATTGCTCCAGGTTGAATCCTTTGTGCTGTTCTTTTCAGCAAATATTTATGAACCTGGATATCATAATGACAAGGGACCTCACTTCCTACTCAATATGGCTTGTTTATTTTTAGTGTGGGAACCTGGACAGCTATGATTTCTCAGTAGTATTAATTGCCACTGCTCTGTTTTTCATATGTTTGGGCTTCTGTAAAGAAGTACTGGCATGCAATGCAAAAAGCTCAAGAAATGCTGGTCTACCTCTTGAACCAATGGAAACATTAATAAAGCAGTCAGCATTATAAAGTTTATGTACATAAAGAGAATATTACCCATCAAAACATCAGTGTGACTTCTTTTCAAATAAAAGTTTGCTTTCTCTAGGTAGCAATAACAGTGCTCCTATTTTACATTTGGGGGCCATACAGTTTTCTAGGCTGAACATCAGCAAAGTGTCATTGAGGGCTGTGTACAGCTCCAGCATGAATTTCTGTCAAAATTTCTACTGCAGCTGTGATATTCCTTCCTATTCAGCTTGTTTTCAAACACCTTTAACAACTTTCATCAAGATCAATAACAGAAATTTTGTTAAGTCTTTTGATCAAATAAACTTAATTAGTCATTGAAGTAGATCCACAGGGAAAAACACACATAATCATGAGAGAAAGAACTTTAAGAAGTTTCTTGAAGGAATTGTGATCAATTTGATAAACTGTTGTTAATTACTTTACATATGAACAGCATCACTCTGACTTGTTTTGCTCCTGGTACACATGCAACAAAAGAACTTTACTTCTTTGCATGAAAGATGTATGAATGCAATACATACAATTTCATTGCATGAAAAATGTCTTTGCCTATATTTTAGCTAGTGAACAGGACCTAGTGAAGCTCGACCTGACTAATAGTTTTGCAATGCATTTATAGATGTTTGTAGGTCTTGGCAAGCACAGCCTTATAGGATCAGGCTCTTAGGTCCTGAACATCTCCTCCTCTGCTAAGTTTTCCCTTTTTCTGTTGTTAATTTACAGTATTTATGTCACAGACAGGAAGCAACAATTTACAGGAGCTGTTATTTTTGGCTAAATTTCACCCCCAAGCTTTCTAAAAGTCACTCACAAGAGTTTGCTTTGCATATCTATGGGAAACCTCTTGAGTAATAGTATGTCAATCACAGGCACCAAAGAAACAAACACCAAGTAAACAAGGAGAAAAACACGCTTCAACTTTTTTTTTTTTTTTTCCTCAGCAAAACAAGTAAATATAGGTTACAGGAAAATAAAATGTCTCTGTCATCCTGTGAAATCACTCTTAAATCTGAGGCTACATTTGTCTATGAGCTTAGATGTAGGCAATGGGCCCTTAGTGCTCTGTGTTGGAAGAGACCTTCAAGATCATCTGCTTCCAACCCCCCTGCCATGGGCAGGGACACCTTCCACTAGACCAGGTTGCTCCAAGTCCCCTCCAGCCTGCCTTGAACACTTCCAGGGACAAAGCATCAACAGCTTCTGTGGCCAAGCTGTTCTGGTGAGGCACAGGAAGAGCCTGTCATGTTAAGTGTATCATTTGATCAGTATCAATTGCCCTGAACTTTACCATTTTGGCTGAGAGCACTCCGAACAGTGTCTTCATGGTTAATGAAATAAGGTTTACACAATTAACAAATAACACACCTTTCATTGTGCCTAGATTGACCTGCAAAGTGTAAGGCTGTGAAATAAAAAGTGTATTGATTTAAGTGTTGCAATAGACCAAGCTCTGTATCCACACAGTTTTTTCCTCCTCAGAAAGGCCACCTGGAGGAGATACAGAGCTTTGCTTCTTCCAGTGAACTGCCTGTTAAGGTTTGACAATAACATTTGTGTGCAATCTTTTAAAAAGTGTTACATTAAGTAGTGTGACTCTTAAAAGTCTAGTTTAGTAACATTTCTAACATTTACTCTGGCATTCTTTATGTACAGAGAAGATATAATAAATTGTGGCATCTCTGAATGGTTCTAAGTTACCTGGAATTCCAATTTAATGCATCAGAATTCAGGACCTTGGAATTCACCCTGACTTGCTTTCTCATTGCCTTCTCATGTACCTTCAGGCACAGATAATAATGAAAAACACCACAAATTTAGTTTATTGCTTAAAGAAAGCCATTAGCAAATTTATTATTACTATAGGCCTATAGACTATTATGTTTGTCACAGGTGGACTAATGAGGCATGAGAAAAGGCCTAGGGGTGCCTTCTTGTTATTTACACAGTAGTCCAAGAATACATTGTGGAAATACTGTCCTGTGGACTCTAAATCTTTCTTATTAAAATGGGTGTTTTGTCTGCAGCCTGAAGCATCAGTTTCCTGTAAGTTAGGAATCTACGGGCCAAAACATTCATTTGAAAGAATACAAATATAAAACAGACAAGATGAAAAACTTTATATGTACTAATTTTGACACTGGCTTTCTGCACTGGAGTATTTTTTTTTGTGGTAGTTTGTTATAGAAGTTAAACTGGATTTAATTTATTAGTTGAAGGCATAAATTTATTTATGAATGGCATAAATTGCAGAATTTGAATTTGGATGGCACTGGACCTTTAGAGATGGCCCCCAGGTACTCCTGCAGGTTGTTGTAGGTGTAAGGATAGCAGTGAGCAAAGTAGCA
The DNA here is from genome assembly GCA_025920805.1 of Petroica traversi. NCBI lineage: Eukaryota > Metazoa > Chordata > Aves > Passeriformes > Petroicidae > Petroica > Petroica traversi. Next base: position 148,593 of record JAHLSL010000009.1, on the reverse strand, counting down.
GGTGTCTTGGTCAGGGAACTAGACCACCCCAGTGAGTGAGAAGCAGTGATGTCTGTCTTGCCCCACACTGTTTTTGTAATACTTGATTAATTTCCAGTCCTTTACCATCCATTTTTTATGCTGTTCCTTAGAGCTGGTTTCTGAGCACAACAGTGGCCACAAGCCATGTTTATACAGGCTGTTTACTTGCTGAAATCGTCAGCAGGAAAGCACTAAAGCATCCCTGTCTGCATATTGCTTGTTTGGAAATAGTCCCGCTGTGTGTGTGTGCTTGTGTGGAGATCAGTGTGGGGTCAGCCAGTGCTCAAGCACAGCATTATCAGACTAAGAGCAGACAAACAGTGTTATGCTCTAGTGTGAGGTAGTGTCAAATAATGTGCACTGCCACGAAAATGCACCCTGCAGTGAATCAGGTGCAAATCTGAAATAAGAATCCCTTCCAGTTACCTGTGCATGAAGTTCAAGTCAGTAATGAGAAACATGGAAAATTGCATTTTTAAAGAACGGTAACTAAAAGGCTGCACAAGAAATCCCTTTCCTTGTTTACAAAAAGGCAGGGAGCTGAGAATTCAGTGTTCCTCCACATCTTATCTCTTGCAGTAAATTAGCATGTCCAGTTGCAAAGGACAAAGGTTCCTTCCTACACAGCAGTTACAGTTCTCCTGTCACCAAGCATATCAACCTACTTGTGACTGGTAATATGCCCATACTGCAGAAGTAGCGGATTTAAATAAACTAATGTCAAAGAGTACCAGTGCTTTTCTGTGTATTGCAAACCTTTACTCACTGCGTTGGCCTCAAGAAAGGTACCAAATCCCTTTCAGTTTTGTGCTTCTGAACATTTTGTGGCCACAACTAGTTATCCTAGGATTGCTAAACTATTATAAACCTTTCTTATCCTTGTAAAAGTATCCCAGGACCAAAATCAACATCTTCCAGAAGTTCCAAGTTCATCCAAGGCAACTGGATTGACTTAGCAAACACAGGAAAAAAAAAAAATTCTGATACTCAACCAATGATAGTGGAGTAAACCAACTATCTCCCTTCAACTCTGTCCAATGAATCCTTGCCAGATAGAGAAGTCTGTATTCAAGAACTGATCCAATCTGACCAGATTTTGTTTATAAATTTTGGCAAAAACAAAATATTCTTCCAACACAGACTTCAGTGTTGATGTTGCAGTTATGCAGCTCTCATCTTTTTCACTTTCTCTTTTGGCTCTTGTCTTTCTTTGCTCATATTTTCTCAGCAAACTCATTTTAAGCTGGTTCATATTGTTTTTTACTGAGAACAATGGCTTGAGCTGAGCTGGACTTCTGGGCTAAGTAACAGTACAAGCAGAACTCAAAGATGATGAGGCAGATGTGTAATTATGTGACTAGTTTCCTTCCCCATCTATAGGAAAATAATTTATTCCCAACTGATTTAAAATAGCGTGGAAAATTATGTTAATTCATCAGGCTTTGAATTATATTTGTAAAGTAGATCAAAGCAAGTGCTTCATCTCTCTACATCTGAGAGCAAGAGTTCTTAGGCTGTTCCCACCTTCTCCTATATAAATCAGTTCTCGATAAAAACTCCTTTGTCAGTAGTTTACTATGGCAGCATTGACTCCAAACCTGTTGGAGTGTACAATGATTCAGGGGTAGTGGATATTCACTCTGAAAAAGGGAGCAGAATAAGGGCATAGATGTCTCAGTCCCACCTCTATGCATTCCCAATTTTTTAATTATTTCTGAATTGCAATTTGTTGTATATATAAACCACACAAACTGACTTAGTCTTCACTATCTCAAAATAGGCTTTCACTAGGACTTCCATACAGACTGCATAAAATCAGTTTTTAGCTGGCATTCATCTTTAATCCTATAACCTTGAAATACTGTACTGCCACTGCTAATAACAGGACATGAGATTTGTACTGGATCTGTAAGACCTTGGGACTAAAGTCTGAACTTTATCTGCGCGCAGCTTTGTTTCACTTAATTTAGCTGTGACAGCAATTCTCTAATTGATGTGTATGGCTAATTTGTTTTATTTTGTTTGGTACAAACATAAGTTTATACAGACAGCAGTAACAAGGAGCTGTTCTGTGTAGAAATGCAGACCTACAGCTGGACAAACTGGGTTTTAGGGGTAACAAAGAGACACCTGAAGTTGGTGGGGGGTTACTTGCTTGTCAGCAAGGAATTCTTTGAAGCTGGGAAAAGCCACTTGAATGAAAATATGATAGGCAGAGAAAAGACTTTGAAAAAATCTATTAATTGGATGCTTGGGACTGCTGGTACTGTGCTCTGACTGCAACACTGGTAAGAGTTCATTGTCATAGGATCATAGATATGAAAGGATCCCTTTTCAAAACATTCCTTATCCTTCCTGCTATCTGCTTATATCTGGCCAAAAGATAGAAGTTTTGTTTCATGCAAATTTCAATGTGCTTTGGGTCTGAATCAGATATCAGCACCAGTAGCACTTACTTTTTACTAGAAAAAAAATTCTCATTCTTTTAGGCCTGGTTTCTAGATTTAATTCTCTTCACAATGGACAAAACCACATAATGAACAAAAGGTTTTCATCTGAAGGATCTGGTTTTAAGCATAGATTGCTTCATGAATGAGAAGTAAAAGAATTAAGTACAAAACTGATGAACCAATTTTTAAACTGTGGTGGACACCTAAGGGAGTCCTGGCTCAGTTACTGGTGGTTAAAGGTGAGCTGCAAGGTGAGACTGAGAAAAATACTTACCTAGGTGAAGAACCATTAATTACGAGTAGACCAACCTCCAATTTTGTTTAGAGCTTCACAGTAATGTGATCACTTATATATTTTCATTTGCCTTTTCTTCCATCCTGAGGTTTTACAGGGAAAATGTAGAGGAATAATTGAAAGGGTCTTAATATGTAAGAACAGCACTGACTGTTTTCTGTCATAAATTAACTAGGGGAGGTCTTCATCCTAAATCAATTAAATTTAAATACTAAAATAAAATTGAAAGTCCAAGCAGGATTGTTTGATTTTGTTTATTTCAGAGAGAATAGCTGCCTCTTTTGGTTTGTTTTATGGCCTGCAGAAGAATTAGGCCTAATGTCCATAATCCATGTACCCCACCATTATCCCATGCCTGGATTATACTCCTGCCCCTGTAAAACTGAGACAGGTTGCTTTTCAGCTCTTTGAGGAGGCATGAGCAGGGAAGTCTGGTGGGTTACACCATGAAGGCCCAAGAGAAAGGTCAATTTGCACAGGAGTTCAGGAATAACCGTGGTGTTGGAGGTCACAGCCACCTAAGCAAACTGGCTGGACTTGTCCAGCTTCCTCTGTTGCCCATGAAGCTGTGTGCTCATGAGGAACAATCCATTGGATTTTGGATCTTCTGGATTTGCTCTCTGCAAGAGCTGCTTTTCCTCCACTGTTCCAGAGGCAGCAGTGATGAGCTCCTTGGCTGACACAGGAGCCCCAGGCTGTGTGTGAATATCCATCAGGATTGCTCTGAATTGCAGCTGAATTGCACTGTCCAGCCCCCTGGACCTTGCCCAAAGCAAGTCACAAAGGGGATATGCAGCCACAGAAGGGACTGTGGGTGGTGTGTTCTTTACTGAGCAGAAAAGGAAGAATTCAGACCTTCCTCTCAGAAAGCTCAACGTGTTACTGGGTGCTCTTGATCATGGATACAACAGAACACCTACCAGCTCCACAAAATCCCTCCAGGGCTACACAGTCATGGGAGTTGTGCTGTTTGCTGCCACAAGAGGAATGCCATGATCAGCATAGATCAGCAATATTTTTTATGGCTGTATCAGTTTTTGCATGGCACGAGGGACTGATCAGTGGTTCTGCAAAGCTGCATCCTCCCTGCCCTTATCACACTCCACGTATTGTTTTGCAACCCCCTCTAGAGTCAGGATCTGCACCTTCAGACTGGAAAGCAATGTATGTGTTTCTCTCTGTAGGGAAGGTGGTCCTGAGAGGCAAGCAAGTGTGGAACATCTGGGCCATGCTACTGGAATATTTGAAAAAAAGGACATCTCTGAGAAAAGTGATTTGAACCAAAACATTTCCTCACTTATAATGGTATAAAATTGTGAATTTAATACAACTATATTTAGGGTACTACCATGTACGGCAAGAAAACCTTTGTAAAATGAGGAAATAGTGGAGAAAAAATTGTGAAAAAAATTTAAAATGGTTCTGTTTTACAGGATGAAAATTAATATTAAATGATCAAAATCCTGTTATTCCAGAATTACATTTTTTTTCTTTTCCCAAAATTACAGCTGAATGATCGGATTTACTTCCCTTGTATAAATAATAATCTCTGTAATCTAATCACAAACAAAATAAACTCAGTCATATGCTCTTATTTCAATTGCCCAATTTTATATTTATCATCATGATACTAAAAAATTATCATCTCCATCAGAATCATGTGTAAGGTGCAGTGTTTTGCTAAGAGTCTGCCCTTCCTTTGGAGAGGTGAACAGGAGAGGCAGAGAGGGCAGGGATAGGAGGCAGGAGTGACTGTCTAGAGTTCAGAGTGGAAGAATTGCCAATGAAAACTGTGTCATAAATCTGTCCTGTCCACTGGGCAGCATTATCCCTTACATTACCTCTAAAGATTGCTGCTGACAGGAGGAACTTCACATCCTGAGTTTTAGTCTGGGATCTCCAGGAAAATTTGGGTACCTCTGGTGAGAATTTTTTGTTCTTTCCCGGGAAAATATGCTTGTGTTGGTAGCAGCTTGATTTAAAATGTTTTGTTTAAGTTTTATATTGCAACCTGTTTTTCTCTCAAAGTCTTAATTTGCTTCTGAGTGAATCATGGATGGCAGGAATTCAGGATGCTTTGTTTGACATTAAAGAAATAATTCTTCACAAATAATTAATTTGTTTTTAAAGCATCTGTGCTTTATTTCCTTAAAAGAGCTCTATTTGCTTTTACAAAACGAAGTGATAGGTGCTATTTTCAGATCCTCGTGTAAACTTTATGAAAGATGTTTCTGACATGTGTTTTATCTTATTCTTTCTACAGTGTCACAGTGCACCTTGGTGCCTTGGGTTTGCTGCTTCTTCCCCAAAGAATCGTTTATTTCTCGCGGAACAGCCAAGAGCACGGGGAAAACAGAACTGGCTTTTGAAGAGTTCGGGTGCTGTTGCCAGGAGAGAACAAGACTGGCCACGAGATGGTAGCAGTCTGTCAGGGAAGGCCAGGGATGGCTCAGCTTCTCTTCCTGAATCTGGGAGGCAAATGCTCCCTGAGTGCCTTGTACCTTACAGTGGAACATTTGCAGAGTACAAGCAGAGCTATTTTAGAACTATTTTGTTGGAATTATTTCACTCTGAGGTGATCTCGTGTGAGGTGAAGCAAAGAAGAGCAGGACCGTAGGCTGGGGTAACACGGCTCAAACAAGGATGCCAAGTGCAAATCTGATTTAAAACTGCCCACAGAAGCTGACATCTGGGATTGTGTCCTGCTGTGAGGCCTTGGCTGGCTCATTCTGTTCTCCTTTTTGGGCTGTCCTCATGGCATCCAGGATGGCACAGCCCCAGGATGCAGAGTACTGACCTGCCATTCCCTCCTTCTGCCCTCTCAGATCTGTTTAGAGTATATAAGGGGTTAACTTAACACTGCTTGGGCTTGTGAGAGATCAGGTGCCATCCACTCTGCCCTGGCTGACATAAACTTCATGCTAATAGAAAAAGACAGTGAAAACTCCATCATGTGCCCTGTCTGCTTTGACAGAAATGCAGTCATATGCCCACATGTGATCAAGACGGAACTTGCACTGCAGAGTGATCTGGCAGTGTGCAAAGCCCTATTAATGTGCACAAACACACAGTTTTGGGGAAAAAAATGCAAGTTTTTACTTCTGTGTTTCTGCTGTAAGATAAAAGAGAAAGGGGAGCTTCTAACAGCCTGCTGGGGCAGAGAACTGCGAGCATCATTTTGGTCTGGACTGCAGTTCCCAGAAAAGATTCAGAAGATTGTTCTGTAAACAATTTCACTGTGAATTCTGGAAGAATTTCATCCTTTCTTGATGCATGGCATTTATGGGAAGATGCGTGAGGGCTGGCAACCCTAATCTATCTTGTGTCTGTTCTACATCATGCTTGAGTGAGGTTGTTGTGTGTCAGCATGGCTCAATATAAAGGCAACATTCAATTTACAACATTACAAAGTTAATTTAAGTCTGCAGTGAAGATGAGCCCTGCACTTCTTGTTATATTTCTGTGTACAAATGCTAGGTGTGCTGCAAGCAGCTGCAATTTCATTTGGGCATGGTGCTTGGATGTGAATGCTCAAACACCTTCCAGCATGCAGTTAAAATATTTCAAAGCCAGCAAAAGGTATCAGTATTTGTATTGAAGCAACTTTCTTGGTGATTGGCTTACTGAGAGCCATAAACAACAGTCTGAACTGCCTTTTCCCATCTTTTCTGCAAGTTTTTCTCTTCAGTGGTAATGGTTTAAATACCTATTTATTACTCAGTAAGACTCCGTCCCTGGAGGCAAAGGAGGAGTGTAAATGCCACTTTATGTTGCAAAAATGAAGACCAGGTTTGTACGAGGTGCCTTTGAGCCAGTGCAAACACGCACACATGCTTTGCTTTTCTCTCCGTTTCTATAGGACTATTCTTAGCAGCACAGTGAAACGTGCTTGTGTTAAACATGCTACAGAGAAGGTTCAAAATAAATCATGTCTGGAATTGACCTGATTCTCTTCTTTGCTGCTTTATAATTGGCTATGATATAGCTCACAAAGGGATAAAATGCTGCAATGAAAGTAGCAGTTCAGTTTGTTTCTCTCTGATGCAACCATTGACACATTTTCCTATTTCTGACTTAATTTCCATGTTTTCCTTTGATTGCACAATTCTCAGAGGTGCATCCTCCATTTTACAGAAAGCAAACTGTTTAAGAATATATATATTCCAGATACTTCTAGCTAAATAAAAATAACATACTCTCTGGATACTTGTACATCTGGCTCACTTAAGGGATTTGGTAAAGCTCTATGAATTTTTACAGGTATTTGAGAAGCTCCAAGTTAAGCAAGATCCTTTAAATCCAGTTATTTCTGCTTTGTTATTTTCTGTTCTTTGCAGACATTTTATTCTCTCAGGCCTTCTCACAGCGTCACATCCCTAGCAGCCAATACTGATTCTTGTGTCCATGCTTAGGCTTCTTTCTCCTTTTTTTTTTTCTTTCCAGCTCCAACTTTAATAAGCCTCCTGGGCTTTCTTTAAAGATTTCATTTGCAATTGCAAAGAAAGCCTTGTGTATTCCAAGTCTTATATGTGGATTAAAAAGATTGTAAAATACTTTATTTTAAAGACTGAACATAAGAGTTCTTGAAGATACATGGAGCTGGATACTTCACACACACGAGAACTCAAGCCTGGTGTACAGAAAAAGTAAAAAATGTTTAAAATATTTTTCTGCTTTCTTTAACAAGTTGCTTTGAGCCTGTTGTAATGTTTAAATTCCTTTCTGTGTTTACTGAGTTATAAAGGAGGTCTGTAAATATGTTTCTTTCTTATTGTCCTCCAAATGTTCTGGTTCTTGTATATATACAGAAGTTTCCTCGCATTCTTAGGGAATAATTCTAATATTTTTCTTTGTAACACCGATCTGTTTTAAAGTCTTGGCTGTAGTTCTTGAGACATGTTGAAACAACCTGAGATCACCTGAAAGGAAATCTGAAATGTCATGGGACAAACCTGGCCTTGCAATGTCAGAAAATTTGCAAGCAACAATATATGCCTTTTTCTGAGGCAAGCCTGTTTTAACACAAATGCTTGCCCAAGTCATGTTACTGTATTCCAGCACAATCCCTTGAGAGAAATGGGCAATGCTGAGAAACTTTTGGAAATGGTTGGGGAAAAAAAGAGTCACAGAAAATGGGTGGTGATCACACATGGATCTTACTGCTCCTGCACATGATCTCCAGAGATCGGGAGTGCCTTTTTATTATATGGCTGTACAGTGCTTGGCACTGCAAAGCTTTGAACCCTGCTAAAGGTTTTTGGATGTTATGGGAATGCCAGTAAATGTTCTGCTATTTAACCAATGGTTATTGTAGTGCTTTCAGAATTTGTTTTGTTCCCACAGGTTTTATTTTTATCCACATTCCCCAGCTATGTGTTGATGTGACTGTTACTGTCATTGTTTTGCCAGGATTGGTCCTCACTGCATTCTAGTCTACTTTATTTTTGGATTCTGAGTATGGCACTGACCTCTAAGCAAATGCAAATGACTGTGTCTGAGCTAGACACCTTAGGGTTTTTTCCCTTGTTCATGTAGAGTTAATCAGTGCAGCTGAGACTAGAGCACAACTCATGCTGAAGCAGATGCCTGGGTTTGGTTAGATGAATGCATCCTTCAGCAGCAGTGGTTTTGCAGTCATGCAAAGTGGTATCCCTCTTGGCAGTGCATGACTGCCAAGAGGGATACCAGATCCCTCTTGGCAGTCATGCTATAGATACCTAAAGCCAGGAGAGATTAAACCCATCCTTGGAGACCTGTGCTATGCTCTCTGTGTAATTAAGCATAGGAAGATGATGTGTGGAGGGTCCTTAACCCAATCCCTGTCAGAGGGCTGGGCTGCCCTCAGCAAAGGGGCTCCTCTAGATTTTTACTGTTATGTCGATCTGTCATATCCATGTCCACAGAGCCGGCCACATTTAGGGCAGAACATGAGTTCCAGATAACAATTTCTCTCCCTTTTCCCCTCTACCATGTCTTTCCTCCCTGTCCTCCCCTTCCCTGTGGCTAATCCTTGTTGCTATTCCCAGTGCTATGTTTGTGCCTACTGCCAGTTTTCTACTGGTTACACTGATTTTTCACTGGACATTTTTCACTAGTCTTTTTCTGACCACATGAGCAGCAAAAGTAAGAGAAATTCCTTCCTCAGCTTCTGAAATAGTTTAGAACGTAAATCAAGGGCCAGTCCCAAGGGTTCACCTCGTGTTGAGTTTCTGAAATCTGCTAAGAGTGAGCCCAAGGGAGGATGCAGGGCAAGCCCACAGTGGTGCTTCTAGCCTGCACAGGTCTGACTCAAAGCTTTCTGAATCAGAGACATTACCTTGGGACCTAAGTACCTGAACCTTCACAAACAAGGGATGGTGGCAGTTGGTCTAGGATTGATGTGTCTAATTCCTTCTCCTGCCTCCTCACTCTATACTGGATATTGCTGGCTGTGTGGCTGTTCTGTAAACTTAGGGTTTACTTACCAAGTCAATTACTTTTTCTGCTTTTTAAAAATGAAGTAGTAATTAATTTTTCCTTAGCTATAAACTCCTCAGAGATTGGCTCTACTCAGAGAACGGAGAAGTTAATGAAAGCATTGCCATCTGGGGTGATTAGGGCCTGGTGGAAGATCATTGGGAACAGGGCTGATGCATTTCAGTATTAGTGTCTGAGCTTGTGACTTGCAGTAAAGATTGCCTCTGACAATACTCAGCCATCCAGGACATGGATGCCCTGGGATAAACAGGCTCTGAAGGGTCTTGTGTCTTAGAAAGATCTCTGTAATATACAGTGCAGCCAGAAATCTTCCTTAGCTCTGAGGTCACACCCCAAAATTTTAGAATGCAGGCTGATTGTGAGCAGCAATATGACACCAGTGCTGGGAGGAACAGTGACCAGCTTTCCAGAATGGCACAGAAATAGGGGAGGAAGTGAGAAAAGCTGATGGGGAAGATGCTTTAGGGAATAAAAAGTTTTGTTTTACAGAAGGGAAGGTGAGCAGACAGTACATGCCTATTGATGGCAAGCTCTGATCCTACAGCACTGCATCAATAAGCAGCTGTCCTGAATTGTATAGCCCCTTAAAGACCATGAAATTGGATTTACATTTCCACAGCACAAGAGATTGAGAAATATTTTGTTATTTTCTCATTTACTTCTTCATGGAAACACGTTTTCTAGAGATGATGTGGTCCATGTAAAATACTCAGCCTCCCTTCAGTGATTTCTGGACCTGCACACGGGTGTTGTGCCTGTATTTCACAGCTCAGATGCACTGGGCTAGCTCCAGTTAGAGCTGCAATACCTGAGCAGTGCTGTGCTGAGATAGCAGTCTGAACCTAGAGAACAGCACAGCAGTTTCACTGGTGGCTCCTTTTCTCTGCAGGAAAATTAGCTGACCAGGCTGTGCTGAGGTGTTAGGCTGTTCTCCAGTGCAGGACTATTTTGCTGGGCTTTAACTCCACAAACTTTGCACCAGGCTCTGTTTCTGCACCAAACAGAGCTGTGATATAACAGCCAATATGACAAATTCTAACGCAACTGAGGTTATTTTAGTCTCTCTGTTGCAAGATAGTTGTACCCAGATTAGGACAATATGGAGTAGATCTGGTGATGCTTAATGAGTCAAGAAGATCTGGGGCTGGCTGAGTAAATCAGCATAGCAGATCTATAATGCAAAAAGCCAAAAAATTCAATAATGTTCCTCCTTTTAAGATAAAAGCAAAGCTTCTTGACTCACTGAAATGACAACAGCTGAAATAAAGTAGCACTGAAAAGGTAATGAAACCACTGCACTAGCTTTAAGCTGTCTGGCATGGATGCTGCTGAGAAAATTGGTGCAGCAGCAAGAATTCTGCATGAACTGCAAAATGCTGCTGAGAAGCTATATAAAATCACCATAGGTTCATGTTTCAGCTAGTTGAAAACTTATAGTCCAGTAAGTAGTGCATATGAAAAAAACTTCTGCTTCATGGACTTTTCTAGACTGCCTCCAGCCTTGGATGATTTCTTCTATCTTTTCCCTAAACATTTCAAATTTTTTTTCTAATGGAAATGACCATGAAATCAAAGCATAATGACAAGCATCTTGCTTGCCTTGATTATTTTTCCTGGATTCTTTAGAAATAGTTCATGAAGTCCCTGTAGACTGCAGACCACAGACTGAAAATCATTTAATAATTCTCTTTGCTTGTGCCTTTCAAGTTCCTGGGACACAGCATGCCCTTCAGCAGAAAAATCAGGGTGATGCCTCACACATGCTTTAATAGGTTCTTTAAGACAGAAGATGTGGTTTTTAGGTCAAGACAGTGGAGTATGTATGGCAAAAAGAACCTGATAGGCAACAAAAGGGCTAAGTGACCCTTAGAGTATGATAATGAATGATGTTCTTAATTTCTTTTTGCATTCAAAAATTTTCTTTGTGAGGTGAGAGGTAAGTGAGTTTGTAGAGTAGGAAGCACTGGTAAGAGTTCCTCTGCTGTGGTTAGGTTGGGTTTTTTTTAATGTTAAATTTGGGTTAGGAACAGTCTGTGGCTGTTACTTTCTTCTTCAGTTATATTTTTAACTTTTGGTGAAGTCTCACAGTCTTGAAGATGTTTATTTTTATAGATTTCAGAAAACTAACTAAATAAAAACAAGCTATTTGTATTTCTGTGCTTGTGTAACAAAGTCATGTCTATGACTTTCTCTGGTGATAATCAGGATCCAGCAGCCGCTTTCTTCTGCAGTTGTGGAGAACTCGGATAATGCTTGATAGTAAAGGCACAAAATACTTTCAAAAAAACCCATTGTCTTTGCTTCCAGTAAGAGAAAGTTCTTATTTAAAAAACAGCTGCCAAAAGATGAAACTCATGTTATAACACTGCATTTTTTTTACAATTAAGCCCATCCCAGCAGCTGGGGAGTGGCTTACTACTCATTTTCCTACTCTAGGAAATAATTCAATGTAGGGAGCATTTATCCTGAGATACAGAGATATCATTGTGGATGAGCATCCTGGACCCCTGTGTGCTGCTCCTGGCACCAGGCACTATGGTATTGCTCCCCTCCTGCATGACAGGGTGGGTTGTGGGAGGCAGCCGGACTCCTTGTTCTTTACATCCTGATGTCAGCCACTACTGACCCTAAGATTCCTCTTTCATCATCTTTGGAAAAGCATCTAAATGTTTCCATGGATGGGGAACTTTGTTGTGTTTCAGAGTCAGAAATGGGAAGCTCAGAAGGGTCTTCACCTGGCACAGCCTCTCTCAGAATGATTCTGCATCAAGGCCTGAGGAACATGAGCTGGTAGGGCAGAGGTTTTAGGGCTCAGCTTTTGCAGAGACTCTCAAAGAATGCAATTGTCATTAAAGGAGCTTTCTGATATTTCTGGCTCTAAAAAGTCCAATGAAAGTTTAAGTGGGGAAACATACCAAAGTCACCCTCATTTTCTGCGTTTATAGTTCCGGGTCTCACAATACACCCCAGACATTGCTGTCTAACCATACAAGGCTGCATCCTCAATAAGGGCATCTCTGTGCTGGCATTTCCTGAAGCCTGGCATGGCCAGGAGCTGAGTGCCCAGCCCTGTGTGCAGAGGAGAAGGCAGGCACAGTAACCCTTGGAGGAACAGAGGCAGAACCAGTGCAAGCACGTCAGGAGCCCCACGGGAGCAGGGCAGGTTTGGCAGCCACTGTCACCATCCTCCAAAAGGGAACTTAAAGGAGGCAGCTGAGTACAGGGAAATGAGGACTGGGGAGGGTGCCCCTTCCCACACCTGCAGCCTTGCTGCCTCCAGCATGGAACAAGAGCTCTTGTCACAGTCTGTGCGTGTTGCTGCTGACTGCAAACCCAAGACAGGGCCTTGCTTCTGCAGCTGGACTGTGCTCTGAGGGAATAGGAGTGTCCTGGCTACTCTCTTGTTAATAAAACCTTATTTGCTACAAATAAATTAATAGCATCTCTCTGGTTTGAATCCCTTGGGAATCTGGAGTTCTCCCTCTGCTTCTGCTACACCAAGTGTGGATCCTACCTCATGGGCACAGTACCTGCAGGGTTAATCACCCAGTTTCTGTTCTAGGTGTGTCCTGACAGCTTTTCTGAGGCAATGATTCCTCACCTTAACTTTGCTTTGAGTAACCCATAAAATATGCTTGGTTAAGGTATTAGGGAGCATGAGGCAGTCTCCTCTGGTTTGCCATAGATGGCAAAAATATTAAATCAACAGCTACCTCATCTTCTCTGAAATTTTCCTCTTGCTAATTATTTCATGAAGGCTAAGAACTTTATGTCTCTTTCCACAGTGAAGCCCTCAGCCCCATTGTTCCAATGAGCCTAGCTGGGTTTTACTGCTGGGATCAGTTGCCAGCTCTGTGAAGAAGATGGAAGTTGATACTTGGAATGGTGGTACCTCAAAAACAAAATGTGGAAAGAGACTATTTGCTGGAAGAAAACACATTTCCTTGAAACAGTGCACACAAGACTACCTGAGCTTCTCCCAAGGATCAAGAAAGCTGGTCTTTGACCAGCTGCAGTAAATGTATGGTGACTTATGGGAACAAGGTCAATTTTCAGCAGTTGTGTAGAGAAGGCTGTGAAGTTATTTTTTTAATCTTGAAACGACTGGTAGGACACAGTAATTGTAAAGATTATTTTATCTGCCCACAGCAAATTTACTTATCCAGCTTCCAGTAACTTCTATTTATCTCCATGTTCTATTTGAATTCTTTAAATGCTCTAAAGTAACACTGACTTGAAAGAAAAACCACCTTCTCCCTGCATTTTGTAACTGTATTTATATACAGAAGGTGTCTTGGCCTCTCTAGGTAAGAAATAATATGGAATTTTAATAGTTTTCAAGTAAAAATGTTCTAAATTGGAACCTGGCATTTGCAGTTGATTACCACTGGCCAAAAAATGAATGACCACAACATCCTCTTCTTGGGAGCACCAAAAGTAATAGGAATAGGTTACTTTTGTCAATATAATACTCGTTTCTCTTCCAAGGAAGCAATGTGGAAGCTTGCAGGTAGCATCAAATAAAGAGGGGTGGGGGTTTTAATGCATTCTGAGAGAGAAAGGTAACAGATCTATTCATTTATTTTTTAGGGATGAGGGTTATTGTGGGAACTCCTTAACTAAAGGTACCATAGATAGTAAAGCTCTCTATAGGTTCAGAAAGTGTCTCTACTGCATCATGAAGGAAAAAGTTACCAGGTGGTAGCATACATGAAGGCATCAGCTCTGGCTCAGTATGTCCTTGAGTGCAAATCACTGGAAGCTATGAGAAATGTTATTGCAATGCTGTTATACAGTAATTTGTGTCGTGTCCATTGCAGCCATTACTGGCTACAGCTGGAGGCAAAGTACTTGGTCTTTGGGACTTTTTTTCTGATTTGGTAGAGATTTTTAATTCTTGTGCCTTTCTGGTCATTTCTCATTTAAATTAGACACACAGCAGGCAGCAATGAAGACCTATTTGCCTGTTCTATAGCAATAGGCCAGAAATTTTTCAGTGCCTGTGTCAGGTTCAATGGCATTATTTTAACATACATGCCAATCTCCATTCTTCCAAATGCTTTTGTATGAGTATGCAGTTATTGCATTCAAACACAGCTCTTGCTCATGGGATCCCACCTGTGTACCAGTGGGCAAGCAAGGGTGTTAGATTGTCAAACACAGCTGGTATCACCCTAATGACATCCTCTACAATTCTGACTTGAAAGCTTCTCCAGCAGCCCTGCACAAGAGCTCTGAAATGCTTGAGCCACAGATGTTATCCTCAGCATATCTATCCACCTTCCTGTCACACACTCTTGGTCTGAAGACCTACAGGGCACAGATCATGTGGAAAGTTCTTTCTGAGTTTCACTATTGCCTCTGTGGGAAATTAGCAATGTGGTTCTTATCTGAATTTGCCAAACCAGCCACCAGATATGATTTTACTTTTCTGCTGCATATAAGAAAGTCTCATCTCCTATCAGAAATATGTTCCCATGAAGACATTTCTGGGCCTGCTCAAACGGCCTTTTGACCATTCTTTAGTAAACAAAACAGGGATTAAGGACCCCTGGTGAAAAATAACAAAGCTGTTTTGGGTTACTGAGTACTGTTCAGCACCTGAGCTGCAGCAATGATTTGCCCCTGTGCTCTGACCTGCTGCAAGCAGAGATGACGTGCTAGCCTAAGTCACCGTGAACTGTATTTTACCTGACAATTGGAACAGCCCAAGAGGTCACTTTCTCTATCCCAGTCAGTGAGCAGCAACTTTTAAAGCAACCCCTTTGATTTGGATTTGTGCCTGAGCTTTGGACTGATTTACCCTCTCTGTGTACATTCAGTGCCTCGTCACAAAGCTCAGGGGACTGAAGGGGCTATGAGACAGATTTCTCATTTTTAAGTAAAGTCAAAGTGAAGACACGTGAAGGGCAGAGAATGGATTTTGCACTGTTATGTAGCTCCCAGCCACAACTGCAGTTTGAAAACAAGCCAGAGGTTTGTACTATTGGGAATACTTGGGACATGGATCTGAGGTTCAGAGAGAAATTCCAGGTGGTATCTACAGCATGACTTTCCTCAGACCTTTGAAAGAGGTGATTTAAAGTTTTCTCTGTAACTAAATAATTATAACTAGCAACAACTTCTTCCTGTTTGCAATTTAGTTCATATTAAATTTGCCTCTATCATTTTTGATTGAAGGAACTTGGGAATCCAGTTATGGCTTGTTTAGAGAGATCAAGGAATGATGTTCTTCTGAGAGTAGGTAGCCAAAGGCTTCAATCTTCTCATGTTTGATCATCATATCAGCCCTGGGCCAGGGTAGTGAGGGGAAGGAAATATTTCTTCCTGAAGAGTTTATAAGTAACATCTTGGCATCAGGGTAGCTAATTATTCTGGTTAAATACTGCTTGAAGTTCCGAAACTCTTATGAGTGTAGTTTTATATATGTAGAAAAGCTATTGTAAGAGAATATAAAACCATAAAGCTTTTTCAATCAGGTAACTCAGTGGTTTGCAGCAGGTCAGGGCTTTTTGGAGGTTGACCTGATCCAAAGCTTATGGAAGTCAGCGCAAAAACTGCGAAGAGAATCCTGCCTTTAATTCAAGGAATTAAGTTGTATGCCCTACTGCCATAGGATAATATTGCACTAAAGAGCTTATTAAGATTTAAATGGGATTAGACATTACTATGAATGAATGCAAAAAGTTTACATGGCTAGGATAAAGCTTCAAAGCTTTATTCCACCTTTCAGGGAAATGGTTCCAGACTGGAGCAATGAAAAAATTATTACATATCATAGCATTACACACAATGAGGTGCATGTCATGCCTTCCAAAGTGAGAAAGCTGGCACTAAAGGAAGGATGTGGAACTAAAATCTTACTGTATTTTCTAAAGAAGCAGTTCTCACTGAAGAGTGAAAAGAAAGTGTCTTGTGTGCTTCCATACTCTTAGTTTTGAGCTTGAGATTTTTGCTGGTTTTTTTCATATTTATTTTTCAGCAGCTGAGAATCCTGCATCTTACTTTCTGTGTTGTTATCAGAAGCTTACAGATGGCTGCTAAACAGAGCTTCCTGTGTAATTAGCTTTGATATTGTAATGGCCGAGAATGAATTTCATATGAAAAGCAAACTTACTTTCCATACATCACTAGTGTATAGCTGGAAAGACAACAGCAGTGGAGATGGCCTGATGTGACTGCCCTGGCTCCTGCAGGAACTATGCCTGTTCTGTACCAGATGTTCTCTGCAGGGGATTCTTGGATGCAGTCACAAATCAGAGCCTTCCCAGTTCCCATGGGACCCATGTTTTCCCAAGGAAAGTATTTGTCAGGGCTTCCTGATAACAGCTACTTTCATATCTTGATGTTATTTTCAGATAGTTTTCCCTTGTTTCATCCTCTCTAATATTTGTCCTCCTCTGTTATCTCTACCCTACAGCTACCTCCAGGTGGAAATCATAACTCCACTTGGCCATTTCAGGGGGTTGTGCATGCTGGAACAACTGCCCTGATGCCTGTGAAGTCCCTATCCCTCCTTTGTTCATTTTTGTTTACTCTTCATACCCCGTCTACGTGAGTTCAAAATACAGAGCAGCTTATCAGCTTCTGTCCTCAAAATGCCTAGAACTGAATGGAACCTTCTGGATGGGGATGCAATGGTGTTAAGATCCTCTTAGATTTATCATAATAAAGCTCCTTGTGGTGCTCTTTTGGTATAGGCAGCTTTAGTCCAAAATTGTTGACCATATTTCATTGCAATGTAATTGCTGACTCGCTTTCCCTTTGCTCTTGTCTGAGTCTGGTGCTCACCAGATCACCCAGCTTAAGGTCTGTGTTTGAAAGGACTTTCCCCAATGCCTTCATCTGCATGTTCCTCGTCCCAGCTGTCTGTGTGTGACCTGGCCATGTACTGACATTTTCAAGACTGCCTGTGCTGCTCCCCTGCAGTGCCCCCTTATTAGTGAAGTTCAGTAGCCACAGGCTGGAGTAACACACTTGCTTGGAGACCAGGGTTATAACTAATTCATTAGTTCACAGCGATGTACTTACAAAGTGCCTAGCATGGAAAGACCTTGATCCCAGGGAATGCTTCTGGTAAAACTGCAGTTGCTAAAGCCAGATCTTGTTGTTTTCCACATGATCAGCCTTTTTTTTATTTTTCTTCCCTTCCTTTCAGACCTGCAGCTAGTTCCCTGGTGCAGACAGATGCAAGATTGCTATGCCCATGCCAGCAGCTGTCTGGATGATACAGATTTGAGCTGGCTTGAATCCAGATAGCTCTTGTGAGATGAGCAAATGAGTTTGCCTTCTCCTTGAGCCTAGAGAAACCAATGTGGTGTTTTGAACAAGCCATGGGAGTTTGTGCCTCAGGTCACTGGTGGGGCAGAAACCTCTGTATGGCTGAGGAACTGGCCTTGCCTCCCAGCTGCCTACAGCTTGCTGTGCCCCTGTAAACCTGCCTAGGTTGTACCTCCAAGAGATATGTTCCAGCAGCCTACAGTGGTGGGGTTTTAATGATCCTGAGATTTCTATCTGTTGCTCCTTTTGATGTCCTGTCCAGAGGTGAGGGGAAGTAAAACACAGGTTTACTGAGCTTTCCTAAGAGCACAAGATATAGATTGTCCCACTGATGTTATTCCTGCTTACCTACTCTGTCACCCATGATTACATGGTCAGTGTGGTGGTCGTCTGGGGCTCCCACACTTTCATCTGTCTTTCTGCAAGTTCTCTTCCTTCTTGGATGGTTGTACAGCTACTGCCTTCCAGAGAGAGCAAGATCTCTTGCAAGGGACCAAGTTCAGCTTGCTCAGTGCTTTGTAAATAATTTGTGCCTTGTGTGGATGCTCTTTTTCGGCATTGTTACAGGCTCAGAATTCCTGCAAGTGCTCCTTGGCCAGCTGCTATACCCTCCCAGTCTGGCACAGACCACAGGGCAGAGCCCAGTGTACAGCTTTGGCAGGCAGATTTCTGTGGCTTCACCACATTCCTTGTCCTTTTTTTCCATGCTCTTGAAGGTATCTTTCCTTCCTGTCCACTTTTCCTGTGCTGATCACTGTCCTGACCAAGCTGTAAGGGTACCAAAAGCATTCTTCACTCCCAGTGCCCCCCTGTCTAAAATTCTACTCTTCACAGGGTAGTGTAGTTCATCTATTTCTGTCATATCCCTTCTCTGCTCTGACATCTGGACTGTCTGTTGTATGTTGAGTATGTGCTGGTGATTGCTATGCTCAGCCACTTCATTTACAGGCTCAGGAATGTGAGAGGCCCTCAGGAGAATGCCAGAGGCAAGAAAGTGTTTAAAAATTCCTGAAGGCCTTGATAGAGAAGGTATTCTTTTCATGAAGCAGGAGCAGCAATGACCAAAATTCTCACTATTTATGCTCAATTTCAAGAAGCGGAACAACATAAAATGTGAGAGCACATATTAAACATAAGTTGAAAGTTGCAAATGACAGAAGTCAATTGGCATTTACCCCCACCACAGAGGCTTCAGCCGTCCCACTTCCCCCAGTTGGATCACAGTTGGTGTGGAAAAAGCTCAAAGCCAGAAATGCTCCCTGCCTTGGGCTGTCAGGACAAACTTTGGAGGTGCAGGTGCTGAACATGGGGGTACTAAGTTGATCCCAGCTTCAACAGCCCTGACAGCACTATGGGACTGGGAATAAGGTTTCAAGGTTAAGCAGTCTGATGAGAGGAAATTCCAGAGTTGAGCACATTTATAAGCATGTGATACTATCTTTTATTTTAACTGCATAATCTTCTGTTCTTTTTTTTCCCCGAATCTGTCTAGATTTGCATCGCAGTGGTGTGGTGATGCTGAAACAGACTGTTGGCTGGAATAACCTGCCCACCCTATGGAGAATTACATAAATACTCTCAACAACTCTTAGAAATCTGTTTCTCAGATCTCTAAGCTGAGGCCCTGGATCTTACTGTCTGAGTGAAATCTGACTCAGAGAGAATGAGGTCCATTAATGAGTACTTACAGCTGCAACCACAACTAATGACAGCTGCATTTTAAACTTCAACATAAAATGTTAAGTACTCTGAAAAATCAAGTAGTGAAGACCTAAGAGTGTTGGGTAATCCTAATTTACATCACTCTCCAAATCCTATTTATAAAATAGAAAAATACCCTATAAAACACAGACTGATATTGTCAGGGTACATTTTTTAGCCTACACCTTATTGATCAATACCATAGGAAAATGTGACAGTGGCTTGAGACTGAATGAGGTGATGATTTGAAAACTGGTGGAAAATGGTAAAATTGCACTACCGCTCTTCAGAAGAATCCAACTTATGCTGAGGGTTTGGGAGTTTAATTTTTAAAAAATTAATATTATTTTTATTTTATTTATTTTAAACTGAGATTCCTGAGGTGATTTAGATATTGTGAGGGGGAGGGAGGTAATGGGGAAGGGGGAAGCAAGACAAGTGCTTCTCACTTCTCCCAAAGTTCATCTTCTTTTCTTGCAGAGATTTGGGTCTAATTGACTTTCTTGCTAGAGTCAGAAACTGGGGTCAGGGAGGATGGAACTCAATCTTAAAAGTTGGTTACTGCTTTAAATAGACATAACCACAGGAGAAGATATTTTTCTGTCTTTCAAAATGCGGTTGGGAAGGGGTTTATAAAATGCTCCCACAAAAGGAGCCCTGGACAACTTGTATTTGTATCTCGTGGGACAGAGAACATTCAAATACAAAAGACCTTCAATTGGACACACAGTGATGAATTGTAAGGAAAAAAACTCCAAAGATGGCACAAAAGAAAATACTTTTAAGGCTGAGATTTGACAGCATAACACCAGAAGGCAATTGCACTTCACCACCTTGAAACCCCTATGAACACCTAGAAAGTTCAGCAACAGAAAGAAGCAAGAGGAGATGAGTTTGCAGCTCTGTCTTGCAGTGATGGCAGTGAGAAGGAACCAAGAGGCATTCACTTTCGGTCAGCAATTTTTTGCTATAGGGTAGAAAACACTCTGACATTCATTTGCACAGAGTGCCTGAAGATGTAACTGGCCCAAAAGATTTCAGCCTGAAGGAAACCATGTGCAACACTTTTGGGAGAATATACCAGTCATCACTCGGGAAAAAACTGCTTCTCAGATGATATCACAGTCGGTCTTTATTGCCTATTGTTTGGAGATAAATAGCTGTTTTTTCTCTAATGAGAAGTGATGAGTGACTTCCAGGAAAGGAAAGGATTTCAGAAGGAAAAGCTAAGTCATCTGCCTTTTGCAGGCTATATTTTGTAAGCAACTCAGACCACATTCTTAAGATTTTTTTAAACATTCTTTATTAATTTTTATTCCTTTTGACATGTTTTTATAGTAAAAGAACAGAGAATAACATATTGCAATGCATATAGACTGAAGTCCATCAACAAGCTACTTTAACACATTTGCTTTCTTGTACCATAGCCATCTCTCACTGAAAAATGGAAGTTTCAGGAATTATGGCTCATTAGAAAAAATGCAGAACCTCAGAAAAAGCAACTGTGAGCACGTTTTAAGACTCTTCTTCTAAACCTCAAAATTCCTTACAAGTAAAGGAACGAATGTAATCCCTATCAATGAATAGAAATTATTTTTAAAATAGCTAACAAACTGTGTTGGCTCAAAGCATCCTCTTCTTGGTACAGTTCATCAACCAGGCATGAGAGCTGAATTACGTGTGCATTCCTGTTGGACTGGAGGAGAATGGAGTAGGTCTCTGATGGGAACTAGGGCTATGGCAATCAGATGTGCAACTACACCAGGACCTTCTGGTTTGCTAAAAATTCAGTCCATGGAATAAGGAGAATTTTGCTTTTACCCCAGTATTTTCTGACAAAGTATTTCACTGTCTGTGGATTGTTTTCTCAAGGTTTGGGGTGAAAAGGGAGCAAAAGGACTAGTTAAAATTTTCTTCTCTTGTTTTTGCCCTTAAAAAAGGCTAGAAAGGGAAACCTCAATGATAATAGGGGCAGCCAGCTTGAAGGATTCAAAACTGAATCTAATGGGTCTTTTCCCACAAGAAGGAGAGACTGAGAAGGTAGAATAAGGATCACATGTAACAGGATGGCATAATGTGAGGGAGAGCATGAGAGTATTGCCATAGGAACATTCACATTTAACTGCAGAAGGAGAGGGCTAGTACATGAGCTTGAAAAAAATGAAATCAGTTCCCTATAGTAAAAGCTAAATAAAAAGTCATTTACATAAAGAACACTTAGGGAAAGAAGGAAAGCATTAGAAGGTGAGAAAGGCAGGAGAAATTGGAAGTAAGTGGAAAGGACAGACTGCCTCTGCCCAAGGAAATAGCTGTGGGCTGCAATTAGCTAAATGGTACATGACTTCTGTGCTGTGATAGTGCTGCGGCTCTGAACCACTCCATGGGTTACTGCTGCATCTAATGGCAGGAGTGCTGAATAATAAAAGCTGTACTCTGGACTGCCAACAGGAATTAATTTCCTTTAGCTTTTGGTGCTCAAGCTATATTTTAGCTGAAAACTGCTAGCTTTTATTTCTGGAATAACAGTAGCAGATAACTATAGCGCTGCCACGGATTTATAGCAATGCTTTCTGCGTGGGGATCAATCGTTTAGACAGGATTTGTTCTCCTCTCCACAATCACTCCTTGCTCCCATGAACAAGTTCAGCATAGGAAAGATAAGATAGGGGGAGGCTGTTCTTATGCAATGAGGTTTCTTAAGCTAAAGGCAATGAATAAAAATTCCTCCTCCTCTTATGAATATTATGTAGCTACAATAAACTTGCTCCATGCCTGCAAACAAGTCAAAAGCCTTTCCTTAATGCCAGGGCCATAGGGAATCTGGGTGCCTTCCCTGAACAATTAAGTGGTTAGGGGTGCCTCAGCACTCAGCACTCAGGCTGCCAGAGACCAGGAGACACAGATCGATGGGGTTAAGTGGATTCACTCTGAGCTTGCCTGCTCATCCCACCCTTCCCCTGCCTCCCCACTTGCTCTGCTGTTATTCTCTCTGGGGACACCATTTGCCTGCTTGTCCAAACAATCTCCAGAGCTTGAAGTTACCCGGGAGTGAAGAGAGGAAAGCCTTCCTGCTTATGAAGGGCAGTGTGAAGGGAGACTGGTCCTATGCTAAATACAGGGAAGAGGGAGAAATCACTGCTATACCATTTTCTGCTGGATGTGGCAGGACCGCTGGCACAGTCTGGTGACAGATTAGAAGGATTCTCTGTCTTAATCAGCAGCAAGCATGTCCTGGGGAGCAAATGTCTCATGTAAATATGTATGGGCATGGGGACAAGTGTCACACAGGGCTTCCCATCAAAGGAGAGGAAACACAGCATCATTTGGAGCACTGCTTCTTTGGAACTGCAACCACAAAGGAATGAATAATAGGATTAATTCACTTAGCTATTGATCGCACACATTTTCATTTAACATTATGAGAACAGCCAGACTCTCATGGTTAATAGCCTGTAGGCAGTACAGAAGAAACAGCATTTGCAAGCCCTTTTCCCCATTGCTGATGAGGTAAATCTTAGCAGCACGTTCCTTATGGTGAGCCCCTGGGGAAGGATCTCCTATGGAAAACAGCCCAGTGTCTGAATTGGTGACTCCCTTGCTGTTCTCTACAGATGTACACTGAAAAAATAATTGGTGGCTCAAATAACACAGGGACCTACCCATGGCAATTCTATATAGAAAGCTGAAGAAAGGGAGGGAAGGAAGAAAACAGAATGGGATGAGCTAGTTAGGTCTGGACATACATACATGCACACAATATCTCAGTTAATCGGGGAAAAAATTAAAATACAGACACCCTGCATCACCATAAA
Organism: Petroica traversi; assembly: GCA_025920805.1. Classification (NCBI taxonomy): domain Eukaryota; kingdom Metazoa; phylum Chordata; class Aves; order Passeriformes; family Petroicidae; genus Petroica; species Petroica traversi. The sequence goes on along the minus strand of JAHLSL010000009.1, from coordinate 125,557 downwards.
CATTGAAGATTTATGATAGTGAGAGAAGAAAGAATATGGTGCAGGGAGACATTAAGACATTTTTCAGTAGTTTCATCACATGGAACATGAGGTCTGCTCAGGGTCCCAAATAACTTCTTTGCCAAATTAAACTGCAAAGTTAAGTTTCTCATGACTAGCTCTTACAAAACCACCCCGCCCATAAGCAAGTGGATGCAAGGGCCAAAAGTGTCAAAGGTGGTGAAGACCATGCAGGGATCTGTGGAGTCACCAGGTGACGCCAGTAGACATGCTGACACTTTAGATGATCCCAAACTGGGCCAGCTCGTGCAGTTCCAGATGGCTGAAAGCTTCCCATGGGCAGATCACGGTGATATCTGAAAAACAGAGAAAATAATAAATGGGTTCTTGTCAATGCACTCATCGGATTTATTTTTTATTGATGGAAAGGCTGATTTACTCAGGAAACATTACCAAGAATTAGATTCCAATTAAAGGCTAAATGGGCAGATGAGCATTTCAAATCTGGTACTACCTGTCAGACCAAACCAGATCAGTGTACTTTCTGTGCACAAAAGCAAGCCAGCATTTCCTATTCTCTTCAGTGACTATGTAAGCTGGCATAAAATTTCATTCCCATTATGTGGTTTCTCTTGTTTTTATAAATTACCTGTAGCCAGTGAGAACTTTGAAGTATTGATAATGAGAGAGTTACAGATCCTGAATATTGTACGCCAAATTATTCAGCACCTGATTTAAAACAGCATATGTCATCAAGGAGATCACAGGCTACAGGTCATCCAATGGGTGTTTCTCAATCCCAGATGAGTATGTAAAATTCTTAAAATTAGGATTCTGATGACAACACAAACACTTATCCATCTGGAATTTAGTTTCTGTGATTTTTGGTATTTATAGCTTAGCATTTAGCATTTCTTTGAGAACCTTATGCTGCTGAAATTCTTAGCCAGAGTATTAGCAGAAAACAAACAAGCACTTCTGCAGTCCAGTGTAAGTGTCTGAAACTGAAGCATACATAAATGGCCTTTCCTTCTTGTAGTGTATGTAAGCATAAGCATGAACGTGGCAGCTTGGGGAGGCAGAACTCGTCTTCTCTGGTGACGCTGAGAGCTGCAGACAGGCCAGGGAAACAGAGGCCACCTCAGAATCCTCTCCCATAGTGAAGTTTGTCTGCACTACTGCTAGAGCAGACCATGACAACAACATCTTGCAGAGCTTACCTGTGCCCAGCCCCTCCATGCCTGGGATGTCATCTCCAAACCTAGGAGAGAAAAGAGCAGGTAAGGAGTGAATTTGGTGCAGCAGCAAGGAAAGGGAGATGTCCTAAACCCCCAGCCAAGGAAGAAGAATTGTGGGTAGGGAGCAGAAGAGAAGCAGCTCCAGGCTGGAGAGCTGATGGCACCCAGGGCAGAGGAAAGTCCTCTGGCTCCTTGCCCGAGGGAAGATGGTGCCGCAGAAGAAGAATGTAACAGTGGGGAGCTACTCAACTAGCATGGTTTCTTTGCTTTCCAAAATTCCCTTACCCTCTTACTCCTTTTTTGGGGGGGCTTGCTCTTGAACTGCCTTGTCTGTCTCTGCTTGAACTTGGGAGGCCCCTTGCGCGGTGTGGTGGGACCAGTTGGAGCATCTCCAGTGTTGAGGTTGGCGGCGGGGGTCTCACTCATGGCTGGGTTGTGTGCGGCAGGCACGCGCCTCGCTCAGATCCCTCTGCCTGCAAGGTAACAGCAAGGACTGACACAACACTCCGCTTCTCTCTCCCTGGGATCAGTGGACAGAATTATGGAAAATATAATTGTGACAGGATTAAAGACAATGGTGTTAGTGATAAAGAGAGATTGTAATGTATACAAATTAAGCAGGGTAACGCCGCCTTTCATCTGGCATGTCAGATTTAAGATGCCAAACAAAGGACTCTTGAGCTAAGGCCAAAAAAACATTTAACCCCAATGTGTAATGCCTAGCAGAGTCATGGAGATTAACACCTTCTTTAGTCTCAAACACAGTTGAACTCTTGGAGACAGGTTGCTGCAGAAGCTTGCCCCACAATTTAGGTAAAATAGGAAGTTTAATGCCAATGTTGGTTTTTTTTCTAGCTAGCCTTGGAATAGCATTTGTGAGATTTTTGCTTTCTGGTTCAAGACCTGACTACTATAGGAGCCACAAAGACACATGTATGGCTTAGAGAAATATCCTGTCCTTGAGAATCCCCATGATATGCTTCACCTCTTCTCATACTTGTGCCTAAGCATTACCTTTGGAACACTGACGGACATGGGATGCTAGATGGGCACTCTGTCTGGGTGGAGCTGCAATTAGGCAGCTCATTAGTCAATACCAAATTATGAGAAATAGCACAAGATTGTTGGAAGATTAGGCAAAGCACTGAAGACTATCTTTTAGGCAGAAGTTAATTTCGCAAATTTCTCATGATTTAGAAAAGCAAAGCCTGTAACTTTCCCCAGGATGTGCCCATTTTGGTATTTTTGAGTGTTATATAACAAGTGCTGCCAATCCAGAGGGGATAAATAGTTATCAGGGAGCAATTCCTGTTCTGGATATGTGTTGCCCGTCTTAGATGGCAGAACTGCTGCACTCTGAGCCTTCTGCTTCTTTCCCAGAGAGGACAGCAATAACTCTCAGCAGTGCCCAAAAGGAAGCTTCCAGCCCTTCATCAAATTTTGTGCTAATTAGTAAGTCAGAACGATCTGAACAAGTGCCTGTATGGATAAAAATAAATGCAACTCTTTTCTCTCCTCCTTGAAGTCACGTTCTTCCCCTCGACTGTTATATATCTCCTATCTCCAGGTGTCCATCCTCGTGCATCCAGGCTAATGTAATTGCTGATGGAATTAACTTCAGGATTTGGTTCTAAAGACTAATCTCATTAAGTCACAATAGTACTCTGGCTAAATCCCCAACATCACCTGCCGTGACACTCCAGACTTTTAATCTCAGAACTATAAATTTCATCAAAGATCTTTTCTCCTTAGTCTAAAGAGAGTTCATTCCTTTGTCCTGAAATAGCCAGAGTGTTGGAAAGCAAATCCTGAGATACAAGGAGAAAGCTCATCTGAGCAATCCTCCTGTGTCACTTCCACATCTATGTAAGGTGAAGAGCCATATTTCTGTGTCTGTGGCAGACTGGAAATATTTCACCCAGGACATCTTTCCATCTGTGGTGGCAGTAGGATGCTTCCAAATGATAGCACCTATAGGCAGGCTAGTTCTTCTGTCGCTTGTGGTCAGGCTTCTGCTCAGCTGTAATATCCCAAGCAGGAGACTGGACAGGTTCCAGCAGCCCCAAATGGAACAGCAGATGGTTGTGTCTGAAGCTGAAGGATGCACAGATGCTATTCCCCCGCGTGTAACACAACGCTTCCTAAGCACACACTGTGCCCACAAACACAGGGATCGGATCAAAGCGTGCAAGTCACTTATTTGGCTGCCATCTCTGCAGCGCCTGAACTCTTGCCCAGTATTTACAGCTTTTTCTTTTTCCTCACACCATGGTGGCAGGACAGGCAAACACTTTCATCTTCTTTTACAGAACAAGAATGGAAGTGCAGTGATAGGTATGACCTGGACTGCTGGGAGGAGAGATGAAATCTTTTGACTCCCAGATTTTTAGGGCCACACTGAGAGATGAAGGCATTTTGCCTTCACAACAAAGACAGAATTTGGTGCCTCTCTGTTGCTCAGGATGAGTGGAATGATACTGCCCTACAGCAACAAAATGCTTTGCATCAGAAAGCTGCTCCATAACATGTCTGCTAAAGCACCAAAGTCTATCATTATGCCTCTGTCTCAGGTGCAGTTCTCATCAGTATGCTGTGCTAGACCCACTCCTGAACTAAAAGGGACACACATCCACTTTTAAGCACCATGTTAATCTGACATCCAAGTTGCTTGGCCCCCCTCTCAGGGGTTACTCAACAGAAGTACAACAGAAAAAACAAACCTACTAACAGATTGCCATCCCTTAGGTATGACATCCAAAACTTGAAAGATGCATTTGAGCTCCATCTCCAACTGAATTCATGCCTTGTTTCAATAACCTCTGCATGTTAACCACAAATATGTCTTTGAGGGTCAAAACCTCTTAAATCCTTGATTCCACACTTTGTCCCTGACCTTCACTCAATAGAGGAATAGCTAATGGAAAGATTCAGCCCTTGAAGTCTCTTTTTACCCCAATCTGAAGTAGCTGTGTCCATCTACCAGATATTCAATAACCCAGGATTTGGCAGGAAAAGGGATCTACCCAAATCACACTTCATCATCTCTCACCTGAATCAATTCAATAATGGGCACTCAGTGATACTTTTAGTTAGGGACATTTCTAATACTAAGGACAATTCTAACTTCTTCCTTACTAACCTCCCTCTACCTCTCTTCTCTCCAATGCATCACCAAGCAAAATGACAGATGTTGGAAAGCAACCTTAATTCCACATAACAACTTCCCTCTTGCAGCTGAAATCAAGCTGCCTTCCCACCACAGAGCTCATGGGACCTGCTTGCCATCATTAGTCAAAGAACTCTCCATTCATGCTGGAGTGGGCCCTGCCCCACAGCATGGAACCAGCCCCAGTTCCCACATCTTGGAAGCAAACTGCCCCTACACACAGCCAGACAAGCACCCCAGGATCACAGATATGAGAGAAGTATCAATAGCAGCTTCTTCTCATGGGAATTTCACAGCCTTTTGCCTTACCATACCTGGTTACTTGGATAGTCCTTGGTACCACATCAAACAGGTGGCTTGACAAACGTTTTGAATCTCCTCTAGATCTCTGCAAGTGCTATGCTGCCTCCTCCCAATGTTTCCTGGTCTGCCAGAGCTCTTTTGCTTCTGCCAGCACCAGCAGGCAGCTCCTGGGCAAGAGCTGATGGCTGTTGATGCAAAGACTGTTGAGGCATAAGATCCTCTGCCATGCACTTCCTCTGCTCCCTCCTCTGATGAGGTGTTACCTAATTGCCCCTGACAGCATTTCTGCTCAGTCAAGGGCTTAATCCTCTAGGTAAGAGCCTTGCTTGCATCTGAATGCTAATTATACCTAATACACATTAATGGGCTTATCTCAGTTGCGTCAGAAGCCCCACCTCGGGGGTTGTTGGCCAGGTTAATCATCCTTCTTTTAGTTTTATTTAAATTTAAAGGGGCTTGAATACTACTGACAAATGCTGACTCTTTAATCTGCTCCATCCTTAATCTCTGATTCACTGTGGAAAATGTCTCTGGCAGATAATATAGATACCTCACTTGATCTTCTTCTGACCCTTTTGGTGTAGGCACGCATCTTCCCCTGTCCAAAATTTTCAAAAATACAGATTCCTCCATGTGCACTTGTCTTACACTGCCTCAGGGTGTCAGACACAGAACCTCCATGAGCCGTGGCCTTCCATGCAGCTACTCTTCCATGAGTAGACAGAAACCAGGAGGAAACATCCTTGTTTTCACATTCTTTTTATGGGTTTCTTGCATGCTCAGATCTTGGCTTGGGAAAGCCAATAGCATCATCATCCCTTCAGGCTTTCATCAGGAAGTATTTTATCCAGTGCCTTTGAGAAGCCTCATAGGTCCAGTCTCAATTGCTTCAGGTGGCTAACCATAGTGATGGGAAAAAATCCATGCAGGTTCAGCCCTTTCTGCTCCTGTGTCTTACACAGGATTTCAAATCCTTCATTCTAGCAGCAGTTTTAAGATCAAGAACAGACGAAAGAGGATGCACTCTAAAAGACAGAAACTAACTTCCAGTAGAACTGTGCTCCCAAATGGGGATCACTGGAAAGACTATGCCAGTTGAAAGAAAGGATTCAGTAACAGCAGAGGTTCAGCATCAGGGTATAAACACCTCCCTCACGGGTGTGCCCTGCATGTGCAGCTGGGCACTAGGGCAGGAAACACCAGCTGCTCCTCGGCAGCCCCCCCGGTGCTGCTCACATGCAGGCTCAGCCAGCTGAGGGCACAAAACAAGGGCATTCCAGGGAGCCCCAGCCGAGGGGTGCCCAGCATGAGGAGCTGAGCAGCCCCTGCTCGTACAGCCAGGGAGCTTTGAGGCAAACCACTGCTGCAGCATCTGCCCTAATGTTAGAGGCAACAGAACACAACCACGCAAGAATCACAACTCCTTCTCCTAGCTACTGGATCTGTTCACGCTCTCCAAGCACAAACATCCAAATTTTTCCCCCATGGAGCTTTATCTGGACTTTTCTCTCCCCTGGATATTGCAGCCAGTTCCTTTTCCATCCCCCTGCCCCCCTTGCTTTTGCTTTGAGCTTCTGGGGAACACTTACAGTGCCAAGGGCTCCTCTTGCAAATCATCCAACTCCTGTCCTCCAGCCTGTGTAGAAAGAGTCTCGAGGTGTCCTTTGTCCTCCAGATATACCCTGCCACCAGGTGACATCAGGGCATCAGCCGTGGGCGGGCGTCTCCACGGCAGGGGTGAAACGGGGGGAGCACTGTGAGGCCAGACTTGTGCAGGCACAGCTCCAGCAAGGTCTGGAGGAGCAGCAGAGCTCGGCACGCTCCTGAGGGGTGATGTGCCCTTTCTGCTTCTGGGGGGACATTTCTGGAGAAGCAAAGAGAAATAAAGAAATAACCTGCACTTTGAGTGATGCTGTTTCTTGGGAACACGCATGTTTGCACATGTCAGGGAAGGGAGGATTCCCTGTCTCGCTCCTGTCCTGTCCTATCTCTCATGCCTCAGGGTTTTTCCAGTGAACTTCTCACAGGTGCTGTAGGGGTGAAGACACACCTTACAGAGTAGTACATGCAGTTAGCTCAGTGTCAACAGGGCTGAGTCCTCTCAGGGGAGTGATAGGGAATGCAGTTGAGATGCTGCCAGGGCTCTGGTGAAGCAGATGGAAGGCAGGGGGAGAATGGGCAACCTTTTTGTTGCCCATGGGTGGCCAGCCAGTCACTCCTGAGACCCGAGGTGCTGGGCTGAGGTAACAGCTAGCTCACATCTGGGTACCAGTAGCATGGTTACTGTGAGGGGCCCTCAGAGGCAGAGTTCAGGCCATGCTCCAACCCAACAGAACTCCCTGAGTGGTAAGGCATTCTATTTTATACTAAGTCCTTGGTGTCTCCAGTATGTTTTAATAGCCTGCTGTGACTGCCTGGAAGATCAGTGTCAGAGATGTGGGAAGAGTTGGTGGAGTCTCAGGATGAAAAGAGAAGGTCAAGGGTCCTGCAAAAAGGTGTTGGAAGATCATCCTCATCCTCAGCTGAAGCAGTGCCTCAGCCATGGCCTATAACTTGAGGTATAACCACAAGGTTAACACCCCTCAGGGGCTCTTGGCCCTGGTGAAGCACCTCGCACTTACCGTTGTTGGGCACCCACCTCACAGCATGAGACCAGGGCTGGCAGAACTGAAAATAATCCCAGGGAATGGAGTAGCACCAGGAGCATCAGAGCAACACAGGGACAGAAGGAAACCAGAGTGTGGGTTTGCTTATGATGGATGAGATTTTTCTGTGGGAAAGGTTGGAGGAGGGAGTTTTGGAGCAGCTGTGCCAGGCAGGGGTGTGACTGCATGTGACCAAGAAGGGACAGCACCTCACTGATGTGACAGACCCTGGCAGTGAACACCTCTCCAGCAATGGGCTGGGGCTGAGCAAGAATCTCATAGCTGAGGGCCTCTGACCTTTCAGATTGCCAAAGTTAGACAAGATAAATCCTTCAGTGAGACTCTTAGCTTACATTAAAAAAATCAATAAGGTCCAAGCCCTTGAGTGGGCACTGAGAAGCTGGAAAGTAAATCCTAGATGTAGCTGAGGGGCTTTCAATCTAGCAGAGAAGGAGCAAACACACATTCCCACACATTTAAGACAATCACACAGCTTTCAGAGACTTGTGCAGTAATTTCTGGGCACAGGAAAGAGAACGGGGGCAGCATCGTGTTGGCATCCTCTCTTCCCTGTGATGACTGGAGCTTGTATACAAATGTGTGGAGATTGATTGCACTCATCCTCTTCTGACAGCAGAAGTGATTACTGTGGGCAGGGACCTGCTTGTGTGGATATAAAGAGGTGCAGCCTGCTGGCAGCAGACTCACTCCCATCCCTGCTGCTCATTCCCATGCCTCCATCTGCTGCAGATAGGTTTCCAGGGGCTCCCCCTCCCCTTCTGCCTTCTTCTATGTAGGTAAAATTGCTGGGGAAATCAGCTCTACAGACCTCTACTCCTCTTTCCTGAAGCTTAAAAATTTACATATGTTCAGGCTGTTTGTTATAAAAATATTCCCTTTGTTTTCCTGTTTTCCCAATGAAATCTGTCTTGTTTCTCTTTAAAAAAATTGGACTGTGGGAAAAAAATTTCCATGGTGTCACATGACGGTATTTTTTTTACCACTGACAAAACATGACAGAAACTCCCTAAAGAGCCCCACTTCTCATGTTCTTTCTTATCTCCCAGGATTATCAGTCCTCTCTCTCCATCCATCCTCTCTCTCGCTCTTCCCCTCACAAAGTGGGTGTCACTTCGCAGAGTTGTGGGTGCACAGCTTCTTTTCAGAGCAAGAGGCACCTGCTCCATGTCCATTCCTGGCTGCCACACCAGATGGATGACAAATTCTGCCCAGGGACTGGGCACCCAAGCCCTGTCCCTCCCTGCCCAGGCTTTTCTTCCCCTGGTCCCAGGAAAGACAGTGCCAACTTTTTTGGCCACAACAGTCCATTCGATCCAGACCAGAGCTGCACCAGGAACCTTGGTGTCCAAGTGCTAGCAGGAATGCAGCTCTCGTGGCCTCAAAGGAGAACTCATGAGCTTCATCACCTCTGGCCAGATTATGTTCTGTTCCAAGGAAGCACTTAAAAACCATCTCCAAGGTTTCTGACCCTATTTATGAGCTCATGTAGCCATGGAAACAGTAGTTAGGCCAGAAATAGCAGCTCACTTGAATGACAAAGAAAACATAAGTTTACAAGACAGTGATTTTTCCAGAGGCTGACTGTGCTCATGGGACTGTGGGAGGAAATCCCAGCTGAGGCACGGACTCAGGGATGCAGCTGATAAGGGCTGCGGTTGGTGTGGACCACAATAACTTTTGAAATGTATCTCCTGTGCCACATGCTTGGGAAACTTTGTGCCTTATTGGTAGAGATTTATCACTTGCCACAAAGATACAGCCAACTGGAAGTGAGCAGAGAATTAACCAGGTAGTAAAATGTTGGTTTCCTTCCTGAGGACAGGCAGCCTACCAAGTGTGTCTGGATCTCTGGTGAGGGACCCATGGTAGGATCTGGATTTAGAATGGGATTGTCTGTTGGTCTCCTAGAAGATCACTGAGGTTGTCATGTCAACAGCATTTTGGTGAGAAACTCAGTGTAGTAGGGTGCCTGCAAAAGAACACTCTCATGCTGTAATCCTCCTCCTGCAATGCCAACCTTGTTCCTGAGCCTCATGCTGTTTGTGCTAGTGTAGAAAAGAGAAACAGATACAGGGGATTGGGCTTTGCCCGGCACAGATATTTGGTTGTTTGAATACGTGCAAATCAGTCCATCAAAAATGCAGGGAAGAAGGCATACTCATGGAGAGTTTTATAATTTTTCCTTCAGGAAATCTTGCACAGTTATTTAAGTATCAGGATTAGGCATCTATTACAGCCTGCAATTAACAGGGTGTGCTGGCTTTGGGAATCTGTGCCTGCTGCTGGATACAAAAGTTATGTTCAATATCTCTGAGCTCAGCTTGCAGAAGAGCCTGATCTTGATACTCATTTCCACTCATGCCCTGGAGGCTTCTCTGGCAATAGGGCAGAGATGAAAGAGGCTGAGGTCTGTTTTTCCACTACCAGAGCTCTAGAGGGAGATTTCCATGACCAACCTGGAGAAAAGGGTCCTTTGAGAAAATATAACTCAAGTCATAAGGTTTTGCTGAATTATAAGCAATGTCCCTGTCTTGTGCTACAAACTAGGCATTGGGGACATGACTCAAATCAAATGGCCATTGCCAAAGCTTCTTCAGGGAAAATGAAGTCCCTCCTTTTCTTATTCAGACAAGGGTGCTCTACTTGAGCACATGAGAACATCGTTACAGGCTCCAGGCTTCCAGGCACAAATGCTTTAGGACATTCTGGGGCTTTTTATAGCAGATGATATAAAACCATGTAGTCTGCCCTACACTTCATTAGTTACCAGAGTTGTATTTTCTTCTCAGTAGTGAGTCTGGCCTTTCTTGGAAGAGAAAATCAAGTCTTAACATCTCACACTCACAAGGCTGCTATGTTAGTATGATTTTAGTAACTTACAGAAACTTTTCCCTGATTGGCATAAATAAAGGGAAAAAAGGGAAAACTAAAGAGAATCTCCCCTCTGTCTCTCTCTCTTTTTTTTTTTCATAGCCCTTTTCACCGTCAGATCTCAAAAGAGAGAATTAAATTTTTATCGTTCTTATTTGTAAATATAGAAGAGATGGTGGAGAGGAAGTTCACAGACCTGCAGATGAGATTCAGCCATGCAGGCATCTGCTGTGGAGACTGATGTTCTTGGCCATGCAGCACAAAAAGCTCAGTCGTTTCTAACTGCTTTGTGATTCATTGTTTAAGAGCATCCCCATGCTCATTACAAACCTGTCCCATGAGAGAGAAAGCAATATCATTAGTGAGCATCCTTTCTGTGCACTAACTTTGCTTAATGTCTGCATCCAGGCTGTTGGTAATGACACAATAGGACTGAGTTTGTTAGATCATTTAAAAAAGCATCCTTTCTTTCTTGTTTTCTCTCTGCCCACAATTAAAATATCTGCTTTTCTTATATAAGATTATTTTTCTCCTGGATGACTTTTACAGAACAAGCTCAACATTAATATACTGAGCCAAAACTTAGCATTTCCCCCTTTTTTACCAAACCAATCTGGTTATCTGTGTGACTGCTATAAATCAGAGCTTGTGACTGCCCTTAAAAATGTACCTGAATCACACAGTTTCCACAGTATTGTCTCAAGGGTCTTATTCACATTTTTCTTTTCATATAATTGATTCCTTCTGTGTGAATTACCTGCCATGTACCTGTGAACAGTGATTAAATGGTACACTAGCACTCTCTAAAATGATCACACATCGAACAAAACAGAGAAGTAATACTGCCTTGTTAAAAAAGTATGTTTTTATTTAAATAGAAATCAGATAGTTCGAGAGCTTTATTCAGTTTAAAACAGTGAAGTAAATGATTCAGTGTCACTGGGATAAGAAGAAGAAACTGTACAAAAGTCAGCTCCAGATGTCTTCTTTCCTGACAGCTCCTTTTCTCTTCTTCTTTTTTTCCCTTTTTTTTTTCCGAATGATCGATTCTTTCTCCTTGGCAACCAACAGCCCAATAAAGGAAGGCTTTCCTAAACATTTTGGTAAAATGTTTCTTTCTTCTTCTTCTTAAGGGGGCACATATCTTCCCATGGCTTTCACACCATGCAACAGACATTCTTCTTTCCTCCTCCTCCCACATAAAAGCACCGCTGTGCAATCGCATTCAGTTCAGCCCTCTGCCACCATTATTATGATTTTTTTTATGTAACAGTTGAGGCTTTCAGAAAGAAATTATTGCTTCTGGGGAGAATCTCACTCTCTCCTTGGGAACATTTGACTAATGGGCAGAGGAGGCAGCTCTTCCTGCTCCATTATCTTGTCTCTTGGGTTGCTGCTCACCTCCCAGACACATGGATGCTAAATGCTCTAGCTGCTATGTGATTGCAGATCCCTGGTGAAAATAACTGTGGAAGGGGAAAAGCCAGGAGATGAAAATTTGAATCAATTTAAAAAAAAAATTCTTTTCTCCTTTTATTGCTTAGGTGTACTGCTAGTACTAAGCCTTCTGTTTTCCCCTCAGGATCTTGCATAAGTGTAGAACTCAATGCTGTAGTGTTTGTTTGTTTGTTTGTTTTTGTTTTGAATGGCCTTTCACTGTCAGATTCCAACCTTTTTTTTTTTTTTTTTAATTTAGATCCTCTACACTCTTGTTTCCCACTGGAGGAACACACCTCTACTAAGCACATTGAAGTTTCTCACTGGGAGGCTGCTAAGGATATTTCTGTGCCAAGGACCTGGAACTGCAGCTTGCTTTCTGGTCCAGTCAAGCGTCATAAACACACCACAGACTAAGTGAATTGTTTAGTTGTGATCATTGCATGTGGGGCATGCATGTGTTGCACAAAGGATGTTCTGACAGTTTTGCATACATGAAGATTTATTTGTGGCACACTGACAGCTGATGGTGTACTTTAATCGCAATGCTGGAAGTTATCTCTAGAAAGAAAAAGAAAATAAAATAAAAGAAGGGAGAGGAAAGGGGAATTTCTGCCCCCTGGCCAGCTGTGAAGAGTAATGATGGGGTCCCATAGGAACATCCTCCACTGAGGACATTCTCCAGTGCTGCAGGTGATGAAAATGACCATATGATGATTTCTTGCCATGCTTTCCCTTAGCATGATATACTTTTCATCAAGACCACTTAAACTCCTATGGGTTATTTCTGGGTGTGTTTCTATTAGATCTGGGAGGAGAATGCTCATCATGTGCAAACGTTGCACATTCATTGCTTGTTAAGCTTCTGTGAATATACAATACTGGATAATATTTACCGAGAACTTAAATAGCCATTGACTCTTTTGTTGAACACCACATTTGTTTTTCTCTTTTATACACTGAAGTCTGCAATACAAGAGGAAAAGAAGGAGTGGGAGGAACAGCAATCCTTCCACAGGAATCCACCATAATAACGCTGTGGGGGTTTACGGAGGCAGGGCTGTGAGAGCAATAATATGTGAACAGCACAAGTGCAATAAAGGAAAAACGTTGCCACAGAGAGGCTGGTAATTACTGAGAGGTTATACAGCTGCAAGCAGCGTGCCCTGAGCTACAGGCAAAGAACCAAGGTACATAAGGCACTCAAGAGCTGAACACAACCTGACACGAAGCCATAAATTCCAGTATGAAATCAAGTTCCTTGTTGAGAGTAGTGTTTAGCACAGGAATGTTAGGGTGCGGCTGGCAAGGGAGATTTCCCAAGGCCAGCAGAGGAGGAGAGGATGCCACAGCTCTCCTAATTTAGTCCCAGCTTCGGCTCTGGCTGTTTCAGAGGAAAGTCACAACACAGGGAGGAATGCTTGAATAAATACCTCCTAACACCCTGCCTGCTGATCAGCTTAGAACTGAGATTTGATTACACTTGCTGAGATTTGACCTTACATAACCACCTGTTTTCTGAGAGGTCCTAAAATAATCCAGCCCTCTTTTAAATCCAGCTCTGGTGGGTGATTTCTCTAGGACACCTTCACCTGCAGAATACTGGCTTCTGCCACTGCACCTAGTGAGGGGTGGAGAGCAAATGTTGCTTTCCTGCATGCTAGGCTCTGGACTGAAGGGGATACAGAGAAGACACCCCTGCTCCCCAGTGACAGGGACTGTCTTCCCTTCATCAAGCCCTGTCCTCTCACTCAGCCCCTCCCACCCACTTAGTTCTCCCTCTCTCTCCTTCACTGAGCTGCTCTGTCCATCCTCAGCCTTTCTCAGGCCAGCTTCCTCTGGAGAAAACTGGCTCTGTTTTGCCCCTACACTCACACCCCCAACCAAATTCTTTTCCTTCCTCTGTATTCCTGTTTCCCTTGCTCCCTCAGGGGATTGTGAAGTGACATGTGCAGTCTTTGCACACCTTCAGGCTTGTGATGGGGGTTATGGGATTAGCACTTTAACAAGCCTGAAAGCTGCTTAGACAAGTATTAAATCTCCAATGTCTCCATCTTTCAAAGAAATCCCTTCTGGAGGAGCTGAAGAGATGGTGCACACAGTCATGTTTTCAGGGGTCAGCTCTTCACCCATCTGAGAGCCCTCAAGTCCAGTGGATAGGTGGGATTCCCATGGGATTTGGGGATGGGAAACCCATTTAAACCAGTACCAGGGAGTTTGTGTCAGCACCTCAAAGTGTCTTCTCTCTCCCAGCTCTCCATGCTGAATACTGGCTCCCCTGCCTGGCATTTTATCCAGCCTCCATCCCTTTCTTCCCTTCCCACACCAAGGGCTGCACACTCCTCTGCAGCACTTTAGAAGGGGTGAGTAGCACCAAGTAAGAAAAAACCAGGCACCACCTGTCCTAGGCACAACAGGATCAACCTTAGGATCACGACTTTTAAAGCCAATCCTGGGGCAACATGTGCCGGTGTTTTATTCAGAGGGGATGAATCCGTGCTTCATTGGCTCTATCACCCTGTTTATCCCACTTAACTCAGAGTCACAGAAAGCAGGGCTGGGATTACCAAAGAGTTGGGTGGCACCTCGTGGTAGGGAAAGGTCTCATGTCTGAGCACCTTGTCCTGTCACCTTCCCTCGTTCCCATCCCCTCGTGACAGCCTCAGGACCGGATTACCTCCTCCCACCTCTGCACGTAGCGAGGGACACCATCTGGGGACACCACCTAGGGGACACCCGCGGCCAAAACTGACACCTTGCAGCACCTGCTGACGTGAATTTGCTGAACCATGAGGTCGTCTTCCCAGCGTGTCACCTGTGGCCTTCCTGGAGACTAAAAAGCTTGAGGAGGAGGCAAAGCTCGTGACAGTGACAGGATTCAGCAAGGTTATTAATTAGAGAGTAATCTAAGTTAGTAACACTTTGTAGTGAGTTCAGTGAAAATGCAAATTTAGTAGTTCCGAAACAAATCACTTTACAAGAGCAGCATTAAAAAGTATTACTCTGTTAAGCCTCTTCAAATTAAAAAAAAAATGGATTCCCTACCTGGACTGAAATCTCTTTTTATTTTTCCCCTCAGGGCTTCCTGCCTGGGAAATTTCAGCTCCAAATTAGACAGTTTTGGAAATTACAAGTAGGTGAAAAGAAGAGATTCTAACAGGTGAAATTTTTCTGGATTAGTCACTTCTAAATGTCATAAAATAGTTCTGTTCCACAGAACTATTCCAAAAACAACAACCTGTTCCACAGAAGATGGAGATGACATTTAGCAGCACAAAGCAATGTACCACCACTGTAAAAAAAATCATATCCAGAAGTTCTGGATACCTAATGGCAGCAACCTAAATTAAAATACAAAAAAAATGCCTATTTTTTTAAATCTTTCAGTTTAAAAAAAGGGCAAGGTTTGTTGTTCCCTATAGGGTGCTATAGACATATATGACTGTTGGGACTACAGGCTGTGTAGTTGAAGGATATGCATTCAAAATTTTGAATAAACTTTTTGAAATAAGCTTAGACCCTAATGGTTGATCCCACCTATTAACGTGGTCTACCAATTGTACAAACAACTTTTATCAGTGGAGTAAAATTAAATAAGACCTAATCATAATATTTTAAGTAGAAAATATTATTTTCCATCTAAGAGCACATTTGAAATTTTACCATGTTTTTTTGCAGTAAAGCAGGTACACTTCAGCTGTTGTCCCTGCCTCCTTCTGTCCCAGATAAAAGAACTGACTGGAGTGGGACAATATCTGCCAAAAGATGATCTTCATGGCATGGCATCAGTTTGTCAGAGATGAGCTACTCAGTGGTAGAGATTTGCTTTCAGTGAAGTTCTGTTCCACCGTGGTTCAGACCTTTCCTTTCTTCCAGCAGAGCAGTGACGTGGTTCCCCAGTGGGATACACTGACCCAAAGGATCGCTCCTGGCTTCCAGTTCCAATCTGCTTGGCATGGTGCAATTCCAATGCCTACAGCTCCTTCCCACACTGCTTGCCAATAGGAAGATGAGGCACAGAGCAGTTACATGATGTCCCCATGATTACACACTGACTAATTTCTAATCTAGGAATAAGATCTGTTTCCCCTGCATGCTGGTGGATGAACCCCTGTAGGCTGAATGTACATACATATGGTGGCACACAGCTACACATCCCTATACCTTTAGGCATATTTGTGGATACAATGATCCTAATTTATGCTCACGTGCATTTAGAAATAGCGTGCAAATAGCTAAGCAAAGGCACGTGCAGCCTGGTGTTCAACTAAAAAGAAACCCACAAAAGAGACCAAGTTAATCTCAACTTCCTCAGAGAGAAAGATTACAATAACAGTAGTTACAATTACGCTGCACAGTCACTAAAACCATGGAAATTTCAAACCAAGCCATGAGTGAACAGTAGCCTCAACTCACACCTCCTCCCAGCTAAACTGTATTCTAAACTGAAATCAGAGAGTTAGTCCAGACAGCAAAGAAACCAAGACAAGAAGCTGATGTATAAGACACTGGGGCTTCCTCAAATCTTCCCACAGTTACCACATTCAACTCCTCACAGCTTTCCCAGGCCAGAACTGCTTACATGAACAATATGAGCTGCCATAAAGTGGCACTGTAGTTGAAAGAATTTGCTCTGCACTTTCCTCATCCCTATCCCACTCAGCCACTGGTGCTGACATAAAGGTTTAGCCACATTTGTCCATTATGAACAAGTAAGGGGAGACTTATCTGGGTTGAAAACTCACCAGAGTATACTTACACATTTGCTTACATGTGTTTTCCCTGGTACCATCTGAACTCATCTCAGTACTGTATTTAAGACACACCAAGGGGAGGTTAGTGCAGCAGTGAAAAAGAATGGCAGAGAGTAAAATAATTTTTCTTGATGGTGAAACTAATTAATGGAAGCTTGAAACGTTTCTGAGGCTATAGCCCCTGTTCAATGTGAATGCATTATCAGTCAGACATATGCTCTGTTTTACCCTTGAAATGCATGAACTAAGAATCGTTGTGCCACCCGTAGCCCAAACGAAAGCAATGTCTGGTTGGAAAAATCAGTCCCTCTCTTCTAAGATCTGTTCATCCTGGGAGAAGAGCTCTTTGCCTCAGCTGTTTACAACCTTTAAAAATTTGTACAATAAACATTTTTTAATGGATATGTGGATCCAGGGCAGTGAATGTAAGCCCATTGGCAGTAGATACGCTTTGCTTATTTTGCTTTTTTAAATGCATTAAGAACAGTCTAACAGTCATTGCAGGCCAAGATTTGTTGTTTGCAAACCAGTGATCTAATTTGTTGTGCACTGAGGACATGAAGGATTTATGTGACTGAGGAACTAAGTGGGCACTCCATGAGTGGCAAAGAAAGGAAATCTGCTGATATTTCAGAAGGTAAGCAGTGTAAAATCTTTCCAATCATTCAAGCAACCCTGGGAAATGAGAGCTTTTTCTTCCTGAGGTAGCTGATCTTTGAAACTGCTTGTGTGAGACCGGCTGGGAGTTAGGAGCAATAAGCTGATTAAGTGCAGCAGGTAGCAGGAAAAACGAGGTTCACAAGGACCTCCATTTGCAATACCCCTTCCCACGTACGCAGGAATACCCAACCTGATTCTCCCCATACTTCAATCGGTATAAATCAGCGCCAGTTTTTTGAATGCGACCTTAATTACACCAGGAAAATAAACAAAATAAACGCCTGGGGAGGAAAACAAAGCTATCACCCCCCTCGCTGCCAGGCACAGCAGCCCTCACCGAGAGCCCGAAGCCGCGCACGGCGAGCACTCCCGCATCCCCGGCCGGGCTCAGCCGGGCAGACAAAGCCCTGTGCACCTCTGCG
>JAHLSL010000009.1:96036-107640 GCA_025920805.1 Petroica traversi | reverse complement strand
CGCAAGAAAAATTTACCCTTAAAGAGTGAGCTGGCACCCGGCGCTGCCCGGGCGATGGGCTGCCCTTCTGTCCCCGCACCCCGGGGCTTGGCGTGGGGAGGCCGAGGCCGGGGGCGCTGCTGAGCCTGGTGTCTTTCTCCCCCATCGCGGAAAATTACTTCCTCCCTGCTAAACCCGCTTCCTGGAGATAAGCCCTCGGCCAGGGGGTGGTTTGGAGAAGTGATGAGCAGACGGAGGGCAAGTAAAATGCTGCCCCTCTGACACCCCTCTTCGTGCCCCGTGGAGGCATGGGGGGCCCGAGGAGGTGCCTGCCCTCCCCCTTGTCACTGTCCCCTCCTGCTGCACGTGCGAGGGCAGCTGTCCGCCCACGGCACACGCAGAGCCCGGCTGGGAGACGCTCGCACTTCTCGCCGAGGCGTGATTCCTTCTCTGCCTCCTGCAGCCATCTCTCTCTAACAGGGATCCCTAAATCTGCCCTTGCCTCCCTGCTGTTTCACGGGTGCTGCCGGGGCTCGGGGGTGCAAATGACTCAGGACTGGGGGCTGGGGCTGCAGAAACGCAAGAAAAATGTAGCAGGGCAAGACACAAACCACACAGATTTCTCCTTGCATACAGCAATGTAGGGCTAATTTTCTCATTTTAGTGAGTCTTTTGGTCTAAATGGGGGGCTCCATATTAGCCCTGGCCTGGGCAGCGGCGACAGCAACATGGTGTCTCTGGGGAAGCAGTGGTGCCTGAGCTCAGGAATGTGTCTCAGCTTGCAGAGGGCACCATCTCTGAAGCTGGAGCAAGTAGGGGCAGGAGCTGCTGAGATGGGAGCTTTCCTCTTGGTCACCTGAGGAAAGCTGCCTTGGAATTTGGCAGGAAGGCAGCGTCAGGTCCTCGGCTTGGGGAAAAGTGCCAGAACTTGGTGTGATCGGTGCCGTCCTGAGGCGCCTGTGAGCCTCAGACAGCCTGGCTGGTCCTGTTCCCCGCAGGATCCTGCTGTTGGCATGGCAAGTTGTCTGTCCACCTTTTTGGGAGGCTTTCAGAACCTAAAAGCATTCCCCCTCAAGGGAGCCACCCCTGCAGGCTGGCAGGGACAGTCTCTGCGGCATGTGTGATGCAGAGGGAAGGTCTCAGGGGTGAGGAGCAGCCAGCTGGTCCAGTCCTGACTCTGCCTTTTCTCTGCGTGTGAAGAGAGATGCCTCTTTCCATCTCCCATGTCTGATCCTCTCCTGTGATAAACCACAAGAGGTGGACATGGGAAGGAGGGGTGGGCAGGCACCTCTGCTCTGTATTGGTGGCAGATGCAGCCTGGAATTGTGAGGGAAGCTCGGGTCAGTGCTCAGACCTGCAGCTGGAGCCCATGTGGAAAGCAAGGCTTGGCAGTGGTTCTCATGGCTAATCACAGCCTCTTCCTGTGCTGAATGTGGAATAGCACTGAGGGGATTGTGAGGCTTTCTAAGGTGACTGTGCTGGGGTCACAGAGTGGTGGGGCATGTGTAATCATTGCTTTCTGGAGGGAGCTTTTGGTTTCATTTCTCATGAGAAGTTCAAGGGGCTTTCCTACTGGCCTTTCCTATGGCATTTGGGTACTTCACACTCCTAGAGCTGGGCATGACTGAGCCAGGTTATTCAGCTGCTAGGACCTGCTTTTTTCCCTGTTTGTTTTGGTTGAGATTGCCTTTTATTTACCAGCTGCCCACTCTGCACTAGTTCCTCACTCACCACAAAATTGCAAAGTCGCCTTGCAGTGGCCATTTCCTATAAGAATACCTGACTGAATCTTCTTGTTTGTGGGCTGCTCAGTCCTTCTCTGTCCCTTTGCAACATGCCAGTGTACCACTCCTTGATTATTGTTCTTCCTTGCACTGGAATTGCTCTGAGAGGTCTGCATACTACTCAGTGTTGCCTGATACCACTTGCTGATTCACCTTGAACAGCTGCTTTCCATTTTTTTTTTTTAATTTTCTTTCTGTTTTAACGAATGAAAAAAACCTATTCCATTAGCTCCCAGTTTAACTTTTGGGAGCAGGGGGCGAATGTTGAGGCCACAGCTGCAGAGAAGGACAAATTATTTGTTTGGAAAATAAGCAAGCAAAAGGAGACTTTTTAGTAGGGACAGTCTCAAACAAGCGTAAGTGGAAGTAAACTTAATGATCTGTTTAGCTTGACCAAAGACGGAGGAATAACTTGACCATTTGTGACAACAGCCACTGTACCAGGGCCCTGCTCTGATTTTAGCCTTTCTCTGAAGAGTGAGAAGGTGGCTGGGACCATGTGGTTGGCTCCATGAGGCAGGCAGCTGCCTAAGGGACACCTGGCACAGCATTGCTTGCTTCTGCTGCCTGTCTCCTGTTGCCCCATCCCATGCTCTGGCTGTTGATATTTCCCTGCTCTGCTCCCATTTGGGATGCCACCCGAGCAGTTTTGCTGCCCTTGTGCCATTCAGCGGTGCGTGTCCCAGCCCTGCTGACTGCGGCCCCAGCTCTCCTGCCTCTGCCCTCCGAGCAGCCCCACTGGAGCAGCACGGTCATGCCTGGCTGTTCTGGGTCACCATCGTGCTTTCTTCTCCGTGGGAAGGAGCCCTGATCGGTGCCTGAAGCGAGCTGTTAGTGGCAGCACACAGAATGCCAGCAGATAGACTACCCTGCTTCCTTGAGAGCTTCAGCTGACTTGCTAATCTAAGGAAGTGGCTGCCAGGTATTCGATCTTTCTGTGAAATGTGGCTTTTAACCCATTATGAGAGGGTGAAGGGAACGTCTGTCCTTGGCTTTATTCGTGTTTGTCTGTGCTCCAGCGTGTGGCAGTGGCTCTTTGTGCGAGATAGCCGGGGAGCGCTGAAGCCCTGTACGATGGCTCGTAATTGCAGGGTTGCCGGCCACAACTGTGCTGCAGAGTGGCTGTAAATCACTCTGGTTTCAGCCTCTGCTCCTGCACCTCCTCCCTGGGAGGGAAGAATGGTGTAGGTCTGCGTGTGCGCGTGGTGCCTGCAGAGAGAGAGGAGCGGGGGTAGAGGGGGATTGTGTTTGAGCCAGAATATCAGCACAGCGGTGTCGGGATTGCAGCCGATCGCCGTCGCCATTTGCCTGGAGGAATCCTGCTGCCTTTGGCACTGGGTGGGTGCCTGCCTGTCAGGGGGACTGAGCCACGCTGTGCCCAGAGTGAGTGCCCCCGGGGACACTGCTCCAGTCCACAGCAATCCCATTGACTGCCCCCTCCTCTGTTACCCAGACCAAGTGACCATGACTGAGAAGACGCAAGAACCTCATGTGGAGGATGATGATGATGAGCTGGATGGGAAACTCAATTACAAACCTCCTCCCCAGAAAACACTGCAGGAGCTGCAAGAGTTGGACAAGGATGATGAAAGCCTTGCTAAGTACAAGAAATCCCTGCTGGGAGATGGACCTGTGGTAGTAGGTAGGCTGGGGCTTACTGATAGGGAGGGACTGTGGTGATGTACTGCAGCAGTGTGCTGTGGGGATGAGGCAAGGCTGCTTCAAAGAAGAGGGATCCAGTTTGACCAGGGACATGCACTGCTGGAGGAACTGGGGATGGGCAGGTGGAAAGATGCATGCAAAGGAAGCACGGAAGATGCTCTGAGAGTTAGGAGTTAGGCAGATTACTGGGGAGTGCTGGCATCGGAAAAGGACTTGTGGAGGGAGATGAGTGGGTCTTGGAGGACTTTTGAGGGGTTAGGAACACGAAGGGATCAACCTATGCTGAAAGGCGGTCTTGTTGCTCCGAATGATCTTAAGGAGGATGTTTCTGGAGTGGAAAGACCACCTCTAGGTATTGTGATGGAGTCCAGAGGGATCCATGTGGAAGGACTGGGTAGACATGTGGTCCTATTGTGCTAAGGAAGCCTGGCATTACAGGGTGTTTTGTGAAATGCAGTTTCTGTGTGGCAAGCATCCCTGTTTCTTCAGTGTAATTTTCCTCCGATTGCATTCAATTTTGCAAGCTGACAGCTTCCCCCTGACTTTTCCTACCTGCAGATCCAACAGCTCCCAATGTGGTGGTCACCCGACTCACTCTGGTTTGTGACTCTGCACCAGGACCCATAACTATGGACCTTACAGGTAGGCACAGGCTCTGGCTTGGTCACATAAGGGAACAAGCAAAGGACCTGGCATGCTCCAAGTTAAAGGGGGTTTGTCCTTGGGGTGCTACAGTGGATTTTAGAGGAACACTGAAGGCATTGTTGCTTATTTTAAGGTATACACAAATGAATAAAAAAGAAGGAGATGTAACACAGGAAAATGTTGACGGTCTTTTTCTTCATCTAGACTGCTCTAGGAGCTCTTGGGTTTCTCTTGCCATCTCTGCTCACTTCCTTTCAGTGAGACTTCATGAGCACAAGGGATGTGCATGCCTTTGGGTAACAGTCTGTACTGAAACTAAAGAATAGAGCAGCACTGCAGTTCCGGCTCCTGGGGACACGGGGAGAGAACCTTATATGGGCTTCTCTGCGGAGAGAGGAAGCTGGGCCTGGAGAGGCAGAGAGGTTTCCTGTTTGCCCAAAACCACACAGAGCCCTGTGGGGCCCAGGCAGCCTCCCAAGCTGGGCAGGAGCTGGGAATCACCCTCCTCTCAGCCAAGCCAGGGCATGGATGGAGCATACACACACTCCTGCATGTGCTCAGCAACGAGTCTGTGCATAAACATGTTTATACATGTGCTCAGACCACTTTTTTTTAGGCATTATCTTCTGAGGGCACAGACACACATGCACACCCAGGCATTCCTGTGTATTTGGTTGCACAGCACAATCTTACACAGACTCTGTGTACTCATTTTACAGGTGTCATCCTTTGAAGGGATGCTCACCTTCATCTCCATCTTCCCCCCTGTGCCTGTCTCTCCTTGCTGTGACATTGATCTTCTCCTTGCAGGTGACCTCGAAGCACTCAAGAAAGAGACCTTCGTATTAAAGGAAGGAGTGGAATACAGAGTTAAGATCCACTTCAGAGTGAGTTGTTTTCTTTCCAGTTGCTTCTTATCAGTTGCAGAGGCCAGTCAGTGACAGTCTGTCAGATAACTAGAGCCAGGCAACATGCCTGCCCAAAAGCTGAGCACTTGTAAAGTTCCCCTAGCTGCAGGTGTTGTTCTACCCATCAAGGGATGAAGTGTTTCCAGGAAATCACTTCTGCTTGTTCACCCCTTGGAGGAAGCTGATATCTGTTTGCTCACACTGATAAACAACAAGTGGTTTAAAAGCCAGATGGGTAGTTTTGGCTGCGTTTGGTTTTGGTTTTTAGCCACTGGAAAATCTTTGCTTGACACTAAGTGGAAATGAACAGGGAGGAGAAGAGAAGACAGAATGGCTGTTCATGAAGTACTGATTCAGTCAGTATTACTGGGCTTCATGTACACATTAAAAAGGTGTAATATTGTAGCATTTGGCTGAAGATACTGAATTCTTCAGGTCATGATATACCCAAATAGGCTCATTTCTCCCTCACTCGCATTAATCAGTGTGTCAGCCATTTGGTCTGTTTACAGCTGAAAATGAAACTTGGCCACGCTGCAGTGTGGCATCCAGCACTAAACTGATCATCTCCACAACTGCTTGCTTCAAAGCTGGGCTTGGAAGAGAAGGCAAAAAGGAAAGAAAGATAATTCTCCTGAGATGAGAGAAGGCGTTAATATTGTGTGTTCTGTAGGGCAGATTTCTCTTTATCTTTGAGGCTTGCTGCCTCAGAGATGAATGTCCTCCAGTGCTCTCCCCCAAGACACCTCCAGCCCTCTTTTGTGCTGTGGAATATTTCCATCTGTATCTGCGTCCTGTTGACAGGGGATACCTGAAGCCAGACAGGTTATTCTAACTCCCTCTCTCAGTTCCATGGCTGGTAAGGGCTCATACTGTGTGAGTTCTACCCTGGGATGTAAAAAGATCTGTCCATCTTGCTTTCAGATTGAGTAGTGTACCCTGTGGGAGTGTATGCTGGGGGGGGAGCAGCAGTGCATACACCCAAGCTATCCATGGGAGATTTGAGAAAAGATTATGAAAACTGTCCCTCTACATTTTGAGAAGAAACTTGCCAGCTCCCCATGGAGCTTTGAGGGCAGCTGGTAGCGTTCAGCTAATCTTGTTCAGCTGAAGGGATGATTCTAGTTAGCCATGTATGGTTTTCAATATGAAAATTATTAAACAGGAACTCCCTGCATCACTTTTCTTTGTCCTCATCAGCATGTCTTGAGAAACTGATGTGCTCCAGTCAGCTTCAAAGTTGGGCAAAGTATGGGGAAGTGCAGGAGATGCACAAAGGATGCTGTAGGTCTCCAGGTACCTGTGGAGAAGTTGTTTTAGGGACCTGTTCAGTGTGCACTGTGCTGAGCCTCCCTGGTGAGGGGAGCCAAGATGGGCATGTTCCTAAGGAGGGGGAAAATCATCAGGTGCAAAACTCTTCTCTTGACACTTCTGGTTGCTTCTTGCAGGTAAACAGGGACATTGTGTCGGGACTGAAATATGTGCAGCACACCTACCGGACAGGGGTGAAGGGTGAGTAAGAGCCCTGCATGTCCTGCACACCTCTGCTCCTACTTTTGTGATCCCTCTTCTCCAAGAAGTGTTCCTGCAGCTCTGCACTGGGACAGAGGCTCCCTTGGTCCTGGGACACACTTCTCAGCAGAGTGCAAAAGCCTGCCTCACCCAGGACAGCAGTTTCTTGTTTTTTGTGAACTCAGTATGAGCCAGCTCTGTGTGCTGCACCACTCTCTGCAGCAGCAAAGTGCACAGAGACTGTTCAACAGTGCTTGCCACAGATTGCCTCTCCATACAGAGCTCTTCTCTCCACCCCCTGTGCAATGGCTCAGCCTGTGTGGAGCTTCTGGAAGCTCTTGGTAAAATTTGCACCTGCTCCATGAAGCTTCCCCTGGGTGCAGTGCCCTGCATTTGCCCATGGGTTCTTCTTGGTGCTGCTCTGCTTGAACAGGCAGAGGAAAGCCCCATTTTGCACCCACACATCCCATGTGCATGTTATGTAACCAGCTCTAAGGCTTCAGTGTTGTGTTCAGCACATGTAACTGGTGTCTTCACCAGTAAAAGAGAAGTAGTGGGAAATCAAGGTAGATCTTGAGCCATGCACTGGGTGCACTCACACCCTTCTAGCACACATACATGTGAGAGAGCACAGACTGAGTTGCCTGTTCAGTTATCCAGCCATCCATGTTATCCTTCCAACTGTCCTCATGATTCACTAACCCACTTTTTCCACTGATTCTGCTCTCCTTTGCTGACACAGGCCATTCCCGTCTCCCCCCATCTACTTTCTGCTCTTTTGCTCATGGCTTCTTCTCTCTCTTATCATTCCCCATCTGAGGGGCTTATTCCCTGTGGATTGTTTTCTCCTAGTGGACAAAGCCACGTTCATGGTTGGCAGCTATGGGCCACGGCCAGAGGAGTACGAGTTCCTGACACCTATTGAAGAGGCTCCTAAGGGGATGCTGGCTCGAGGCACCTATCACAACAAATCCTTCTTCACGGATGATGACAAGCACGACCATCTCACCTGGGAGTGGAACCTGTCCATCAAGAAGGAATGGACAGAATGAGTTCACCCAGTTTGCCTTCCCCCTTCCCATCCCCTTGCCTCCTGCACCAGTCTCCAGGTGGGCCATGCCCACCACTGCTCCTTCCTGCCAGCTTGGCTGGCCACAGCCCTGGCAGCCCGTCCCGTGGGTGCTGGGGCTCTGTGCCAGCCTTGGCCGATGCACAGCCCTGCAGGCGGCCTTTGCTGCTGCTTCTGATACACTGAAAACAACTCAACTGTTCTCATCACCATCCCATCACCACACCATAATGGGTTAAATTGGGAAGCATCTCCCTCCCTCTCCCCCAGTACTTCCTCCTTTTGTCCCCATCTCTCCCATACCAACTCCGGTCCTGGAAGTGCCTTTTCAAGGAAACAAGATCACCTGGCAGGGGCGGACTGGTCCCTGGAAAATCCCTATCTTGAGTTACACTTGCCATGTGCTCTGACTCATTGTAAATGGTTACTTACCTCCCGCGATGGTCTCCTGGTCTGTATCTGGTGCCCTACCCTGTTGAAATCCATCCTTGTGCAGGCAAAGCCAGTCAGGGGGAATGCAGCTAGATGCTGTAACATGACTTCAGTGTCCAAGAATAAAATATCAGTTTCTTTCTTCTTTTCTGCATGAGTGTCACATTCTTTTCTAGAGCATGTTTTTCAGTGATGTGTATGTGAAGAATGCATTATGGGAAGGCTTAAGACGCATATAGCAGCAGGGAAATAAATAACCCTCCCACTTCAAAACATCAGCCTTGCTCTATAAGAAAATTATTTCCGAACTGTTTCCTTCAGGGATTTTATGAATCCTTTGAAGTCCAAAGTCTGGGCTGTGATGGGGAGAGACTCCTGGAGTAGACAGCCCCCACCTTATCCCAGATGGTAGCTGAATGAGCCAGGGAGCTGTAACATACCCTTCTCATGCCTAATGCTTACCGTAGCAGCTGTCACAAAGAGCTAATGCAAGAGCTGCAAGTCCCCGTGGTTTGCCTGCTGGCCAAGCACGAGAGAGCATCAGCCTCTGGGATCCAGCACCTGGAGAGGGATGTTCTTAACCTAGCTGGGGCGTCTGGTCACAAAGGTGCAGAGCAGCTGCGATGTCCAGTGCAGTGGGTGAGGACACACCAGTGGCAGTGCCGGTGCAGCTCTCCAAGGCTGGCTCCTGCGCAGCAGGGAGGGGCTTTTTCCAGCCAGGCACTTATCTTGGGAGCTGAAGGCTTTGCCCTGGGCCAGCTGCTCCCTTCCCACCGCCCCAGGAGAGGTTGTGGGTCCCCACAGCAGCTGACGTGTCTCTTGCTGAGGAGAGGACCGGAGCAAGGTGGCACAGCGAGGAAAAGGCCAGCTGGTACCATGGGCACATCTGTCTTCCCAAGCCTCTTCATTATCCTGCTTGCCAGATGCTCCCCAGTGGGGTGTGCTGCAGGTGGTGACTCTGCATCCCACAGTAAGTGATCTTTCTTCCTGCCTTGGGGAAAGTCTGGGACTGTTGCAGGGAGCCCTCATTATCCAAGGAATGCTGCACAAACATTGTGTTGAGCTCTTGAGCTCTCAGGAGAGGTATGCGGGTGAGTTTATAAGGTTGGGATGCTTGTGTGCATGTTGGGGGGATCCTCTTTGAGCTGCTCTTTGTTTATGCTCTGCCCAACCCTGCCCTTTGCTCTGCAGGCACAGCCACAGAGAAACCTGTCCTGTTGAACAACATCGCGGATGCCGAAGCCTTTGTCAGCGGGGCAGAGGTGGCCGTCATTGGATTCTTCCAGGTGTGTTCACAGCTTGTCGCCTCTGCCAGCTGTGAGCTCTATCCCAGCCTGATGGGAGCAAGAGGCTGGATGTGGTGTAAACACCTGCCAGAGGCAGCTGTTGTCCCAAAAGGTGCTGGGGCTGTCAGACATGTGGAGGGATTAGGTGATGGGTCACCAAGAGAATACAGGGAATTTGGTCTGTGCATGAAAAAAGAGGTGGAGCAAGGGAGGAAGATGAAGGAGGTTGTGAAAGCCCTGGAGCAGATGGGGAATTGCTGCAGGGGAAGCAAAACAGAAATGTGCATGCTAGAGAAATAGTGTTGGTGAGGGGTGAGTGGGAATGTCAGTCATGTGCTGTTGTCAGCAAAGACAGAGTAAGGCACTGCCTGTGTGATAGGGCTGAGGAAGCCAAGTCTCAGGGAGAAGTGATAGTGCAGGTCTGCTGAAGTCCAAGAGGGTTTGGGCTCTGGCTGCAGCCTCTTTGTAGGGAGGATGTAGGCATGGTCTCTGTTTCACTGCTTTGTTCCCTAGAGTAGATATCCTTGAGATCTCTGTCTTTTTGTCTAAATTCCATTGAATTCAAGCGTGAGTGACAGGTACGAGTCCCTTGCCCCCAAAATGGCATGAGTATTTTTCCTCAGAAAATATAAGGAAAATGTTTATTGAGTTACAGCACTGTAATACAGCGGCCTCTTTTACAGGATCCTTATTACTTTTAAGGTCCCCAAGCTGCACCTTTTCCCATGTTTTCTTTGAGCTCTCTTCTGCTCTTCTGCTGCCCACACACTGTCTTATGTCAGAGAAGGCTTCAGACTTTCAAAACAGGTCATTCTGCAAGCACCTTCCTCTTTCAGCCCTGTGCCTGGCAGTCTAGGGAGGACACCCTGTGTAGGTGCAGGGCAGTGGCATCACAGCCCCGCAGAGTGAGGAGCGATGGTGTGGGCAGCAACAAGTCCGTGAGCGCAGGAGGCTTGTGCCCCAGGGGCGTTGTAAGCGCCGATCACAGAGCACTCGGCTTCGGTGCTGCAGGCAACTGGAGCTCCTTGGGGGTTGCTCTTGCAGCGCTAAAGCCGCGCAAACCCGCCAGGCAATCTGCACACGCAGAATGAAAGTGCCGAGACGCCTCCTTCCCCGAGGGCAGCTGGCTGGGCTTGCGGCAGAGCTGTACCCGGAGCCTCCTCCCGAGCTACAGCAGGGACACGGCTCCTTTTGTCTTGTGCCACAGTGACCTCCCGCTGCAGGATTGCATTCTCCAGAGCCAGACGGGAGGCTGCTGCCGAGCAGGAGCACAAGGCAGCAGCCAGCGACATGTCGGGCATTCAGTGCCTGAAGCATGGCGGGGCTGCGTTTGAGCGGTAGATAAAGACGTATGCGTGCCATGAAGGCTTGGCTCGCTGCCTCAAGGTATATTCATCCGAGTAAAGTCCATGTTCTCTGCTCACCATAAATTATTTCTCTGCTGCAGCCTGTTCGCTGCAGTCCGTGGCTCGGCAAGCTTCCCGTATAATGAGCACGGCCTCCCTGCCTGGGAACAGCATGCCGTGATGGAAACACAGCGCGCTGCTCCAGAAACCCCGCGTGTCTGTGAGGAAGGGCCATGCTTGGCCTGATTAAACCCCAGGTTTCCCAGGAATGCTCCAAAACTCAGTGAGATTACTCCCACCATAGGCTTCAGCGCTCTCACCAAGGCAATGTTGATGCACTGGCATTTCCAAAACAGGTCATGAGAGATGTTTTTCTTTGGAACGAACAAAGAATTTTGTTTTCCATTCTCTCTGGGCTCACAAAGAGCTGAGCTGACAGTTCAAACTAAAAAGAAAAACAAACCAATTTCCAAGCAGAGATCATGTCTTGAGAATTTATACCAAATAAATAGAAGTATCAAAAATGCATCTCTGAAAAGTTGGGAATGGGAACAGCAAGGAAAGCTTTAAAACAGGCAAAGGTTAGTAGTAGTGAATTCTCTCTGCAGGAAAGGGAATAGGCTACAAATTGCTGAGAAATTGTGCACTTCCACACGCAATTCTACATGAATTAGCTACTTTTTACAGGACATATATAAGATATCGTTTTAAAGGGAGCCAGGGCGCCGGTAATGCAAGACGTTCAAAACTGTAACCCAATGACTTTAGAATCGAGGATAGCTTTAAACTTGTGACCGTTATATATCTATTTCCATAAACACACGCTTGCACACGCACGCGCGTACATATGCACAGGTGTGTTTGAACGCGCTGCACCTGTGTTCTGGCTTCATTCCCCTCTCTGGTGGGTGCCCAAGGGCTCAGCAGCGCCCTGGATCCCGGAGCATCCCGGGGGGCGCCGGCGGCGGCTGCTCCCGCGGG
>JAHLSL010000009.1:38004-95636 GCA_025920805.1 Petroica traversi | reverse complement strand
GGACCCGCACAGCCCCGAAGCGGAGCAGTTTCGCCAGGCGGCCGCACAGACCCCCGAGGTGCCCTTCGGCCTCAGCAGCGCCGCCGCGGTCCTGTCGCACTACGGAGCCTCGGCCAACTCCGTCGCGCTGTTCCGCAGGGTGCGTGGGCCCGCGGCGTGGGGCATCACCAGCAGCTCCCTGCCGGGAACACGCTGCCAGGCAGAAACCTGCGTCTCCGGCGTGCGCGTCTGGTTCTGGGTCCCCTGGCGCGCTGGTGTGGGTGGGAGAGGGTCTAGGATGAGTGCTAGCAATGGTAAAAAGCATAAAACTCGTCTCTCCTTAGGCAAGCCATAAATAGGGCTGTCATCGGCAGTCAGGCTGCCTGTCCATCTCGAAGTACATCCCTCTTCTTGCCCCAAAACGGGGCTTTTGCTGTTCAGTTGCAGAGTGCCTGTCACTGAGACATGGAGTATTAATTACACCTGGTAAGATTCTCCTATTTAGGTGTTTGCCGTATGGATCTGGTTCAGCACCCAGTGCTGAGCAATGCCTGTGTTTCTACGTGACCTGCCTGGAGCTTGGTATTAACTTGGATGGGGTTTCTGTGGTTTTGGAAAGGGTCCTGAAACACATGAAAAGCGTCTAGAGACCGTGTTACAATGGATCAACACAGCAGGCTTGATACCAAAACTTGGCAAGTGTCACTTCAGGCAGGCAAAGCTGTCTCCTGGGGCACAAAACTTTTCCATCAAGATAGAAAACAGATCCAGGCTAGGTCTCTGTAGTTAAGAGATGCTGTGCCACCCTACACTGTGGTTTGCAGACTCATTTCCTAAATACGCTTTAGGCACCAGAAATCTTGCTTTGGAGTTCCTTAGAGATGGATGCTGTGCTAGACCAAATCTCTGTTGACTCCAGCTCTAAGTGCTGGTGCCTCAATGCAGCTGTATATCTAAAGATGATAGTACTGGGAAGAGCCACGTACTTGCCACAAGAGTACCAAGAAAAGCCAAGAGCAAGTATTCTACTATTCATATAAATTTCCTCTTGTTGCCCTTCTCACACAAGCATGGCACTTGAAAACAGCAGAGGTAGGTGTGTCTGAAGGGGAAAGGGGCCCCAGACAGCACGAAATGTCCTAAAAACCAGTGAAGTGTTGTGACACCAGACCTCTAAGTGCTTGAGGTGAGGAGAAATGGGTACACACTACATGCTCTGGGGAAACTAAATATGGCAGCTTGGCCAATTTCTAGATCTAGGTTGTACAAAGACTGGAAAAAGACAGTTTGTTCTCTTTTTTTCCCCTCATCATTTCCTGCACCACTAATGTTTACCACTGATATTACCCAAATAATTAAAAAAGAATGATCTAAGAGTGAGCAATGGGTAGGCAGATCCTTCTATTTAACCTTTTATTTGCTAGATGTTGCAATTTCAAGCAACACCCATTTCAATTTTGGTTCTTAGCCATTGTGGTTTTCTTCCAAAAATATTGAAAATATCCTTTGTTTTTACACTGTGGCAGAGAGTGAGGATGAATGCACTGGGAGAAAGTTTGATAAAAGAAAGTGTTTAAGTTGTTGGAATTGTATTATATTGAATAGTCTTTGTTCGGAGTCCAGTTTTTGCCACTGAACTTTTGTTTAATATGAAAAAAAAAACAGCCAAGAAAATAAGACGCTAGTCAGGTTCAAATGTGGTTGACAATTCACTTGTCTGATTTTCAGTTTTTCTTAAATTATCAGACACATTATTTTTCCTTTTATCCTGTGCTGAATAATGTGTAGGAGTAAGAGGTCAGAGATAAAAAGGAATTTTAAAAGAACGGATACAGGAACTTGGAATCAAATACTCATTTGAAGGATATAAAGATGCGTCACCGGGATAGAAGTGAATCAGAGGCATAAATTAATTTTTTCTTTGCCTTTGCAGTGTATGAAATACTTCTAATGCTTAGAAGTTTAAGCCATAATTACAGTAGTAGGAGGGACTGTGTCAACCGGTGAGACTTCTTTGTATATAGGGGAAAGAAACTGATTTATTCTAGTAAGAAATCCTGATAGACCTAAAAAAGAACATAATTAACAGATATTAACAACCTAATTATATTGAGTGATAAAGACATTTTAACTAGAGCCTCGACTATTAAATCCAGGCTATTTTCCAGCCTTATTTTCTTAAAAACATAAATGTTGAGTGCAGATTCAAGATATTACTATCCCCAAATGGAGATCAGATGTTTTTAGAAGCCCATGAAAGTCAAGAGAAGACTTTCTGTAGAGTACAGGCTGCTTTAGTTTGGTTCCCAAGACTTGTCTGATCTTACCCGCCCAGGTGTTGCACTGTCCTGATGTTATTTATTTGAGCAGAGCTGCCCTTTCATGTTATGCAGGAGGAAAATTTGTGAAAGTAATCAGGCCACACAGTCTGAAAAGCACCAGCTTGTGTTGTCAGACAGGGCGGGTGACTGGTATCAAAGACCTTGCCAATGACCACAGAACAGCAAAAATTACTTTAGATGTCTGCACACCACTGGAAAAACTAGCACAAGCACTTTCAGAGGTTGCCCAGACTCAGAGAATTAAATCTGAGGTGTGAATGTGGACTGCTCCTCAGCCCCAAGAACCTCATTCCACACGTGTATCAATGGCCTTCAAATCCCAAACTTTGATCCTACTTCATGTCAGAGACCACTGTCCCCATGGCTTAACTCAGGCACATCCTGTGGTGGTAGTGCACAGGAACTCTGTCCTTAAACTCTGGTGTACTGCTATCATTCAGTGGTTGCCTGCTTTTCTTCTGTTTACCAGGTCATGAAAATCTCAATAAGATCACATCATTTTGAGGGGATGAAGTGTGGGGAGATGTGTGGCAAGATGGATTTTCCTCCAATGTTGAAATATGCTGGCCTTAATTTTTTTTTCTTTTTTCTTTTTCTTCTTTCCTGCTGTACTGGAAGAAAAATCCTCTTTTTATTGGAGAGATTTCCTGCTTGCACAATGTTTCCAGGAATTCCATACTGGGCGATGCCAATGTTTATTACTTGTAGAAGAAACAGAATAAGCAGATGAAGATTTTTTAAAGGGACGTAAAGCCAATATTGATGTGAGGAGTTAGACTATTTAATAACCTCTCTCCACAATGCCTAGAATAGTTTGTCAGCTAATTCTCCTTGTCTCCAGTGCATCAAGAGATGATAGTGTAGGGATGTCTGGAGTCCTATGAGATTTCTGTTACCATGAGTTTACCTTGTCCTTGGAAAGCTGGAGAAGGCTGGGAGATCCTTATCTGAAAGTGCAGGCTGGTCTCTGTAGGTTCGAGACCCCCAGAAGTGGTGATGGAAGAGGTGGGGATTATGAGGTGGGGGAGAGAGGACGGATGTCTCTTTGAATGAGTACAGTCAGTGCCTCTGAGGAGGGGCTGAGAGGAGAGGACAGCTGTGACTGTAGGTGTCTTTGAACGTCTCCAGGTTGACAACGACAGGAGGGATCTGGATATGAACAACAGAGATGTCGATGCCAAGAAGCTGACGCGCTTTGTTCGGATGAACGAGCTCCGCCTGGTGACAGAGTACGACCCTGTGGTAATTACCAGCTCCCTTCAGCCCTCACCCTGTCCTTGGCCTCTGCTCATGGTGTCCCCTGGCCACAGTTTACGTACCCAGACGTGTGTGGCTTGGAGTGAAGGTGTGGATGGGATTGAGGAAGCCACACAGGTCTTCATTTCTACTCCACATGTGGACTGCCAGCAGATTTAGTGGGGCATGAATGTGGTGGGAGAGGAAGAGAGTCATCACAGTTCCTTTAGCTTTCCAGTAAATTTGGGGTGCTGAGGGGCAGAGAACTCAATTTCTTACGATGTTGTATGCAGTGCTGCTTCCTCCCATGGACACTTGCCGAGCTGTGCCATGCCTGCAGAGCCAGCTCAGCCAGAATGCCCTCTCTGGCAAGCCTTGAGAAGCATGGAAGCTCAAATTCTGCTCTCAGAAGGCAAGATTTTCTGCATCACTACGCATATACGGCTTGATGCGAGCCCAGATATTTGAATGCATATTCAAGAGCAGGTTGGGATCTTCCCATCCCTTCCATCCATTCCTCCAGAATTCATCAGTTCAACAATGATCACACCAAAACAATCAAGCAAGCAAACAAACATGCAAACAAACAAACACACACAAAACCAGGCTTAGAATGCTTCCACACTGGCCATCTTCATTGGCTCACACATCTGACTGGCAGTGGCAGGGTCCCAGAGCTTCTCCTGCTGTAGAGGTTGAGCAAGGATTTAGGTTCCTCTGAAATCTCAGCAGTTCCCTGACCTTTGAAGTCAGTAAGCCTTTAAAGCCCCAGCCACTGCAAGGCTGAGACTTTATAATTGCTGATGGGGTATTTTGTGGCCTTCTGGATGGTTATAACAGTGCTGGCCGGGCTCAGCTTGTATCAGAGCAGAACGGCCCAACCTGTTTCAGAGATACACCTTTACGAGATAACCCCAAGGAACATCTAAGAAAACTGACACATTCAGTCAGTTCAGTCATAGCCCACCAGTAGGAGAGTATTTTGTTTAGAAATGAAACATTTTTTCCCCCAATTAAATATGGTAGAAGGTTTTTTTCTGTAACAAAAAAAAAAAAAAAAGAAAAAAAGGGAAAAAGAAAGGAAAAAAGCTCTTTCATCTTCAAAAGAGAAAAATACATTTTGAAATCGTAGAATATTTCTGGGAACTGCTATATCCTGCCCCACTGGCCTAACAGCTCTTTAAGAACATCCAAGTCACATCAGCAGGGATATTCTTCTTATCTTTGTAATTTCCCGGACTTTCTGAAACTCTGGAGCCCCTACTAGATCCTTTTGCAATTCATGGGACACAGTCAGTTTCTTTATGCATTTCTGTTGATGCTTTGTGTTCTCACTGCATGGTGTCCTGTTTGGTGCTTGGGCTGGCTCCCTGTCTGAGAATTCCTCAGCTGTTCAGCTGGTCCCCTCCACCATGACTGTCAGTACAGATGTTGTTGCAGTTTTTTTTCCAGACCCTCTGGAGTGCTATCAAGGTGCTACAATTAACAGTGCCTCCAGCAGTCCCTGGCCCAAAGCCCTCCCAGCTTCCCTAAGGTAGCTTTGTTTTTCATAAATATTTATTCCCAGTGCATATGTTGTTTGCATCCAAAAACGCTGCCGGTCAGCAGATAATGGGGTCACATGGCTTGAACCAAGCACTGCCAAGAGTTTCTCTCCCCATCCTGGGGCCCTTACTGTTTCTCCCACATACTTGAGGAATTTTTAGGCAATGTTTACCCTGTGGGCTTTTCAGGGGAGTCAGAGGTGATCCAGCCCTGCTGATGAGCTGTGCTGATTGCTCTCACACGAGGTTGTGTGGACAAGCACACCTTTGTGTGGAGCTGCTGGAGGAACCGCTGCTCCTGCCTTGTCCGCTCTCCCCCAGCCTTGCCATGGGGCTTGGTGCTGGCTGCCTTCACCCTCACCTTCAGCCTCATCCTCTCCCTTGAGCTCCTCTAATGCTCTTCAGCTTAGCCTAAAATCTCTCTACTGTCCCCTGTCTCAGCTACACACCATCAGAAAAGGGAAGGGATGCAAAATATCTGATAAACATTAAGCTAACAGCAGAGGCCCGGCTGCCAAAAGCTGGATGCTCTGTAATACACGGCCCTTGCCAGTACGCACTCCCTGACCCCTTCCTTGTTCCTCCTGGAGCATGTGGAAACTTTCTGCTCCCACTGGCGAGGAGCTGCACTGTCTGTGCCTCTGTGGTTTCGGTGGCACGGGGGAGGCAGCAGGTCTGGCCCCACCACTGTTTAATTTGAGGGAGAGGCTGCAGGAAGCCGGCGGAAGGAGAAGGGAGATGAGGAGAGAGCGAGTTCATGGAGATGGTGCCGTGGCTTCTTGGGCAGTGCCAGCCCTGGCTCCTCACAGAGGGCCAGTGTGTAGTGCCTGCTGGGCCCTGGCCCAGGGTCTTCTCTCACTGTGGGACTGCAGAAGCAATTTTAACCCTCAGCACTCAGGAGTGCCCAGGCCATTGGGTTGCCGAAACTCTGGATTCATCCCCATCCTACACAGAATGTAACACTAAAGAAAGAAAATAAGGACAAATGCCAACCTTGACACCACAAATCCTTCCCACTTCCTTTCTCACATTTCTGACAGATGCTGGACTTCAGCAATTTGAGACACCCTTACATTCTGTGTTTGCTGGCCTTTCTCTTCACATCCTTGCTCTAGTCTTCTGCTTCCTGTATTCTGCCCTAATCCTACTCCTCTTGCCTAGTCCCTAACTATCTTAAGGCCAGTGATGATGGTCTTTGGACTCTTGTCTTGGGAATAAACAAAGACTGGAGGTTAAGTGCTTCTGCAAAGAACCCAGATTGGGTGCCCCCAGCTTTACAGAAAGCTGTCCTGCTTGTGCTACTGATTTGCAAGGAAGCCAGAGCTGAGCCATGTGGACTTATGTCTCTCTGACACTACATCCAATGCAAATGGAGTGTTCTCAATCTCCTTGCCTGAGTGTGTTTCTCTCTCTGTGCTGGGCAGACAGCAATAGGTGTGATGCAGAGCTCACTGCAGTTTAACCTCCTCCTGATCACAGACAAGATGTCCCCAAAGCACCCCGAGCGACTGCGCAAGTTCCGGGCGGCGGCAGAGCTCTACAAGGGGAAGGTAAGTCCAAGCAGAGTGAAGGAGGGGCTCTTAAGGGAGGAAGAAAGAGCAGTTATTTCTGCCATGAATGGGGAGGGCATAAGCTCCTCTGCGAATTATTAGAGCAAAGGCCAAGTAGCAGGAAAAGAGGATTATCTGGATAATTAAATGTAGGGACTAGTTCTGTTCACCTTTTGCCGGTTTGCCACCTGGCGGGGAAGATATCCTGCGTACCCTGCTCCTCTGCTCTTTTGGTGAAACATTTTGTACTTTGTTGCTTTTAGTCCACTTTTGTTGCCTTTTGCTGGGAGATGAGGCACAGCTGCTGCTCTCCAGTCTGGCAACAGTTGTGTTCCACTGATGTGAGAGGCGAATTTGTATCTACAGCTTGCAGGACCCAAGGAGCCTTATATAAGTGACCAGATAGCAAATAATGTCAGTGCTTCTTAACCCTTAGAGTCCTGGTCGGATCCTGAGGAAATGGCTAAAGGAGCTACAAATTGATAGCTTACATTTTCCTCACTAGGGTGATGAGATAGATGAGGTGTTTCAGAGAAATTTTACCTGAACACCATCCCTCTGTGAACAGAGGTCCCCAAATAGTAAATCGTCCGATGTCTGCTTCTCTGCCAGCAGCTGGATTACAGTGGAATTTGTGTCCAAGGAACAGAGGAATGAACTGGCAAGCAAAGGAGGATTGGGAGCAACAGGAAGGCATTTGTGGCAAGGGGGAACAGCAGATGTGAGGGGGATGAGTATCACAGAAGTGGGGAAGGATGAGCTGAGAGGCATGCAGAGGTCTTCCTCTGAGAAGAGTGGAGCTGGAAAGGTTTGGGATCTGATAACTAGAATATCTGCATGCATCTGGTTTTGGTATGGAAGAGACAGATTGAAAATCAAGTATAATCTCATCTTCAAATTCAGGAACCGCCTCAGAACTATGCACTCTCAAAAATCCAGTGAGTTATGCAATATCATAATTATGCTTATGGCAGGACTGCTTTGGACCTTCACATCTTTCCTACCCATTGGCAAGAGACTAGGCAGAAATTACCCATTAAAAGTGCTTTGCTCTGATGAATATATAGTTATAAAAGAAAGCTCATTTATCTGTAGAATTCTATTTATCTGTTGTTAGATTTGTGTTAAAGTGACATCATTTCTGGTGTTCTCCATGAGCAGAATCTGATACAGGTCTCCACCTAGCAGCTATCTCTTCTAACACAATGCTGTTTAGCATCATTATCCTTTGCTGATGCAGCTGCATCTAGTTTTCATGTGACTTGCCTAGATCTGAGAAAATAGCTATAATTTTCCTAGAAATACTTCACAAAACATTGGATAAAATGTTGTACTGAAGTTCAGACAATTTATGAATTCTGAGCAAGCCAAATCTAATTTTTTTATTTTTTATTTTTTATTTGTGCAGGCAAGTTTCCAGTCAGATCAGTCTGCAAGTTTGCCAGAGTAAAATATAAACATTAAAGATGTGGGGATTTGACTAATTATTCCCACTTTACTGCTGTGCTACTTGAGGACACAGAGATTAAGTGACTTAGTCTAATAAGTTGTTTTTCCCGAAGGAGTGGCACTCTGAGGAGAAAGTTGTGTTACTGCCCTCCTAGAAAGCAGCAATAGAGTGCTAGGAGCCCTCTGTTTGACTTTTAGGTCTGGATAGCAAGGAGTAAGCAGAGTGATGTGCCCACTTAGGTTTGTCTCTATTGCTCTGTCATATAGATCTGAATTAGTTTGGGTATCAATGGCAGCCACTGCACGCTACCATGAAAATTCCTGCTGGCTAATTTTCCTATGTGAACTTATGTGTTGTTGGAACTACCAAGTTAATTGAGGTTTGCTCCAAAGTAAGTAAAGTATTGATTAGATTTTGCCTTTTAGCAGATTGTCTGAGAATAAATGCAAGATTCTTGACTTGAGTTTCGTTCAAGATTGCCAGTGAATAATTCCTGTCCTGTGGGATAGTGGTGAAAGGCTTGCTTGTGCTGAGCGGTTAGGGGTGTCAGTGGTTTGAGCAAGGAATCACTGCTGTGCAGTGGAGAGGGGAGCATGTACCACTGCATCCAGCACTGCTTTGCAGTGACTGCAGAGTGCCAGAACAGAGTGGGGATACTTGGTATGTGTTGCAACATTTCTACAAGCCAGTGCAAAACACAAACAGAGCCTTGAAAGGGTTCCCAAGCAGGAGAAGGGGTACTGATCCTGTGACACATCTCTGCTACACACTGGTGGAACAGCAGTCCTTGTCATTGTCATCACCAGTGGGAGGGAAAAGAGAAGCTTGTTGCTTGGATAGAGACACGAGGAGGAACTGATGCTGCTGCTGCTGCTGCTGAATGGCTGACCCCAAGGAGTGAAGGAAACCTTGGAATTGTGAAATAACTTGGTTTGGATGATTGAGTCCAACTGATAGTGGATCATGAGGAAGTGTTTTACCTGCCAGTTACTGGATTATGGTCCTTTCACCTGTGGTTTATGATATCTTCACTTCTGCCTGAGGGGAAGATGAGATTTGCAGCTGGAGGGTCCATGAGGCAGTTTGGTGAGGGCTGTTGTTTGAAAACAGTCTGAATTGCACCTGGAGCAATAGTGACTGCCTGGAGGCAGTCTAGATTTTTCTAGATTTTATTGTGGAACCTGAGCAAAATGTTGGAAAGGAAAATAAAAACGGTAGATGATGCTGAACAAGCAGAAGCTGCCAACAATAAGAAGAAATATGGTAGTTTTCTAGCACACTTTGAGAAACAATTGTGGGTGGGTAACAGTGAACAGAGTTCAGAGCACTGCAGCTGCAGGAGTAAATCCACCAGCCTTCTTGGATCTTTAATCAAGTATGTGCTTATTTGAGAAAGTACTGCCAAGAGTCCAGGCAAGGAAAGGAAATGCACTGGAAAGGAAATGTCAGGGTTTGCATTGCTAAGCCAAACTAGCATAGTCATATTCAGGTTTTTTTTAACAATATCAGAGTATAACATGATAATTACAGCTGGTGCAGAAGTCTCAATAAGCTGATAATGGGAATAACAAAAACAGCTTTTGTTGCAGCTGACATAATTGGTTTCCAATGTCAAAATTATTTGGGTAAGGATGTTTGTAAACTCCCTTTTAGGTCCATTTAGAAATACTTTCTGAGAAACTCCTGTTGTCCTTCAGGACTTCTTCCATGGAAATGAAAAGATGATGCCCTTTCTCTTGCAGACAGTCATTCGTATGCTTTTTATTCTTCTTGTCAGACATTGATGCTCCAGAACTGAGCCATAAGAGAGATAATATTTGGAGATGCCTCTTTTAGCCATAACAGAGGAGCCTGTAAATACGGACTTTTTATGTCAGTTAACAGATATCTGCAGTACAGTTGTTTTTATTGCTATTTTTTATCATGACTGATGTTTTTGTTTTGCTTTCATGTACTATGATGTAAGAAATTACTCAAACTTCAGAATTTGAGCTTTTTGCTTTTACAAAACAATGAACTCTCCGAAGTTCAAAGTCAAACATTTGATATAAGGCTTGACCATCCTTTCTGTTTATCTTTGTTAGAGGAAAAGCTAAGCAATGTCAAATTGGTTTCTATCATTGCAGTGATATTTTCAATTAATTTTAATTCCTTGGGCAATAACATCATTTAGTATCTTCGTATCTACCAGGAACTTGATGTTCTAACAGCACTGGGCTAGGAATCAAGTTGTCAAGACACCAAGACTGCCCCAGTGTACAAAATTTTATGAAAGCCAGTTTATTGCAAGTGACTGTGCACAGATAATATCATGTTAGCCATAAAACATTACATGCTGCTGTTCCATCTGAAATCCTCTTGGACCAGGACCTGTGAATCTCAAGTTTGTGAGCCTTCTCTATCTTGGTGTTTCATCCTGCAAAAAGATGAGTTAGTGCTCTGGGGGAAGTGCCCCACAACCCATCTGCCCACTAGCTTTTTGCTCTTGAGGCTCAGTTGACTTTTGAAAGAACGGGTACAAATGGTGGTTATCACATACTCAGTGAATGTGCTGTTCCTGTTTCTGTATTTCACTATAAAACTGAAGTTAAATCTTACAGCAGCCTAAATATCCCTCCTTCCCATAGGCAGTAGCCTAGGAAAGTTTCCAGATATATTTGTTTTTTATAGAACATAAATTTAATAACTAAAGAATTTAGGATTGATGATGTTTATTTTTAGAGAAGAAAACAAGTTTGGAACTAACTTGAGTGTTCTTTATTGAAAAGAAAGAAAAACATGAGTCACAGCCTGGGAACTGGGCACATAATCTTCACATTACATTGCTTCTACTTTTTTAAACTCTACTTTTCTTGTGTAAGTTAAGCCATAGCCTTGTCCATAGATACACTGAATTTTCTAGGCCCAGTAGATTGCACAGGGTAAAAAGGATATAAAAGTCACATGCTAGCTGGCTGTTTGTTTCATTGACTTGGATCTCATCTGCTGAGGGATTTTATTTAATCAGGTCACCGCTTAAATTGTTTAACTGCTGTATTTATTTTCTTTTCTAAATTTTATACACAATGTTTGTATTCAGTATTAATATATACATTAACAAACATTTTTAGAAATAGCTGTTTATTTTATTGATAATATTACAGATTGTGTAATTTAAAAATTGTATCTATTCCTACTGCAGCTGTGAGATCTAAATTGAAACTTAGCTCTTAAAATCATAGAGTTTGTCTCTAAAACCAAAGTTGATCTTCTGATCATCCCAGCAGAATTCTAATCCTAGGTTTGATCTTGCTCCCCAAGACTCTCTGGCAGCAAAGAATACTGTACATCATTCTCATCCTGGCTTATTTTTTGTTGAGCTTCTCTCCCCAGGCCTGAGAAAGGCTTCACTGAGCTGGGCTGTGTGAACACCGGTGTCTTGCCAACAATTTCTGTTCCCCAAATCAGTGCATCCTCATTTGTGCCCACTGCAGTTCACTTCAATATGTCCTTTGCTTTTGGTTCTCCCATATTCTTATCCTTTCAGGTTCCTAATGCCCTTCATTCCCACATTCTTGCAATTGAGTTTGATCCTTATCACACCAAAACCTTCTTTTACTCTGGGTCTTGCATGGATGTGAGCATCTTGTCCAAATAACACACAAGTAAAGGATTCAGCTTCTTTGATATTTGCTGTTAAGATCAAAGACATC
This sequence comes from Petroica traversi, assembly GCA_025920805.1. Classification (NCBI taxonomy): domain Eukaryota; kingdom Metazoa; phylum Chordata; class Aves; order Passeriformes; family Petroicidae; genus Petroica; species Petroica traversi. The sequence goes on along the minus strand of JAHLSL010000009.1, from coordinate 83,843 downwards.
TTGTTTCCTCATCTATTAAGAGAACAGAAGTGGAGACTGCCTTCCTGTCATACTGTAGACATATTTTTAAAGACAGTGAAAGAAGACATTTTGCTTGGTAAGTCTGGACTTGATAAAACACAGACAAATGCACTGCCTGGAGCTGCTAGATAGTGGCCAAGGAAAGTGTTGTCCTACAGAGTATGGATGGTTTTCTTGAACTCTTTATAAAAATATCACTATTAATCTTCATGTGATCACCATTTGGGGATCTGTTCTTTCTCTCACTTCTGTTTTTCTCACATTTTCTTTCCCATTTCCACCACAGATTCTCTTTATCCTGTTGGACAGCAATTTGAAGAGCAATGAACGGGTACTGTCATACTTCCAACTGAAGAAGTCCCAGCTTCCAGCTCTGGCTGTATTCCACACACCAGATGATGAGCACGATGTGTTGACTGTGGATGAAATCTCCATTGAACGTGTACAGGACTTCTGTAATCGTTTCCTACAAAGAATGCAAAAGGTAAAGGAGGTCCTGATGCTGTTGTTTACCAGATGCTTGAAGAAGATGACTTCAGTTCCATGAACTCCTCCCCATCCTTGTCAGTTCCTCTTTCATGTGCATTTGCACCTGAATATCAGGAAAGCATTAGAATTAGGGCAGAGCAGAGATGGATGTCTTTGCAGAGCCTCTTTCTTCATTGACGTCTGCTCTCTAGTCTACAGCAAGAAGAAAACACTGTTCTCTACACTGGTATAAAGATCTCTGTGAAACATCTATCTTTTGAGAACAGCAGCTAGGAGACAAAATGAAGGGTGTTTTTGGATGCCAAGAACAAGCACATGAGAGCAGTTCAGAAAGTCAGTGGCATGGATAGGAATGAAATCTATCAGGAAGACTACACAACAGAGTGGGCAGATAAGGTCTTAGGAGTCTACCAGAGGTCTCTGCTGGGAGAGGGACAATTAAGTCTCCATGTCCTTTCAGTGTTAAAAGCTCTCTCTCTGTCAAAATTAATCCTCTTGTAGCACAGGGGCTTTGTGTTGTGTGATGGAAATGAGATAAGGCAGTGGCATAGACAGCAGAGGGAGGCATTTGAGTTATTTTGTCTTCTTTATCCCTATGGTGAGAAACCAAGTAATGTCAAAACTGATTTCTTGCCTCTAATGTGTTTTAGAAAGAAGACGAATCTGAGGAGAAGCCCCTCAATGAAGAACTCTAATTCTTTCTCAGCTGACAGAATGGCTGTAGCCAGATTAATCTGTTTCTGGTGTATGAAGAGTTCACTCTGCCATACAGCTCAGCAATTCCTGAGCCAAGTCAGTCATGGATTCCCATCATCATTCTATGTACATATATGTTGTCTGTCCTCTCCAGGAATCTCTTCTCTTTTATCTCATTTGTTGACTCTCTTTTTTCAGTCCTCTGGAATTGCCCCACAGTACATCCTTCTGTGCCCCTCTTTTGGAGCAAAGGGTGGCATAAGGAAATGGCAATATCAGAGGTAATGCAAGTAGTTCCCAGAGGTCTGTTTCCCTCATTCTTTTGGGTTTTGGTGCCATGCTGGGATCCACTGTCAGCCTTTCCTGATACTAAAAACATATTTTTTGCTTGATATCACATGGAATTTTCCATTTATTTTACTAAATAAAGCAGTAAATGAATGGCCTGAATTTTTATGCAAATGTTATTTCCCACTCCCCTTGTCTTTCACTTAAGGACAATGTCTCTGTATTTATGAGTGAGTAAGCTCAAAAAACCTCCTTTCTCTGAGTTTAATCAATGTAATGCCCAACTAGTCAAGTTGGTTGCTAAGAATGATTCTCTATGGAAATTGACCCATTGTCAGTAGATATTTCCACCAAAATAGGAGATACCTGTGAAGCTTTGGGATCAGAATGGCATTAGATAAGCAGGTCTGAGATGGTGCAGCAAAAAATGAATGAGCGTAACATGTTGTAGTCAGTATTCTTACCCAGGAGATGCTGCTGTTGATCAGAGCAAGGCATACTCTTACCATCTGAATGGACAGGGAAGAGAACTGCCTGCACCAGATGACCCCTTGAATGAGGTTGTGTGTGTACAGGGTAAAATATATGCCTGAATTCCGCTGGATGCTCTTGTGCATTGAAAAAGGACTACAGAAGTACAGGATGGATGCTAAGAGCTGAAGACTGAGCCCCAGAGAGAGGGGAAGGGTCTAAGGTATCAGAATACCTCACTGCTTTTGCCCTGGGTATGGGCAGAGATTGTAGCACTGGGCAGGAATGACTTGGGAATGAGGAAACTTTGGTGTTGTGTGTGAAGGTGTGAGCACAGGGATCAGCCCCTCTGAAGTACTGGGGAGCCAGAGGGTCCCATCCCAGATGCTGTCACACTACAGCTATGAGGACAGGAGATGGTTCACCTCACAATGGCCCAAAAGCCAGGCAGAGCAAACTCACACCTGCCTTCCAGAATCCTCATGTCTTTGGTGTGTGATGGCTTTGAACTCCTGGTTTTATGCCAGTCCTAGAATGTGCAGAGCTGTATCTCCTGCCAAGAGCCTTGCTCACTTTCCCTCAGTTGGAAAACTGCTCCTTTTTGTGGCTGTAGCTTGCTCCTCCCTAGGAAGGGTTTATTCCTTTCTCTGCAGTACAGTAGAGAGTAAAGGTCTTCTGGGGAGACATCTGTGAGGAGTCTTTGCACCGTAGATGTTTTCAGTGCCATGCACGTCTGTGGTCCAGGCCAAAGAGTGAGGGGCCCTGTCCTGCTGCACGAGTGTCTGAAGTCTGTGTCTTGGCCAGCTGCAGAAACTGGGCACAGCGACGTGACTCTTCCTCAGTGCTGCAGGGAAACAAAATAGGGCATGAATGGAGCTCTGGTTCTGCAAACAAGCCTGGGAGTAAAAGCAGTGTCCCCAGTGACTGTGCTCGCTGTGTACACAGCTAATTATAGGGACAGCTTTTCAGGAGCTTCATTATGTACTCTGGGGAGTTTAATTCCCTCTGCACCTTATGGAGCTTTGCTTCTAACCAGCAAATTTGGGAGCCACAGGCAACCCACAGGAAAAGCCTCCTCCATCCTCCAGCTGTTCTGCAGTACTTTGCAGGACTTACACAGCCCTGGGGTCCTGCACACAGCATGTCCTGTGCACAGATGTGGAGGTGGAGTCATGGGGTCTGCCTTAATCCCTGTGCTCAAAGCTTCTGCAATGCAGCTTTGGTGGGCTCAGCCACTGTGATGGGGCATTTCAGGTAGAAATCAGAGGCAGAATCATGTGCAAGGGTCAATCTCTTGTTTTTTTTATTTTCGGGTTTTGTGCCCCGTTGTATCATCTCTGACCTGAACTTGTGATGTGGCCCAGATGTTTTGAGCTGTCTGGGGAGGCTGATTTGGTTTGTAAAGGGAGGAAGTGCTAAATGCAAATTGGCAGAGGGCAGAATGGGGTGGGGGGGGTCCTTTCCCCTCAGCATTGTGAACATACTGTGGTATGAGAACCCCTGCTCTGCAGCAGCACCTGAACTCAAAGGACATTCAAAGTATCTAAGATGAAAGCTCAGTTTGCCTAACAGGAAAGTGAGGCTGCAGAGGCGTGTCAGAGCTGCTGTCTTTGCCTCAGGGAACAGGGAATTGGGTTGCGTTGTGGAAGATGCAATTTCGTATTCATCTTTGGTGAAAAAGGATTTGAACATCTTCAGAAGAGAAGGATACACAGACCTGGAGGTTCAGCAAGGGGACAAACTTTTTTTATTTTATTCCCCTGAAACGTTGTGTGTGATATTAAACAACAAAATGTTGCTTAGCCCTCATCTGCTGCAGGTTGAACCAAGATTTTGCATATGAAAATTTGTGCCTCAGCTTTGTCACTTGAGTCCCACTGCAGATAGAGTTATGGAGCTGGCTGTGAGAGGCTGCTGTGCTGCAGAAGGACTGAACAACCTTTGCACCTGCCTTGAAGAAGAGGAGCATGTTTCTGCATGTGTGTCTGCCTTGTCAGCATTGTTCCTGCTCTTGGTAGTGGCTGGGAGGTGCTGAGAGGGCTCTGACTTGAAAGGAAGAGACATCTCCCAGACCACGCATCCCTGGTGCCGTATGCATGAGGAGGTCAGCAACCAGCACAGCAAGGCAGGACTGAAACTTCTTCCTTTCTTCTAGGCATCCTGCCAACTTTGAATAAAAATTTTAAAAATCTCTCAAATATTTCCCAGAATAGCTGTCACAGGATGAACTTTATGATCTGACTAAGTCAGATCCCATCTCATGCACACAAGTCCAGCACTGAGCTGGGCCTGAGTTCCCAGGATGGGGAGGAGATAGTGATGATTTAAAACAACATATAGTAGAAACTATTTTCCTCTTTGTCAAAAATGGAGGGCATGGTTGTCTGACACCTCTGTTCACAGAATCACAGAATGGGTCTGCTGGAAGGAACCACAGTGAGTCATCTGGTCCAAGCTCCCTGCTCAAGCAGGGCCATACAAGAGCACGTGGCACAGGATTGTGTACAGATGGTTCTTGAGTATCTCCAGCAAGAGAGACTCCACAGCCTCTCTGGGCAATCTGTTCTTCTGCTCAGTCACCTGCACCATGAAGTTCTTCCCTGTATTCAGATAGAACTTCCTGTGCATCAGTTTCTGCCCGTTGCCTTTTGTCCGGTTGCTTGGCACCACTGAGAAGAGCCTGGATCCATCCTCTTGACACACTCCCTTCAGAAAAAAGACAATGATGAAGTCCTCTGTCAGTCATCTCTCCTCGAGGCTGAACAGGCCCCACTGCCTCAGCCTTTCCTCTTAATAGAGATGTTCCAGTCCCTTAATCTTTGTTGTCCTCCGCTGGTCTCGCTCCAGGAACTCCATGTCTCTCTTGTGCTGAGTAGCCAAGAGGAGTTCCTCTGGAAGGAAGCTGAACCAATAAATCTGGGCAGAAATATCAGGAACAAACTCTTTCTTGCTGGTGGACAGATCAAAGGCCTTAGTCACTCTCAGTCACCTCCACACAGGATGGTTCCTCTCAGTGCCACAAATGGCAGCCCACAGGCTGGCAAAGAGGAGGGGGAAGCTGACACAGGAAGAGGAAATATTGTCAGAAGGATACAACTGGGACAGTGGTTTGCAGGACTGTGAAAGTGGAGGGCAAGGAAGACTGAAAGGCTGTTTTGAGAGAAGGAGAGGACTTGCCCAAGGAGTGATGTGGCCAGCAACAGGCAAGGGTCAGTGAGGGAAGGTGCTAGGTGGATATCATGGAGAACTGATAATGGTGGAGAAGAGAAATCAGAAGTGTTTTTTCTAAGGCTGTGAATCAAATACCTCTTTTACTCATTCTGGCTCAGTCCTTAAGGAAACTTCAGAGGAACATTTTCAGTGGAAAAACCTGCAAAACCACAAGACGCACATTGAATAAGAGCGTACTTGTTCTCGCCTTTGAATTTCCCCCTTCTCTGCTAAAGTACCTGTAAATCCAGGCAGGCAGGCAGGCTAGTTGCATGTAAAGCAGCACTTTTCTCTGGGTTAGAGGAGTGGCCCATGGAAAACTGCATCCCTGCACCAGGTCTCTACGTATGGCAGCTATGCAGTTGCCTCTGTATCACAGCTGTAAAGAGTGCTGTGTCCCCCTCCCCGCATGCTCACCAAGGCTCAAGCTGTTGAATCCTCTATGGATCACAACAGCCCCTGGAGAGCCCCACATCCTGTTCACATGCACACTAAAATGCCAGCCCCATGCGGTGTCCAGCCTAAACACATGGGCTGTGTGAGCAGTCCCAGGTTTCTCCCTATCCCTGTGTTATGAGTGTTATATATCCTTCATATCTCCTACCTTCCTCTCTTGCTAGGCCAGAGCCCACATTTTTTCATCTTATTAGGGACTTAGTGTGATTCTATGCCACCCATGTCATGTGTTTTGTATGTCTACATCACCAGCCCTATTTCTTGCCTTTTACCTAGTAGATGAGGCATTGGTGATATTATAATCTGTAACTTTCTCAGTCTGTCCTAATACAGCACATCCTTACTTCCATAGGCTCCAGAAGACACAACATAAGTGCAGTCCAATTCGAATTCCTTTATCTGTGTGGGCAACTGCAGACAAATGACAAGTCCTTGGGTATTCTAATCAGCTATCAGAAGAGCAGGATGGGAACTTGCAGTTTTCCTGGGTTTTTTTGTTCTGTTGCTGTTAATCACTGGAAAGAATAGAATAATCACCTCAATAAAATATGTTCATCTGTTTTCTTCTCCACTAAGTTATATGCCTGAAAGATTGTTTTAAAATACGGATGTGATATTTCCAATATAAAACTGTTGTGCTCAGAGCATTCTTTGGCACTTTGGAATTCAATGTGGGTGTTGATCCTGGATGTATCATGACTTCCCATTGCAATCAAGTCTTTATTTTCCTTGGCCAATTTTTTCTGTTCTTTGGCTGAGAAACAGAAGAGACAGACAGTAACTTACCCCAGATTGTTGACGAAGCCTGTAGGCAGAGCTGGAAGCAGAGCCCAGATCTTCTGCATGCAGATCTCCTGAATGTAAGCCATATGGCCACACTTTCTCTTCACCTTCCCTCTTCTTGTGACTCCCAATGGCTATTTTCTTTAGTTGAAATGGCAGTCTTTCACCATGAGTAAAAGGCTGTCTTCTTTGGTTGCTTGGTTGGCACAGATAAAGCTGAACAGATCTGGTTTGTTGTTTTCCCTCCATCTCTCACTCTTTTCCTCCTGGTCAAGCTGTTTTATTGTTTTGGGGTCTGATGGTGAATGTTCTTCATGACTGCATGGCTTTCTCCAAGCAGTTGCACTGATTTCTTGGATGCCTGGGCATCCTGGGTTTCAGACCACATCTTGTAGCAACATTTTCAGGTTTTTTGCTCTGTTGAGATTCTAGCAGTAAAGAAAATACTGTGTTTAGCAGATATTAATAAGATATATTGGTGTAGTCAATATTTTAATATTATTTTGATTAATTAGCAAATATTTAAATATTACTATATTTAAAATATTTTATTGCAAAGCTATTAAGAAGGTATATTTGCATAATCAAAAAGTACAAGTGGCAGGTACTGAGAAGAAAATGTGAATAAGCCCTTGCTTGGAACATTTTACATAGCAAGACAGTAGCAGAAAGGAAGGTTTTGCTAAAGATAAAGGCAGTTTCTTGTGCTATAACTGAGGTAGTAATGCTTATTTGATTCACTATCTTTAAATGTTCATCAACCTTCTTTTCACAGACCTGTTCTGTCATCCAGGAGTCCAGGCTCCCATGGTTAATGGGTCTTTCAAGTGCTTCCATCTCACAGGTCTCTAGCATGGAAACAGCACATTTTTGGTGTCTCTGCTGTGATTGGATCTCTCACCACCACAGAGACACAAACCATTCTGGAAAGATGCACTGCTCCCACAGAGGAGCAGGCAGGAGTAGGGTGACCTAAGAATCACCCTGTAAAGGTTGTTCTCGGGATCCCAAACCAGGGTCTCTTCTTTCTGCCTTGCTCTCTGCTAGCAGCATGAAAACTTGAGAGAACAGGGCACTCCACAGTTCCCTCTCAGTCTCCAGGATAGGGCTGGCTCCAATGCACCATCCTCCTCCCTGCTGGCTCCCTGTCCCTGTCAGTGACCCTGCTATGATTTTATTTCTCTTTTTGCCCTTACCCATGCTATGGAGGCAGTTTGGCCTCAAGCATAACGCTGCTGCTCCCAGGGAAAAGTGCCTGCCTTATTGCATGAGCCCCAGGCACTCCCTTTTAAAAAGAACAATATCCTATGCAAAAGGAAAACAGAGAGAACCACCAGGCACCCTCTGTCAGAGTGGTGATGAAGAGAGACTTAAGCAACACAAGCAAATGGATTAGCACTCTGCCTGGGGCCCCTATTCAAAGGTTTCTGTTTGGTCTCTGAGTCCTGAGGCATTTCAGTGGAGTCCTTCTTGGCAAGTCCGGTTTTGTGATTTAGAACAATAAAACCCTTCTTTTAACAATAAAGATAACTGCATCCAGGACATTTTGAACTTAAGAAACTGCTTTACCAGCATTTTACAAAATAGGGTGGGATTATTTCTTCAGCTGTTCCTACAGAAATGAGGTGATCTGTGTGTCTGCTTGTCCTGTCCCACTTTCAAATGACCAGAGACACCTGACAGTAGGGCAGCGGTCTCTAAGGTGATATGGTGCTACTGGTTTTGAAACTATATGTTGGGCAGTGGTAGAAAGTCCCAAAACTGCACCACTAGCTTTTCAGTGGCAGGGGTACTGTGGTCCTGCTCACAACATGCCCTCACATCCTTGCTGGGACCCTCAAGCTCCCCAGGATGAGCTGCTCCTTGCCCATTGCCTTGAATGGTACCGATGTTCTCTAACTCACTTCAGTGCCACCTGCTTGAAAATTCATGCAGGATTGCCTACTTTGGGCTGGGTTTCTCTGAACGTCTGTCCTTATCCTGGGAATTCATCAAGCATGCAGACCCAGAGTTCCTGAAGTAGTTGGCTTCTATTTCTAGTCGTGACAATCAGCCAAAGACTTGGCGCTGCTTTATTTATGTTTAATATATTTAATCTGTCTCTGTGAATTTCTCTGTGACAGACAGAGATGTCACAGATGGGCAACATGTGTGGGAGGGGACTCTGTTTCTGGACAAACACCATCCTCCTCTGTGTCTCCCCAAGCTGCACCACCCGCCTAGAGAAATCCCAAGGGACCCATTCCCCAGATCACTGACGAAAGCAGCAAAAGCTCCCACAAGGAGGAGGGGACTGTGAAGAACAGCAAGGTTATTTGCCCTAAAATGTTCCCAAAAGGAGAGTGGAGACACTGGGATCCTGAGACTGGACCAGGGTATGAAGACCTCAGTTTGGTTCTTCATTGGTTACACAGACGCCATTGGAACTGCTTTGTTCTGCCACTTGGGCTTGGTTGTGCACGCTCCCCCTGCTCCTCTTCCCAGCAGCTGGGGCCCCTCTGTGTGAAGCTTCCCTGTGTGTGGCATCCCCCTGCAGACCCTTCCCAGGACCAAACAGGGCCTGGAGCAGGTGGGAGGTGGCAGTGCCATATCCGTGGTGAAGGGCACAGACAGGATGGTGTGTCCCACAAGCCAAGAGAGGAAAACAAAGAGAGGAGAGCAAGTAGAGTGGCACGGGAGGAGAGGGGGCTGGCTGTGCACTGTTTTATAGCTGCTGGTATTCAACCCTGTGGTTGAAGCATGGTGGGGAGATGCACAGTGAGGAGCCTGACGTCTCTCCTGCCCAGGGCTGCTTTTCCTCTGTTAACTGTGCTTCCTGCAGCATTGCAAGCCCAGTCCTGGAGCCAGCACAAGTCATAGGCTTCACACCCGGGGTGTCCCTCTGCCTTTGATTCAGTTTCTGAACAGCAAGGCAGATAAGGCAGAAGAAATGCATGCTGAGGGGACCCACAGGTGAGCAGCTGTTGTGAGAGAAGTTGGGGTGCTCAGGTGAGCAGTGATGGGGGCACAGGGACTTGGCAGTGTGACACGTGAGGCAGGCCCCTCCCATGGCAGGTCATGGGCACACCTGGTCTGCAGGCTGGGTGGATGGAGTGGTCCCTGTTGCTGGAATTAGTATCTTGCCTTGCTCAGAGCTACTGATCTGGACACTCACCTGGTTTATTGTTTGCTGTAAACACAAGGCCCTGCTGGGGAATGCAGCTCTAGCCTGAGGAGCGGTCCTGCTGCTGCTTACAGCTCTGTGTCTTGCTTACAGCTCCTTTCCCTCCTATACCTTGGAGACCTTGATACATTGATTTAGATGTAGCTGGAATCCAGCTTTCCAACTGGAATCCATGTATTCGGCTCCCTGTTCAGGCCCTCAAGTATACTTTGTTATTCAGGCCAACTTAGCAACTTAATTTCCTAAGAAAATCACGGCCTGCTGAAAGCAAGTGCAGTTCGGGTTCATGGATATGAGTTATCTCACAGCAGCCATAGGAATGTGATGGCTGCCAAGACAGTCCCTGTGCCCTTTTCCCTCATCTCCTGAGATAATTTTCTCCACTGCAACTGCTGGACATCAGCTTGGGTCGGGGGGTTCATGTCACACAGGAATAGTCGTAGAAGTGAAGAAGAAACACTTCCTGGGGCCCAGTAGCTTTTCAGGGAGGTCACACAGTTTGGTAGAATGAAGGACAGCCACCAGGCAGGCAGGGATAGGCATAAAAAAAGCTTCAGTAGCAAGACATCAGAAACCTTTTTCTCAGGACCAGCTTAAGGTAAACTTTGTGCCTTGGAGCTAAGTGTTGCATGGAGGAGGCAGAAACCTCATCTGAGGCTTCAGGTGCTTGCTGTCAGGCAGCAAATAAGGAGCTAAAGCTAAACTCTCAGCTGTTGTGCCAGCCTTGCAGACCTCTCTTCAGTGGCAGTACAGAGCTCTTCATAGCACTCTTGCTGCTGTTTTTCTGATGGTGTCTCTTTCCGGAAGTGCAAACTTGGTGTGATAAATTATTTTCTTATGTTCTTTCTTACTCAAGATCTCATCAGATAAGGTAATTTCTGTTTAGCAATCCAGTGCCTGCAACAGAGGATGGGAGTCAGTTACAGATCATTGTTAGAGTGATAGCAGAGAGGGAGTCCAGAGAGATCAGATAATGCAGAAGAGCTCCAGGGGCTGGAAAAGAGAGTGGACTTGGGACACCTGTGTATCACCTGCCATCACCACGCCCCAGGCATGGGAAGGCCAGGCCCTTGGCTGAGGGAGGTGCTCCTGCGAGGCAGGCCTCTTCTCCTGTGGAGGGGTGAGGATGGGCACATAACCCCTTGTCTGTTCCTCTGGGGCTTGTACTGCACTTGGCACAAACAGAGCCTTCATCCTCATCAGGTCCCTGGGTGACTCCAGGGAAATGACTGCAGTCCTTACTGCTCGTTTCAGGTATATACTCAGGTCTCAAAATAGACAAGGGTCTTTTTAGCAGCTAGTGAGTATATCTTATTTATTGTGTAGTATTGCTGTTTTATTTACAGGATCCTCCAGCAGGTTCACTGGTTCTTCCCAGTTCACTGGTGAAATGACCATCAAGAAAGACAGGCACCTACCTCAAAGACAGACAGATGTTTGGCCAAGTAACACAGGCGCAGGTGTGTTCTACAGATGTGTACAGATGTTTGGTATTTAATACGTGCACAGTAATGTCTGCTGTGTGACAATGTGTGGTATTAAACAACTTGTCACTAATTTTAGGCTTAGCCAGCCAGCAGGGCAGGAAGTGCTGTGTACCCAATATGTGACTCATGCAGTGTATTATCCTGATAAATGTACAGTAACATTTTCCAGTGAAACCATGGCTGTAGGTGGGAAAATAAGTGAAAAGAAATCCCAAATAATACGATCCAGCTGGTGCCAGGAAGTATTGTAAGCAGATCCTATTATTGGAACAGAGAAGAAAAAACATTAGGCAAAGCCCAGGAAGGACAAAGATGTCTTTGTTGGCAAGAGTCTTTAAAGAAAGGTTCTACCATGGAAAATATTAGAATGCAACTTCTATGACTGATATATGTTATAAAATCATAGGTGTGTACTTATGTGTTTTTTGACACCTGAGTTGAGTCTTAAAATGGCATAATTTATCATGTAGGTAGACAAAAAAGGACAGATAATTTAATCAGAGGAGACCCCAGCCAGCCTTGTCCAAGCAAATGAGGGGGAGAGTTGAATTCAAAACTGTCACCTCATGCCTGCAGTAATGGAATCTTGCTCCACCTGTCCTGGTTTCCCTCCCAGTGCCTGGCTAAAAGGATCATGAGACAAAATGGAAAGAGCTCTGGAAGAAACTTTTTACCAAGCAGATGACCTCCAAAGCTGCAGAATGACTTCAGATGGGTTTGGATGAAGAGTTTTCCATGCTGAGGACATCATAAGAAGTCTTCATACTGCCTTCTGATACTTCATTTTTTAGTGATTATTGTTGCAATATTAGAGAAATAGAGGGCGATGTAAGACACTATAGAAAGGTTATTTTATTTCAAACCTCATTGATTCCACCCACTCAGACTAACACCCTCATAAACGCATATTCATAGGCACCAGTAGACATTTATTCATACTATTCAGTTTTCTTGTAATCACACAGAAGATTCAATTAATGGGCTCTGGAGTTCTCATTATGCCGCCGGTGTTTTTCTTAGTTTGGTCACCATAGGCTCATTTTAGGTGCGTTTCTTTCACCCTGCAGGAGTTGTCAGTAACTGTTGTCTTTTTTGCCTGCATCTTTTCCCACCTCTGAATATCATTAGAGCTCCTTTGTCTCCTCATCTAACTATTTTAGAACTCAATCTTGTCTTTATCTTAGCACCATCATCTCTAGAGATGTATTTATTTTCCCTTTTTATTAAGTCTTAGGTGTACTTTGCTCCTTGTTTTAGGACTTACCTGGTTTTAAACTGTGATTTAATTTTTTCTCACAGTCTGGAAATCCAGAGGATCTGTGTCAAAATGCTGGGATCTTAATGACATGCTAATCCAGCTGCCATCAATATGGACTGTTCATATAGCCCTTATTATGCCTTTCTTCCCAGTGCTTCCACATCCAGACTTCTTCTTTCTCCATTTATATTATTGTTTCTTTTATAACTTAAAGAAAATTTGGAGCACTAATGACAAAGACACATCTGGCAGAGTGGTGACTTTTAGAGTGTCATTTTTAGAAGAAGGAAAAACTATTCTAGGTGATCTGATTTATCATAGAATATACTGAATCAAAAGGGACCCATCAGGATCATTGGGTTCTACTCATGGAGCAGAAAACCGCAGGAATCACACCATAAGCCTGAGAACATTGTTCAAACTTTTCTTGAATTCCTTTTGTCTTCCCTTCTCCTATTAAAATTCTTTCCTGCTTTATGAGAACACAACTTTCCTAATAAAAATAATCAGTTGCCAAGTTTAATACAAATAAACAATAACTATGTATCCAAAGCGCATATAAACAGTGTGAAATTAATTACTAAGGAAGGTCATCAAATCAAATTATTTGACTATCGTGTGATGTTAGGAACATTAATATAATTTTAGTTATGCACAAGAAGATAAGAGTAATCAGATTTCATGCTTCAATAAATAAGAATGCCTTTCTTCTTGCCACAAACAGCATTTCACAATTAGCTGGGTATTGTGTATTTCCCTCCACTCCCTAGCATTCCTTTGTACTCTATCTGATATTAACAACAGAGGCCAAGACCAGGGGCTTGATGTGCCACAGAAAAAGTTATTTACTCACTAGAGACAACATTTATGATTCTTTAGATACTGAACTAAGATAGAAAAAAGAAACACATATAATATTACAGGGATGCTGTAAATACTTCAGTGGCCTCTTGCATGCAAGACAGACAGACCATAAATGTTTCAGTCCAATCTTGGCTTCAGAGGGGCCAGCAGATTTGGGATCTAAGATGTTATCTAAGTATGTTTTTAAAAAAAAAAGAAGCATTATTGTTATTTTTTTATTTACCAGATGGATGAGAAGAGTGAAACCACAGCTGCTTGCTTATCTCCTTCCATGTCTGTACAGGAAATAAGGCGGGTAAATCTCATCTGATCCCAAAGAATGAATCAGGTCAGGACATTTTTATGTTCATGTGGTGAAGCAAGGGGGATGGGTGTGGAAAAATAGGAGAGTTTTCTATTCCTTTTCCCACAAGGCTGCAACCCAAAAGCATGCTCTGTTTATATAGAAAAAGTTTGAACATTTTGCTTGCTCAGTTTTTCGTAGGATTTTTGAAGTGCAAGAAATGCAAATTTTTTATATGGATTATTTAGTCTCTACACAAGAGCCTCTGCCAATTTTTTTCAACATCCAAATAATATTAATATTATCCTGTCTCTTCCTTCCTCCCAGACTGAAAGAGAAATATGCTGATCAGTGTATGTGGACATGTGTGGGTGGGAGGGGGTGAAGCCAAAGGAAGCAACAGAGTTAGCTCCTTGCCCTGAATTGTTTTGGTTGTTTTATTCAGTGAACTGAATAACCTTGGTCTGACTTAAGTGAAATTTTAGTCTTCTCTGCTCATGAACTTCCTATTACCAGCCAAACACAGCTGTTCTGGGAAGTCCTGGCCAAACAGATAGTCTTTGAGGTAACTCAGTGATATCCCATGGAGTGTGCTGAGCATTGGAGTTGAAGGCTTGAGCCAGACTCGCTTTTTTCCAACAAGCAGAACTGGAGAGCAGTGAGCTCCCATTAGGCTGCACTGCTGACTTCAAATGCTCCTGTATTCATAGCCAGACTGAGATTTTTCGAGGACACTGGGCTTTGTTTTGAGGCTTGATGGATTCCAGGGAGTAACTTTGAGGATCACAGCTGCATAGAGGTTGTGCCTGGACACTAATCTCTGAATTTCGGTAGATTAAATGAAATTCAATTTTGCCACCACCAACATAATACAGTGGCTAAAAAATTCCCCAGTTTACCTACCAACCAACCAATCAACCAACCAACCTACCAACCTACCAACCAACCAACCTACCAACCAACCAACCTACCAACCAACCAGCCAATCCCCCCAGCTCACCAACCATAAACTTCTCTTTAAGGTCATGATTAATATGGAGGCAGGCCTGAATTCTCTAAGTCAGAGCAAATGGAAGAAGAATTATCCTCTCACCCTCTGAATTTGTTCAGGGAGGAAGGATCTGGGTGTTTATTTTCAGTCCTGCTCCTTACACCTGGGATACTGAGCAACATTTGTCCCAGAGCCCAGAGGGACATCCTTCAGGTTAGACAGGCAAGTGTATTCCATATCCATGGGCAGGAGAAAGTTACTGGAAGTTATTACGTAAGATGGAAAGGGAAGCTCCTAAACTGCCCAAAGTGTTGGAGGAAGCATGAAAGAAAATAACTGTAAGATGATGTGGGAACCCTCCCCACCCACAGAAGACCAACACTATCTGTGAGCTTCAGAGAGCACTTTTTACAACCATTCTAAGACTACACATAAATCCACATTGTTAGAACCAACATGTTATTTTCACATTGGAAACTTTCAGTTTTGCAGAAAGTTGTACTGCTGGGGACAATTTTTTCTCAGGGGAAAGGTCAAGACAGATTTCAAAGACATGTGTTTAAATATTTCCGAGGGAAAAAAACCCCACTTATTTGTTATGAAATTACTCTTTTTTTCCCCATTCCATCAAGGAAATGGAAATTAGTAATTTCAGTTATTTTGAAAAAAAAAATTGTTTGATTGATTTGAAAATAGATTTTTCTGTTCATGTGCTCCCCCTTTCTTTTAATCTTTGGAAATTTTTAAATCTAGTTTTAAAATGTTTTTCTCCCAGATTGAACTAGCATTTGAACTAGTTTTAGTTTTAATTTTGGGTAGCCAAGTGAGTTTGCTGCCAGAGCTAACACACGTTCAGATATGTATATCAAGTTCTTTAAATGTCTGAAATGTGTTCTGTTTATTTTTACTTCATAGTCTTTTGACTAGCTTCTGTGTTTAAAAAAACATCTTCCTTTCTAAAGCTTAGTGTCAGTATGCTAGTTTTCAGCACGATTTATTCCATGAGGTTGTTGACTTTAATTATATTGTGGATACTCAAACACTCTTACTTAGTGGCTCAATTATTCTTGCTTCTTGGATCAGTTCCTAGGTATTACTTAGGACTAAATGGAAAAGTAAAAATAAAGTCTTGTTTTCTCATGTGCTGTAGAACTAGTTGTTCTAAAAAGCACTTGTTTATCATGTTGAGAAATCTCTTCGTAAGCCATGGACCATGTGGTGGTTGACTAACTTACATCCTGAGACACAGGAGCAAGCTTGAAAAGGACTGTCCAGATGGGTAAATCCAGTTACTTGATACTATGCGCTACCTGTGTTTGGAAAGCCTACTCTGTTGCAGAGTTGATAGGGTTCATTCCATTACTGGAGTGCTCAGCAAATCTGCTGAAGCCTTCCTAGCATGAGCTGGGAACTCAGTGAGGGAGACATAGATGTGGATCATGGTGTTAAAGACACGGAGGCTGGGAATGGGACTTCTCCAAATTGTGAGAGATGTGGGCTGTGAAACAGCCCCTGGGGGATACTGGAAACAAAACCTGACTCTGGTCCACTGTCTTGCTGGAAAAGCCCAGAGGTCAATGCAGGGATGGAGATGCTTGGCAACTCCCACACACTGTTGGAAAGGTGTGTCATTTTGGGTGTGAGTGCAAATCACATTGACTTTTTTAGTCCTCACCTATAGCACTTCCCACCAGAATTATTCCATAAACAGGGTGATCTGGGCCATACAGAGGAATCCTGCATAGGTCTCCCTGGTAATTTATCCACTGGTGCTGACAGATGCCCGTGTCTTCTGGTACATCCTCAGCAGACATCTCAGAGTCAGTATTCTGTCCTCACCTTTATGATTGTTGCTTCATAGGTCATCCTTTTTTTTTTTCCCCATTTAATTCTAGCTTACAAGCTTTTAATTTACATCAAGATTCTTGCTGCAAATCCCAATGGCAGACCTTGCCTTTGCCCTGTTGCATATTATCCTGTTCCTATTAATAAAGCTTGAGAGGTCATCCTTTCCATGCTGTATGAGCTTTCAGACCTCCTTTTCACTGCTGTTGTTTTCTTGCTTTGTATTATTGACAAACTGCCTCAGCAAGCATTCCTTTTTAAATCCTGTCATCAACAGAAGTGAAACTAGTTCCAAGAGAAATTCAAGTGGCAATTTCATATCTTTCCTCCTCTCCACTGCTTAAGCTTTTGCCCCATTTGTCTGGTTCCTTACCATCTTGCCATTTTGGTTTAAATGCCCATTATCTCCTACTTAACTAAGAATTTTCCAGATGGCACTGGGGCCAATGATTTAGCAGTATCTAGGGAGATGAAGGTGACCAGATCTAAGTCCTGATTTCTTTCAGGGTTCAGCATATCATAGGGCTGAAAACTGTTGCCTGTGGAAGAACAGGTGTCCTGTATCTCAAGGTAGCTTGAGATAAAGGAAAGCCAGAAAAGGAGAGGGTGAAAGAAGGGGGGCAGAGAGGTCTTGCAACAAAGAAGGAGGCTGGAGCTTGTTCTCATATCTCTGTCCACTCACTGTTCCCAGGCACAGAAAGGCAACCTGGATGTGGCTGAGTCCCCACCAGCCCCTGGTGTGTGCTCTGGCTCTCTCCCTTTTGGCTCAGCTCTTTGATACTGCTGGCTTCCTGGCTGTGGGCAGAAGGTGGTTCTGATGGTAGCCTGGGGGTGGATCAACAGTGGGAGAGGGGAGGAGTCACTGATCGATGCTAATAAATAAAAGGTCCCTGTGCTTCACTCCAGGGCTTAAGACTCCAGGAGAGCTGCCCCCTGAGACAGGAGCTGCAGACTGGCAGGGAAGCAACAGCTTAGTGAGTATGCAGGGACTGCCTTGCTTTTCCTGGACAGCTGCTTGTTATTATTGCCTTGCTGGTGCTTCACCGCTGTAAAATTTTAGGAGTGTTTGCTACAGTGTGTATAATGTTGTGAATTCCCACTCCAGCAGCAGACAAATCAGGACTGCTTTTCTGAACTCCCCTTTATTTGTGGGACTGTAGAGATTTCCCCAGCATTTGCAGATTTGTCTTAGCTCCTTTCTGTATTTCTGACGAGTGGGTGCTGCAAAAAAAGCAGAGGGATTGGGCTCACGGTGCTGCATGGTATTGTACCCCCAGGGCAGCCCACTGCTGTTGAGTAGGGGAGATGTGTGCTGCGAAAGTATGGCGTGCAGGAGGAGTAGAAAGGAGTACTTTTGCAAGAGGAAGCATTCCCCGAAGGAGATTTGTTGGTGGAGGCTGTGTAGTTGGAAAGTTCATTCATCCCTTGAAAAATGTATTGCCTCTGTGGTGAAAAAGGAAACATTTTGGGTTAAAGTGGTGTTTGTGGCTATTCTCCTGTGGTTGGTGGCAGGGTATGCTCCAGGCATTCTGGGATCAGAGTCCTCTGAAATGGGAGCAGTGTCTTCTAAGGAGCAGAAAGCTCTGCCCTGAGTGAAGACAAATAAAGATGGTTTGGCTGGAAAGCATGCCGGAGTTTCCCACTGGACAGCTTCCTTTCATTCCAAAGTACACCCAGCATCTTCCTCTCTGTGCCCCACTGCTTTCCCACTGGGGTCTGTCCTCCAGCCTCTCCCTCATTTTCCTTTATTAGCAGCTATTGTACAAGACATTTGGAAAACCTATAAAATCCACATTCAACACTAAGTACAAAACTATGAGTTCTAAGAAATGAAAAGGATCTCAGAGCAGAGAATTTCCTTAAAGAGACTGGAGTGGCAGGGCACAGAGGGGCAGCAGCAAAGCCTCAGTTCCCCTTTGACCTCATGTCTATAGCAAACTTACAGTTTTTTCCCGAGTTTTCCTCCTCAATTGAGGCTAAGCACTGAACAGGCAAGAAGTGGATTTTTAGGGGAGGGCACTGATGGTGCAGGACTGAGCTGCTCTCCACATAGGGTGGGATAATGGGGATGAAGAGCAATTTCTTCTCTTTGGTCTGATTTTGAAGTCCCTGCTCAGTTTTCCTTTCCGAGACAGGAGGCTTTAGGAAAGTCATCCCCATCAGCCCCAGGCAGCGTGTGGGGTCCCAGCTGGGGGAGGGCTGGCAGGCAGTGGGTACCCACCCTCCCTCCCTCCCTACTTTGCCCCTAGCAAACTCCTCTATTTTCACCCAGCAGGGATAGCCATCTCTGCACCTCCTTTTCTCTTTCACTGCTTTCTACTGTTCCAAGAGCTGGAGAGTGAAGTACCCTATGTTTTGTCCATCTCTGCTGTCCATTATATTGGATCCAGTCAAACTCTTTTAGGTGTTAAAAGGCAAGACAATTCTCCCTGAGGCTGCTGGCCCTGCAGATTCATCCCAGATGAAAAGCCTTGCATTGATATGTGACTTCAGTGCCCAGGGAGACAAGGACTGCTAGTTCTAGATCAGAGAGAAGTCCTGAGGGAAATGGTTACTTCTGACTCCACCAAGATGTTGTCCTTTGGGCTGTAAGAGGAGTCTAGGGTCAGCACCACAGTGGGAGCCTTCAAAGACAGAGTTCTGCATGCTGCAGTCATATCAGTGCAAAAATCATGATCCCGCCAGCAATAGGGATTCTTTCAGGTTGCTGCTTGTCACTCCTGAAGCAATAAAGTAGTAGATGAAAAGGGGCAGCAGGGTTGTACTCCTCTGACAGCTGGCAGGCTGGCATTGCAGCAGAGGGCAGCTGGAGAGAGGGGGACTGAGTGGGGCAGGAATGTTTGAAGCCACATTCTCTGTGTCTCCATCAGCAAAGCTGACAGAACAGTTTGGGCTGGTTGTATCCAGACAGAGTATGATGAGAGCAAGGAGAGCAGATCAGAGGAAAAATCAGAAAAACAAATATTTGTATTTGGGATCAACACACAGCTCTGCCTTTGGGCCCCTGGCAGCCCGTGAAATTCCTTCCACTTGCCTAGGCCAGCTTTTTTGAGTGTGGAGTGCTACTGACATGTTTGCCTCTGGATTATGTCCCCCAGCCCTGAACTGTGAGAGGAAGGGGGCATGCCCCTTCCTTCCCAAAACCTGATTCAGTCTGTTAATAGAGGGTGTTTTGTAACAGCTCCAAGAAGAGTGTGTACCAGCTAGCTGTCACCTTGCCCAGGCTTTTTCACGGGCTCCCTCCTAGCTCTGTTTTCATAATAAACATTCCACTGCTAATTTTGCAGTCAGCCCAGGATCTCCAGCTACCCTCAGTGAGAAGAGAGCAAAACACAGCAAGACAGAGTGAGAGATTTCTCCCTGCACTGGCACAATGCGCACTCTCATCGTCCTTATGCTCCTGGCTGTCTTGGTGATGGCTGCCACTTGCTATGGTAGGTGAGCTTTATTACTGGATGGAATGAAAACTCCAAACCTGCAAACATTTATGGGTCTGTTCAGTTGTTTATTATTTAACTTCGTGTCTTCTTTGCCCTTAACTTGATCTCTTGCCTGCTCTCCTGCCCTTTTGTGAGATCCTCCTAGCCCTGATCCAGAGCTGTTATCTCCAGTCACTGAGATTCACAGTCCATGATGCTTCAACCCCTCCTGCTCACCTCACAGACTGCTCCTCTTTTTGTCCCTTTGTTTTCTGGACTATGATAGGAGTGCTAATTATTAATTATTCCTTGCTAATTGAAAGATTTCCCTTTTTTTGTTTTGTAATATCATCCCCTTTTTTCTGTGAGGCACACAGTTCTATATTTGTGAAATTAAGATGCTGCTTTATGTAAGAGTCAAGTGCATTTCCCTGTGCTAATCCATCCTCTAAGAACACATGCAAGCTTTGAAGGTAAATAGGTACCATATCCACTGTAGTGTAGGAGCAGAAGGTAAGGAACTATTCTGGAGAATCAGGCTGAATAACCAATCATGAGTCTGGAAGCCCTGATTAAATCCCCAGGTAGTTCTGTATTAAACTCCCCAGCTCTTTAAACTCCTCATATAAATTCTAGCTCATACCACTGAACCCTTTATTTTTCTTTTAAAACATGTGCCTTTAAACCTGGCTCTCTGATTTCTATGTGTGTTCTATTGATCTGTGGTATATGAAATACTGAATCCCAAAAATAGTCTCATAATACATGTTTCATTCTTTCTTTCCACAGAGTCCCATGAGAGCATGGAGTCCCATGAGTATCTCAGTAAGAGACAGCTTTACTATTTTATTGAATTTGAAGAGTGCTACAGACATGTCCAAGATCATTCCCTCATACTCCTTTTGTAGGGATTAAATAGGTAGAACCACTCAGCCCAGAGAAATGGAATTTAATGGGTGATGGAGTTTCAGGATGAAAAGGGAGAGAGTTAAATGAAGACTTCATATGATTTGGCACAAGTTTATATGACCATTTTGCATATAATGTAATAAGAATTGGAAAACAAAATTTGAAAGCAGAGATCAGGTTTCTGTCACTAAAATCAGGTTAACTGACGCTAGAAAAGGACATTGCTCAAAAAACTTGGGATGAGCACGGAAAGAGGTACTATAGAAGTCACTTACACAATATATTCTCCCTGTGAACAAGAAGACCCTTACTCTAAGCACCTTAGAAGCAGGTGGGGTGTATGAGTAGGAGGGATCCTTTGGCTGGAAGAGGGAGAGTGTCACAGGAAAAGCATGAAAAGGGTGGAGAGTCTCACTTTGGAGAGGTTAGAAAACAGATTAATCAAAACTATAAAAAGGGATTAGGACATCTGGAAGAAGAACTTCACAAAGCAGATAGCCAGCAACACAAAGGCACATGTGGGAGCCAATATCATTGTCATCCACTGATTTCTGAATTCTGCAACAAGATTGTGGTATTTCTCAAAAAAGTCAGAAGGGACTTCTAGGCCCCTCAGTCCCAAACTGCCACACAGACTTCTCAATCATTGTCTAACCTTGCAGGAAGAGAGACTTACTTTGGCCCTTTCTGTGTGTAATTTCACAATTCTTGTAGTTCTTCTGAGAGTGCTCAGATGTCCCATAATCTGTGTAGCCTGCCTCTTCTGAGCCAAGCTCCACTCACTCGGAGGGGCTTGGCAGCAAAATCACAGCAGCATTCCCCTAGGAACAAGAGCAGCATGTGCACTTCTGTACAGGCTGCACCAGCCACTGAGACAGCCTGTGCATGAACCAGCCAGGGGACAGGAGGGAACATTAAAAGGTCCTGGATTCCACTGTACATGGGAGGGTGGACAAGGAGGTTGTTATAAAGGAGAAAGCTAGCTTTTGTTAAAATGTGGCATTGAAAAAGTGCCATTCTGAATAACTTCTTGCCTTCTCAGATCCCTTCCTCAACAGGCGAAGGGCCAGTGACTTCATTCACAGTGACTCAAGACTAAGAGGCATCACTCAGGAGAGGTATGTCATGGCTTCAGGATGCTGAGGGTGAGAGGGGGAAGAGGTTACACCTTGCCAAGAACAGGTACCAGGGGTGGCAGCCATGGTGACTTGTTAGAGCCCTCAGTTCCTCTTTTAATGTGAGGTACCACTGAAGTCCCCAATCCCAGGACAAGCAAGAATTCAGATAACAGAGCGAGTCCTTTAATCTGGGGATGTGTCATATGCTGAGATGGCTGATTAATGAAGGAAGCACCAGCAGAAGGAGAGAGAATGAGTGTGGGATGGTCTGAAGGAAAGCTCAGTTTGAGATCTTATTCTAGTTCTCAGATCTCATGCAGAACTTGCATGACCTTTTCTATATCATAGGGCCATCTGAGGGTCTCCTTGACTCATTTATAAAATACAGATAGAAGCAATTTCATGCCTTATACAAGGTTCATGAAAATAAAAGACAGAAGCACAGAGATCATCTCTCAGTGAGGCATAAGGCAAACTTTCTCCTCAGTACCAGGTGACCCCTTTGTAGAATATTTCAATTCTTTGCTCCATGTTTGGGAAAGAGCTGAAGAGAGCAGGCTGCAAGAGGAGGATGCCTCCTCAAGCAGACGCAGGAGCTGTTCCCCTCTCCCAACCACCTTACTCAGCCCCTAAATAAAAGGTTGCCTTAGCAGGCAGAACATTCCTGCTGTCACCAAGTCATTCCTGGGTGTGGCAAACACAGAAGCTGGTGTGCTGAGGACTTTGTACCTGGATAATGGACTCTGCCAGTGATCCTTACTCCCAGTGGGGCGTTTTGGGACAGGAAAGGGCTGTAGATAGCTATTTAGGATGACAGCAATTGCCCCTCTTCTCTCCTGCTTTTACAGGATCAGGGAGCGTAGCAAGGGAGCCCAGGAGCATCAGCGGGAAATGTGCGAGGACTACTACCCTTGTGAAATGTACGCCCTCCGCCACGGCTACGCCGCTGCCTACAAGCACTACTTTGGCAGGAGGAGGACTAAGTAAAGGGGACCTGTCCCACCCTGGGGCCTGGAGTCCAGGATCTCCTCCCCAAAACCGCAATGGCTCTGAAACATATTCAGTTGCTTGTATCCCTGTTTGTAATCCTGCCTGCTGCTTCTCTCCCATGTAGCCTTGGATTCCTACACTGTGTTAATTAGTGCTGAGCTGATGTAGCAGAGATCACGGAGAGTTCAGGACGTGGGCGTTTACTAAAAAAATAAATCTCTGGTTTGATACTATCTTCTCACGAGTCACAGTATTTTGTAAAGGGGTATGCAACTTTCCATGAATAAACTGAATTTGTTTATCATAAGTTTTGTTGCAGATTATGGGGGAAAACATCAATACCTAGCAATCATACAGTTTTTAAAGTATCTATAATGCTTTTGTTCCGAGTTCTACAAGTGGCTTCTCTCAGAGGTCACTGGCCAATTTCAACTCCCAGTCTTAAGACATCTAAAAATGGTGGGGTGTTCAGAATACATGTTCACTTTTTGAAAATTAAATTGATAATATCTTTCCTCAGTTGAGGAAACAAAATCCAGAAGGTACCTATTTAATCTTAAAACAAAGTTAGGGTGAGAGTTGGTGACAGAAAAAGCCTGAAAATTGCCTCTTGTTTATCCAGCTACAGTCAGGTCCTGATGTTAGGTACTACTTTAAACATGGAGTGTGTGGTCCAGACTTAACTTGTATTTCCTTTTTCAATGCCTTTTTAAATACCTTCCGCTTGAAACTCTTCTGGTACCGCTTGAAAGCTGCAGAAACCAAAGCTGGAGAGGGTCTCCTGGAGGTAAATAAATGGAAAAAAGAAACCCAGTGTTTGGGGTCAGGCCCAACTTTGTTCACATAGAACAATTTCATTTTACTGTTCACAAATAGTTTGAAACCAAGATGTGGCTTGACCCTGTGCACAAGTTACTGAGCACCTCCTGGACCTCTGAGGACTGAGACTGCCTGCATTCACTGTCACCATGCCCAGGGCCTGTCCCCAGACAAAATGGCACCAGTGTTGACATGTCCAAGAATTCAATGCTTCTCTGGGTTTGACAGCAGCTGGGACACTCCTTGATGTGATTTGTGTAGGAGACATAACACCTATCTCAGCTCAACCCAGATGGCTTCAACATTCACAACTCCAGGTTTGCACTGGCACCTGCAAATTATTGAAGTTGGAAAGGTTAATGGCATGCAATCAAAGTCTATGACATATAAAGTATAAAATTGTTGACTAATCTGTGAAATTAAGTCTACAGCCAAATCTACCTGGCCCATTAGAAACATGGATCTTCTTCTAAAACATGCTTTAAGGCTTTGCCAGCTTTGAAACGGAATTTTGGAAAGAAATGTGATTTATTTATTGAAAACACTCCTGATAGGAAACTCCACCCTGACAGTTGCTAAAGTTTTGTCCAGAGAAAAAAGTGAGAGAGAAATGTTTTTAAGGAAAAAACCTTGTATGGGTTAGGTATATTCACACACACACTTGTTCTCTGTGTTCTCAAGTAGTGAATCTTGCAGTCACCAACCAGAGCAAAGTCACATATGCTAAAATCAACAAGTCTGCAGTGTCTGGGTTTGACTTGATTCTGTGACACCACCAAAACAGAAGACACAAGGTCTCCTGCTGTCTGAGTCTGTGTCCAGAAATATCTAGTGATTCCAATCCCCAGTTAACCAGTATAAACAATGAATAATACCAGATTTCCGTGGGATCTCATTAGCATAAGCAACAACCAAACAGATTTAACAGACTACGTGCTGGTTAGAAAGCCTGGAAAAAGATAGGAGGATAAATAAAGCTGTTTGGATTACTAAAATTGTATATTTATTTATATTATTTCAAGTATTCATCTGGAAGCATAACTTTCCTAGAATACCTATTATTTTTAGATGTTTATTTACTTTTAAATTGTTGCCCTTTTGCTGTAATAATATCTATACAAAACCTTTTGCTGGATGTCATTTGTATATATATATATTCAGCTTTCCTGGGCTGTAGAAAAGTTAACAGGGACGAAAGTTGGGATTTATTTTAATCCTGAAAATTCTTTAAAATAAAATACAGTGTTTCTGAGAATTAGCAAAATCCCTAATGGGTCTGATTTGCCTTAGGAGCCTCCCAAACTTTACTTCTGTAAAGTAAACCCTTGGACATGTGTCCTGCACATGGGTCTGAGGAGGACTGGATATGAAGTGGAGGAAGATGATGTTTCTGCTACCAGAAGGAATAAGCACACCTGATTAAAAAAAAAAAACATAAACAAACCCTACCCAAACTTAGTCACTTGGTTTGAGATCTCATTGGAGAGTACAACATCCTCCAAAGAGGCAATAGAGGGGCAGCACTGATCTCTACTCTCTGGTGACCAGTGACAGCATCCAAGGGACCAGCTGGAACTGTGTTGGAGAGGTTTTGGCTGGATATCAGGAAACGATTCTTCACACAGAGGGTGTTTGGGCACTAGAACAGGCTCCCCAGAGCAGTGGTCACAGCACCAGCCTGACAGAGCTCAGAGATTGTTTGAACAATGCTCTCAGGACCATGGTGTGACTCTTGGGGATGGGCCTGTGCAGGCCAGGAGCTGGACTCCATGATCCTGGTGGGTTCCTTCCAACTCAGCATATTCTGTGACTCTGTGGTTCCTATGCTGTTTGTAGGACATGGTTTGGTTACATGGATAGTGGGTTTGGGGAATGTGGGATTATTGATACACAGCCCAAGCAAGGCTCTTGTTGTGCCAAGTAACTTTAGCCACTCAGGTCCTGAAGAATGAAACAATTATGGAGTCTAAATGTGTATTGGATTTTTAGAGAAGAGAAGCCAAAATAAAGCCTCTAAATTATGAAGATTTCCAGAAGGAAAATATAAAGATCTTCCCTTAAACTAACTTCCAAAGTTCCTGAAAGTACAAAAATCTCCAAAGTGATTTGGTGAAACTGTCTGAAAACCTCCTGTGTTTGCCCTTTGCAAAGTGATTTACAGGTTTCTTTTCCCTCAGGGGAATGAGTTCAAGGTGGGGTGGAAGAAAAGGGCACCGTTGTGTTCATTCTCATTTGAGAAACTCCACATGAGAGAGCCCCAGCACATGAACAGAACTGCTCTACTGCAGGGTGTGCTGGTCCCTCCCCTGGCTTTCCAGCATGACTGAATGTCTGTCAAGTTTGTAAGAAAAACGATTTTTTAAATCCAGTTGTTTTTCTTCAACAGCCCCATTGAAAAGCTCAGATAAAATCTTCTGGAAATGCCCGAGCCATGAGATGGATGCCAAAATGACTCCAGGACCCAGCATCTCCTGGCCCAAAGGACGGGCTTTGTTTTGGAGGACAGACACAGGAACACAAGCCAGATCCCTGATCTCTCCAAGAAATCACAGGATATAAACTGCTGCCCAAAAGCAAGCCCCGGAGAACTTCAGTAACCTCCAGGAAAGCTCTGAGGTTAGGGAGACTAGAGCAGCCAAAGAAGAGATGAGGAGTCTGCTGGCACTGCTGGTCGTGACTCTGGCCCTGGCAGCACTCTGCTGCTGTGAGAAAGGTAAGGGAACATCTTCCCAGGAAGGCTCTCAGAGCACTGCTGAGCCCTGCAGATTCCTGCCAGCCTCCCTCCAGTCTGGGAGAGACACAGAGCTTTGGGGTGGGGGAGGAGATGCACCACCAGTCACTGCACAGCTTCAGGTCTCTGCTGAAGAGAGCCACGGTTGAGAGAGGGCTTGGGAACAGAGACCCCCATCTTTTGCTGGGCTTTTTCTTCTGCTGGTCATCACCCACTCACCCCCACCTCAGTTGCATATTGAATTGCAGCAGAGAATTTGAATATTTTAATATGTTTAAGAATTCAACTGGTTTATCATTTACTCTCTCTTGAAATGGTGGGTGTTAGTAAAACAGTTTTGGGAGAAACAGACCTTTCATGTAAGTGGGGAGAGCTGGTTCCAGCCAGTCAGGATGGGATTCATTTACAGAGGAGGACGACTCACAAGCATAGAACGACTAATAATCAAACTCCTTTCTGTCTGTCTGTCTTTCAGATACCAAAGAACTCTCAGGATCTCTCAGCACTGACAGTGAGTATATAATTCTGATATATCATATAACAGCTCCATTCTCCTATATCTGCCTTCTTTCTTCCCTTTGATAGGTTCAAGAGCTGAACAAGAACCATGCTGAGTCCCTCTCTAGCTCTTCCCTTTTTGCTCCCTAAGTCTGCAGTCCCTGAGGTGCAGGAGCATGTGCAGCAAAGAGAGCCTTTCACATGTGGGCAGGTGACATGAGGGCAGCCAGTGTCCCTGCCCCTGGATTGCTCCAGATGTGCTGGTGCCAAAGCCCTGAGCAGTGCCCTGGCAAGTTATGAGTGATGCAGGCTGTCAGCAGCTGGAAGCATCTGCCTTCTGTGAAACAGGGCTGTGTTGGTGGAGTGTCCCTGCTCTGACCTGGCTTCAGAGTGACTGCTGCATCCCCAGGCTGCTCTGAGAGCAGAAACTGCCCACATCAATGGGTTGTGACATCCCTGCCAAATCCTGAAACAAGGACACGCTAAAAGAGAGGGGCTTCCTTGTCTGCTCCTGAGTGCTGCAGCCCCTCCTGTCAGGTCGCCTGGGATGCTGGGATTTGCACACCTTGGGTTGTTCACAGCTTTTGCAGCAAGCTGATCCTGGCAGAAATCTTTATGGAAAATCCTCTTTGCTCTCTTGTGTCTCTCCTTTCTCACACTTTAAAGGATAACATTGCTGCTGAGAAGCATGAAAGCTGGTATTTTTCCAGTGAGCCAATACAAACACAGATTGGGATAGAGAAAAAAAGATGTAAAGACTGTTCAGGGAAAGGTGGTGGTTTCTGAAAACTCATTAACTGGCAGTTTTTGTGCAGTCAGTATTTAGATCCAGGGTAAACCTCAGTTTGCTAGAGATGGGATACCTCTCACCTCCAAAGGGAAACACAGCCAAACACTCCATGATGATGAGGGAAGGGACAACCCCCACCATCTCCCATAGGCAGAGGCCTTAAAATCTTCCTTCCCTCAGAGACAGCCACATTTTGCCAATTACCACTCTGAAATGTGCATTGGTGTGCAGCTGCCTGTGTTGCTGCTGTGCCAACATCTCTGCACACCTCTGCTGTTGTGGGGCCATCCCATGGAGCAAGGCTGTGCTCTGCTGAGCCCTGGCTTGGGCTGGGAGGGGAAGTGGTTCTACCTGGTGTTTGGGGGGGTCCTTCACAGAACCACGGTGTTTGCACAACAACACATCAAGGGAGCAAAGAAGCAACTCTGCGGACACAATGTGTTAGTGGAGAGGAGGGGCAAATGCTGCCATGGCTGAGACACCTCTTATGTTCTCCAGATCTTGAATACTCAGATCTCTGCACATCTTGAGTGTATTTCTCACTGGGTGATGTTTATTGTCACTATTTTATACTCTTCACCTTTCACAGAGCTCTGTACATGTGAGCTTTGGTATTTCTGTGTGCTGCCTGTTGCTCATGGCTCACTGGAGGTGTTTTAAGGACTTCTGGTTGGTATCCCACATCATTATCAGTCTGAGTCAAGACAAAATAAGGAAGCCAGGACTCTAAAATTAAGTAGGCCAGGGAGAGAGGGTGTCATTCTCCTAATTTTCTTTTTATTAATATTTTATGCCTTGTGCAGATTTGCTGCAGACTCAGGTTCATAGAGATGTGAAGGCTGCAGTGAGGAGGGAGCTTTGAGAGGACAGTGGGATGGGGAGAGATGAACAGACCATTAGGGTGGTTTGTGGAAGTTATTTGCTTGTGAAGAGAGTAGATTTTCATTTTCAGAGGCTAGGCTGGTCTCTGTGTTTCAGCACTGCATCTCTAACCTGCTGTGTTCTCTCTTGGCAGGCATCAAGATTAAAAAAGAAGTTGCCAGTACCTTTGTGAAGAGGAAGAAGAGATCCAGCCCTTATGAATGGTAACAACTCAAGAGCTGGGCTGAGAGCTGGGCTCTGGACCTGTTCTGAAGAGAGGGTGGGAGGCAATAGGACATAACAAGGCATTATTTTGTTGTACATCTCTGTTATTACGTTCATGTATTGAAGGAAAAGGTTTGCAGGAGATGGTGATAGGAGAATGATTCTTTTTCCATTAAAACCCTTTTGAAGTCTCATAGCTAGACTCTAGCATTCCTCCTAGGGAGAAAGGCAGCACTAACTGTGGCCTAGCCATGGGGACTGCAGGATCCAAATCAGAAGCTGCTCCAGCCTACAGGGTCATCAGAACGAATTTCTAGGACAATGAGAATCACAGAGCCTTGGTCATTGCCTCTGGTTCCCCACAAAGGAAACACAGCTTTGTTGCAGGAATAAGGCTAGATCAGATTGGCTGTTCTTTCTGAAGCTATAGAACATGCATTTCCTTGTGCACAAAGTAGACACAAAGATTTGGAGAAATCCTAGTTATCTGAGAAACTTCAGTTAATGTAAAAATGATCTTCATATATTTCCTGGAAGAAGTGGTTAAGCTACTCTATACAATACAGAAATATAGTAAAAATTCATGAGATATTGGTGAGATTTCTGTGGTGCTGTGTACAGTCTTCAGGAAAGATTAACAAAACCTAGAAGAGGAACTGAGAATGACACCCGAAGTGTACATCTGACACTAACAAATTCAGACTTTCTTAGCCTGGCAAAAAAGGAAAGAAAAAAAGCTTCATGGGGATAGTTTTCCTGTCTACAGCAGAAGAGAGGATAATTAGAGAAAAGCGTTTAAGCTAAAGGAAAATAATGGCCAATGGGCAAAAATAAAGGTAAGCAGGAAATAATAAAATCAATACATAATAAAATAAACAACAACAAAAAACTGTTCCTGGGTAGTTGGAGAATGAGACTGAAGACATTAAAAAAGCCCAAACCCTGAGTGCTTCTGTGGTATTCTTTGCTGATAAAACCTCAAGAGCAATTGGTTTCAGTTGGGTTCAATCCCATATTTCCCAGCATTGATCAATTAGCATATCCCTGTGTAAGCAGATGTTTAACTCAGCCTGACCAGTCTCTGCTGGGTCACCCTGGAAGACCACACCTTTCATGTCACTGTCAGGCGTGTGAACTGTCTCCATCTGCTTTGGCTGAATCTGCAGAATGGCTTCTCTGTCTTTGTTTCTTCCAGGTACTTTGAATATTATAAAAGCCCAATGGAGCAAATGCACGAGCGCTGTGAAAACTACCCCCCCTGTGACCTTCTCTCTGACCAAATTGGATTTGCCTTGGCCTACAACCGCTACTTTGGGAGATACTGAGGGTGGGAAGGTCTCTCCACTCGTTTGGCTTGGAACACTCCAAACCCCACAGGAGAAAGGAGGTTGTGGTTGGGAAGGAGGGAAGGAAAGCATCTGGACTGGTGTCTTCTTCTGTTGTCCCCCTAACTAGCTGGAACACCAAGGCAGGAATTGTCCCTCTTGTTGAGCTTCCATTAACTTTCTTCCTTTCATCAATAAAGTCTCTTTCCAAACATCTTTTGTGGTATTTTGAGCTTCACCAGAAGACTCTGTCTTCATGTGCAAATGTGATGGATCTGATCCTGGGATGCTCACTGGGAAGAAGGAAGAACACCTGTCTCCTGTTCCAATTAGCGGGAAAGTTCAGTGTTTTCATGTAGCATAATCACATTAAATATGCATCACAGTAGGATCATTTTGTAAAGATAGAAGTGTGCAAATACTCTTGTGTAGGCAGCAATCAGGTTCTGATACACTCTTCTAATTATTCTGTCACAAATTTTGCCTGTGTAGCAACAACAAACAAATCCCAAAAGGTGGGTTTAGGGATTTCTTATAGATGAGCTTTTGCACAATTTGTGTACTGCCCTTCATGACTGTGAAACAAGGCTTCAAATTCTCTTTAACCAGTTTCTAGTGAAACTAAAAATACCCAGCAAAAGAAAAAGAAAAAAAATAACCTCTTCTTCTCATTGCTTTTGCATTTATGCTTGAAATGAAAAGTATCTAAACAGCTAAAAACATTTTAAAAATAAAAGAAAAAGCTGTAAACATTATGAAATAAACAAAAAGAAAATTGGTTCAAGGATGGATTGAAGTTTGTTCTGTCCTCTGGTATTAATAAACTTTCCTTAATATACTCTGTCAGCTTTCTTTCCCTGAGAGGTGGATGACAGATCACACCTCCAAGGACAGAATCTGCTGATGCTCAGGAAACTGGCAGAGATCACATCTCTCTGGTTACATGTAAGCTGGTGCAACCATCCTCAGCTGCTAATTGCAATAAATACAGCTTATGCAAAGCAGGTTGGTGTGCTGCTTCTTTCTGTTCCACTGTACAACTTTTACCTGTGGTGCCTGGAAGACACAGCCTGTTTTTGTGAGCCCTGAGGAGCGGGAAGGCAGGGCATGAGGCTTCCTTCTCCCCTCCAATGCACCAACCTGCATCAGAAATGACAACACTGAAATTTCGATGGTGAAATAAATCCAGCACTCTGTGGCACAGAGGGAGAGGAGGGCCAGGCTTTACCTGACTCCCACCCACCCAGAGCATTTCTCTGGAAAGCCTTGTCCTGAGGTAAGGACACAGGATGAGTCTGCTGAGATGGCTGCCAGTGTGGGTCTTGTTTGGCAAGCTGCTGTGACTTGCACTGGAGATGCTGATCTTGGCCAAGGAGACACTTAATAAAAATCTCTGCATGTCTTGGTCAAACACCTGTGACTATATCTTCTACTGACATAAACTCATGGGGCTTCACTGCTCACAGTAAAACTCTCCTCTGAATGCCATCTAGTAAAAATTAACACAGTGCTTTATTGAAAACAGTGAAATTTTTGCTAGGAAAAAGACTAGAGAGATTAGCAGAATCCTAATATCCAGCATACTAGCAAAACAGGTATTTTTTTGTTGTTGTATGGTTTTGTTAGCACAAATGTTTCCCATCTATATTTGCATCTTTCTGTTAGTTTTATATTTTTTCTCTCCCTTTCAGTAAATATTTTTTTCAGGCAAAAAAAGTTACACCCGGAGGCCTCCATTATTTCATCTGCTCTCTGTCATCAGATCTCTTCATGGGCTGCAGTCATTATGACCTTTGGGGATCTGAGCGGTCAGATCAGTTACAAATTTACTGCTGAAATGGAGGAATTTGATTTTCGCTTGGTTAATGTAGTTCTTAGCAGCACCACAAGTCCTCTGCTGCCATCTCACGGCCGTTGTATTTATTGTATTTAATAATACACTGCGTTGTTTCTGAAGTGCTTGAAAACGCAAATTCGGTGGCCTTTCCTCCTGATTTCTTTCATACTAAACATAACAGGACATAACAGAGGGGAAAACCAGAGACATAATTTAGAAATGGATTATATACAGCTGAATTGACATTTTTGTGGGGGTGTTTACCATGATTGCCAAGCTTCCACAGGAGCCTCTCTCGGTTTAGGTCTGTTTTAACTCCACACAAACAGAGATGGAGATGCCTCTGAATAAATTCATGATCCCTCCTGTGGACTCACTTTTGGGAGTAAAACAACCACTTTCTGAAATATGGCCGAAAATAACAGAGAAATTCCAGGATGAAGAAGTAGGTAGTCTGCATCCATCACTTTTTATGGCACTTCATGGCACCATCTCATGACACCAGGGGCTGCAGATGCTGTCAGCAGCAGCAACTCCTTTGAAAGCAGCCCAGTATGAGACCTTTTTGTCACCTCCCACCCTATCTCAGCAATATTTTGGAGACGCTCTGTCCACAGAATCCAAGCAGCTTCACAGACATCTCTTATCCCAGGTAATCACTCCATGTCTGGAGTTGCCCACCTCACCCAGCCTATCACCATAAGGCCATGGAAAACGGGCTTCACTTTTCTGTAGTCAGAGCCAAAGCCTTGACAGTTCTTGGCTCTTTTTCCATACAGAAGAATTATCAGAGGCCAAGCTGCTCCGCAGGTGAATAACTCACTGCCAGCCTTTGGAAGGGTGTCTGGAAAGTGGCTGCTAAAAAAGGTTTGTATCAGTACAGAATCTGCATTTACACACCCATTCTGCCTGTGCCCAATGTAAACAGCCACACAAGGTGCCACTCTGCAGTGGTGTACGAGCAGGATTGGCAGCGCATGAGTAGAAACCAGGGGGTGATAAGGAGGAGAAGAGTCAGGTTATCTCTGCTTCCAGATGGGATCCCAACCTACCCTGCATTTCTGTGTCAACTTTATCATTGTCAGCTTCTTCAAAAGGGCTTTTTAAACTCTTAACCAGGGAGTGGTCACCCTGACACATCACTCCTTGGGAGATCTGCCTTAGACTTCTCCAAGCCACAGTTCTCTTCCTTTTTGCAAGAATAACACCAAATACCTTGGAATTAGAAGAACTATCAAGGTGATGGACATTCACACCAGCTGGAGATGGTGCAGCCAGACACTTCATTATTGATTTCAGTCACATTTCTACCAGTAAATTGTCTGCTTGGATTGGTTAATGACTTCTGAAGTGCAGTGAGAATTTGGCAAATGATCTTTTGGTTGGAGAACAGCCACCAAAACCTGAGTGCAAATTATGAACTGAAGAATTTTCCAGTTCAAAGAAAAAGAGAAATAGACAGGTGTAAATTACCTTTCCTTTAAAAAAATGTTCTTTACAGTTTTTTGGGTGAACTCTGGCAAGCTGGTGACACTGGGCAGCCTTCTGTTGTTGACCTTCTCACAAATGCTGGTAAAAGAGGTAAATATTGCTCTTTATTTGAAATACTGAAATTGCTTATAATATAGTATTTTTTATTTTTATTTTTTTTTTAGAAACAGATCCTTTAAGGAGCTTTGGGTACAATTTCAACTTTTCTGCTTTCAGTTCCTCTGTTCCATTTCTTACCTGCCCTAATTTGTTTTAGCAACTTGGTTGGAATTTTCCTCTTGCTTGCAGCCAGATGATTTCATACAGTGTTTGTGACTAGATCTCATGGAATCTTTCCTCTCCTTTTCCAGCCTGTCTCAGCTGAGGCTTTGAAAAAATAAATGTGTTGTTGGTTGGGACAGTGACAACATTGTTCTATTTCTTGTGACTGTCTCTTAGCTTTTCCTCAAAGCAATTATGATATCATGGAGAAAAAAAACTGAATCCCTCTGTGGTTTATGAGCCAGTATAACTCCAGAGGCTAAGAAAAGTACCAATTTGGTTATGTGTCTAGGATGAATATTTGAGATTAAGGTGAATATCTATCTACTTGTAGAATTCAACTGACTACAATATTTGACTAGTCTACAAGGGGATCATAAAGCAAAAAGAACAATGCCATAACTCACACCATTTCTTAGAGCATCCTCTTAGATGAGGTTTTTATTAATTAGAAATGCTAGAAACACAATTACCATGTCATTTCACAGGCAGAGTGTTTAGGGTTTATTTTCCTACTATAGCACCCAGTTGTGTAAATCCTTACTCATATGTTTAATGTTTATTTACATGACAAGTCCAGCTGGTCTCCCTGGGACAAACTGAATGAACAACAGTTTTGGCACACTGCTAATATTTTGTCCTTTACCGAACACCTCCCCCTGGAGCCAAAGATGTTCAAGAGGTTTGTAAGGACAGGAAGCAGAAATTCACCACTGATAATTTAGGTTACATTGCCCCAGTACATGTTTTTTCTTATTCTTTCCTTCTTCAAAACCACTTAACAATCCTGAGCAGAATATAGAAATAAATGGACCAGGGATCTGTCCTGCAGGGTCTATACCACCACTCTCTGAAGGACCAATGCTCCTGGAGATTTTAATGTAGCACATCCATATCAAACAAGAACCCTGTCATCCTGACTAGTATTTGCCTGTGGTGGTATTTAGACAAAAACCTGAGGCTGCTCAGGAAGGTCTTGCTAAGGATTTGCTACCTGCCTTGCTTACTCTGCCAATAATGATGAAGAGGCAAGGGAAGGGTAGAGAAAAACTTGGCTTGCATCCAGGGATACACAAGACATTCACACTTCTCATGCTTATCTTCATCTGCTTTTATGTTGCAGGCTATGTCCCTTACCCTAATGGATATGGCTGAGCATTCTTTTGATGACCAGTATCTGGGGTGCAGAGAGGATATGATGGAAGAACTGGAGAAAGGAGACTATTTTCAAAAGGAAATAGCTGCTAACAAGGACTACTTGCGTCTCTGGGAGAAAGCTCGGGAGGCTTTGCTAAAGAGCCCTGTAGGTCTCCTGAGGGAGATGCGTGACAGCCACGCCATTGTCCTCATGACTTACACCATGAACTCCTCCCTGCACTCCCAGCTGAACTGGGCTACGTCTACAGCAGGAACCTCTCCAGAGCACTACAGACACAAGTTCAGTTTTAAATATTTTCACTTCTACCTAACAACTGCTATCCAGATAATGAAGGAATGGCAGATCAGCACGGGGGAACCCAAGTGCTACCGGGTGCACAGGGGTGTGAAGGACTTGTATATCAAGGCCAAGGAAGGCAGCAGGGTGCGATTTGGCCGTTTCACTTCCACCTCCCGCCTCAGGAATGAAGCCCAGAAGTTTGGGAATGAAACTTTGTTCACAGTGACCACTTGCCTTGGAGCAGCTTTGCAAGGCTTTTCTTACCACACATCTGAGAAGGAAGTCCTTATTCCCCCTTATGAGATATTTCTTGTCAGAAACTTCTCTCAGACCCAGCAGGGCAATCGGCTGCACCTGCATTCTGTGGGGACCTACAGCAAGTACCAGTGCCAGCTGCTGGAAGGTATTGTATGCAGCCTTTCATGCCAGGGGTGGTCAGGACAGTCTGGTCTCCCCTGCCCCAAGCAGCCCCTCCCAGCTGCCCCTACACAGGGCCACACTCGAGGCCAAACCTGAACCTTGCCTGCTGTGTTTGGCCTACAAGAGCCACAAGAACCAGGTTTTACTCATTTGCTGTGAAACCTGGGACAGCCCCACAGCTCACTAAAGTTGAATCAATACCAGCTCTCAAGGTTCTTTGCAGCTCCCATTTATTCCACGTGTCATTGCAAGGATGTTGCAGGACCCACGTCTTTGGGTCCCCAGCATTCTTATTGCAAGGATGGGTAAGATTTGCTTGAACCAAGTAAACTATGCTGGTATCTTGCAGTGTTGCTACATTTCAAGCTTCAGGACTATTCTAGGCTTTGGTCCGCCACTACTCTGGCAAGCTACTGCTTCTATACTTATCTCTGGCAAGCTAAGTGTACTGTCACTTTATCAGTGAACCCTCTCCTGAGACAGAAGAGAGAAAAGGTATCCTTTAACAAAGAATACAGTGAGTTTCCTGGTTATAGAGAGAATACTGTTCTGGAATACCTCATGGGGCCTGTTTTACATCCCACCTTTCTGTGAGTCTACCACCAGTCCAGGACTCTTGCTCTTGACTATTTGTACGGTAGTGTGTCAATGCAATCTTTGAGCTCAAAACAATCATTTAGGAATGAGGGTTTGTGCCTCCAAAGCCAAAGCAGTAGACAGAGTTGAGAAAATGGCTTTTGTGGGCAAAGGTTGTGTTAGCAAATGCAAAAAGCATTAAGCAGTGAATAGGGGTCTAAATGGCTGCTCTCTTTACTTTCTTCCAGCTTCAAGAAGCAAGAACAGTGGTTATACTGCACTCGCCTCTGCCATTCTCCCTTGTGTGCTTGGAGTTTGCCTGTGCCTGGCCCACAACCTCTGATTCTCTGGCTGCCTCCAGATATGTGCCCTTGAAAAGCAGACAAGAAGTCCCTGGAGTTCCTACTGCTACAGAAGGCTCAATCTTCCCTTTGCTTTCAGCTGCACCTCTCCAGCCAAGACTGGAACATTCAGTCTGGTTCATCAAAACAGACATTCCCTGGATCCATTCAGGCAGGAGAAAAGTTATCTATGGCCTTTCTGATGACTAGATCAGGGATAACCTCCACTGCGGGTAGCTTTTCCCTTAGGCATTCAGGAAAGACACACAAGAACTTTGGACTCCTTACAGATCCCTTGATGCCTTTATTTTTAATGAGAAAGAGTCTGTGGGATGTGGAAGGCACCATGGCAGTAAAGAGGGAAACTGGGCAGCTGTGCATATCTCCTTTGAGTGCAGGCAAAGTTGGTGCCAAGATGTGCATTGAGAAGTTGGATTATTGTGTTGGCTGAAGAGACAGAGAAGCACATTAAGTCATGCAGATTCTGGCAGACCCTGAACAGCCTTTCTTTGCCACTCTTAAAAGCAAGACGGACTAACACTTCCGGAGTGGTGTCTGACTCTGAAAAGAAAAGAGAGGAAATCTAGAAGAGGTTATTACAGGGGAATTACAGAGGAATAAAGGTAGACATATTTTTGGCTAGATTGTTACATTTCTGAAATAAATTATACAAATTGCCAGCCCACCTGACCTATTTTTCCACAAGACATTATTTAGAAGAAAGCACAGAAGTCGGTATTAGCAGTCTTTTCTGGAGTTTTACCAAGCAGGCCAGCAAAATATGGTCTAAGCAGCCACAAGTATTGCTACTCTGATGGCTGCAGGAAGTATTACTTTGACCTGCAGTCTTCAAAGTAAGGAAAAAGCGGTAAACTAATTATTCTTATATTTTGGTGGCTTCTGGTAAATTTGTGTGAATCCTAGAAAACTACTTTATATCATCCTTAGAACTATAATCCTTCAGTTTGTGTGTACTGGTGGGTCCACACAGAATTAAACTCATTTTTGTCAGGGGGTAACAGACACAGCACAGTCAAACCCATGTTCAAGGGACAAAGCAATTGAAGACTGAGTAATGCCATGTTTTGTCAGGCTACAGCTCCCTGAAAAGTGATTTATATCAGCCAGTTCATACACTGACTACAAGCATCACTTGGCAGGCAGAAGCACAAAACATTCTCCTTGTTTAGGTGCCCATCATGATACCATTTTTACTGTGAAGAAAGTTATGTCCTTCTGCTTGCACCTAGGATTTCTCTCAAGGCCAACTAGAGATACAGCCCTGGAACAGTGTGAGGCTCAGAGGCTGCTCCTGATGCTGCCTTTGCTTGTACCAGAGCCCTATAAAGCTAGACTGCTTGCAGCAGACACGTTTCAGCAGCTATTGTTGTGGTTAGAAGCGTTCAAGCAATTGCCCCTTCCTGTCTCACTGTATACTTTCAAAGACTTTTTTTTTTTTTTCAGAACTCTGTTCAACTGTCTGCCTTTTCCTCCATTCCTTTCCCATGGCAAAAGGGGTCTGAAATTGCATGAAGTGGCAAAACTGACTTTAGCCTTCCCTGCTGTTCAGAGCTGAGTCTGGGTCTCCACACTTCTACTCTCGGGGCATCAGAGTCTGTCAAATTGCAGCAAGGATGGGTGACAGACACTCCAGATCAAGTTTTTTCTTCCAACTGAATAGGCCTGAAACAATAGCTAACAATCTTCCCAAAAGATCCAAAGCAAAGTAGGAACAAAACTGCTCTCATATTGTTCAAATTATTTTCTGTCATGTTCCAAATGATGGGGGCTCTAGAAGAAAAGCATTTGCATCCACTGCAAATACTGAAGACCTGAAATCAGTTTCCAGAATGTGATACACAGGCAGCTGCCAGCCTGATTGATTCAATTCAGTTCAATATTGCAAGAAATATTTCAGGACTACATGACATTCTCAGTGGAAAACACTCAGCAATCACAACTAATTGACAATTCCAGAAATATAGCAGTTAAATAATTTAGTGTTCTCTTTCAGCTTGTATTCTCATGCCCACAGCTCTGACAACAAGAGAGTTTGGCACTCTGATAGTATTCATTGGAGTTGAATACAGCAGCTCAACTTTCAGGTGAAAAGAAGTTAGTAATTGCAGAGTACTCATTTTATCCTTCATTTTATATTTTCATCTGAGAACTCAGAGATTCTCTATAGTGGAAACGGTACTCCTGGAGAGACCCTTGAGGGCTGCAGGTCCACCTTTCTAAGGATAAGAGCATGAAAGATGTTTAGGTTGGCTGAAGGCATATGTACAACCTTGTCCAGACCAAGCCTGTTTCCACTGTCTGGGTACCTATTCTTCTGTTTATATGGGACTGTTCAATTTTATTTCTGTAATTTGCAGGTGCACAAAAGCAGTCATTGCAAAAATTCAATATTTCAAGGCACAGCTACAAGCATTAATGTTTATATTTATAAACAATAGAAATGTATATATCCCAGTTTAAAAAAAGCATCTTGCATCTATTTGAATTAAAAGTGCTGTCCTACACCTTTTGTATTCTGAGGACAGCAAGTAACACCATCCCCTTCCAGCCATGGCTGTAGGTGCCTGTGATGGCAAGGAGGGATTTGTGCTGTACCCTTTCTCTCCAGGAACAGAAGGCCTTTGGAGAATCTAGTAATTTGGAACAAGCATTAAGTAAACTGAATTCTCTTAAAATTGGAAGGAAGGGGAGAGAGGGAAGAAAATGAGATGAATCTGGGTAAACATCACACAATAGAATTAATGACAAGCAGGCAGGCACAGGATGCAGCTGAAGCCCGGCCTCCAGATCCCTAACTCATCACATGCTGCTGGAAAACACCAGGCGAGCAGAGGGAAAGAGGCTGAAGTTACTATCCCACACACATTTCAGCAGGAGCATTCAGACCAAATCAGGTAGGCAGTCTAAATGTTTAATTAGAAGAGTTTCTGCAATAAATCTCCCTGGAGTTGGCAAAACAGAGATAAAGAAATATGTGTGGCCTGCCTAATTCTAGAAGGAAAGTATGTAAACTAATGCACATGTTAATGTGAAGAGTTAGAAGTAATTTTAGCATTAGGAGATACAAAACCTAGAGCAGCTATAAGAAGCTGAAATAAGCAAATGTAAAGAATAGATTCTAGAAGTCTTCTCCACACCTGTCTAGTATGCAAAATATTTGTTGAAGTGCTATTCCTTCCAAAACATTTTGTTTTCTCAGTTTCTACTCATAAGGGGGCGGGGGGGGGGGGGGAATGACCTTAGAACAAAACACCACTGGAGTAGAAAAGTTTTAGTGCCACACTGAGTCAGAGAGCAAACCAGCAACATCCCTGAAGCAGGACTGAT
Organism: Petroica traversi; assembly: GCA_025920805.1. NCBI lineage: Eukaryota > Metazoa > Chordata > Aves > Passeriformes > Petroicidae > Petroica > Petroica traversi. Next base: position 44,141 of record JAHLSL010000009.1, on the reverse strand, counting down.
ATTAAATCATAGCCTGCATTATCATGGTTTTATGCTTTCTGAAATCACAAACCTTTACTGTATGTGTATTTTGCTCCCTACAGCTTGAAGAAGAAGATGTATTAAAGAGTTTATTCTCTTGGCAGAGATACAAGGTAGGTGGCTGAAAGGAATACACAGTGCTGTGCAAAATATTGGGGAAAAAAAACTCTTTTCAGGCTGGCGTGTATTTCAACACTGAGATTAAAAGTTGGCAGGGGATTGTGGAAATCATTCTGGTTTTCTACTGTGGCCTTGTGGGGGAGGGTGTGTTTAGTAAAATACAGCTGGGTCAGTGTCAGATGATTTGCAGCTAACAGATAGTGCAAGAACTACAAAGGACCAAAATGGCACAAAGGTATCCTTTTAAGAAGAAAAATCTGGGTAGTCCCCTACACATAACTATTTGTAGCTCTCGCTGTGATATGTAGGCACCAACAGCAAGAAGAGGTTTATCTTAGAAAAATGCAGAGCATACATAAAAGTGGCCCAGATTTGCCATAAGAGGCCTGAGAACATAAAAATTGCTAACAAAGAAACAAGTCATCCTACTCATTCATAGTTTGCCCCTGTAGCAAAGATGTTTACATTTAAGCTGAAATAATGCTAAAGAATTTTCCCTTTGCAGCTGGTGATAGGTTAAAGATAAGTGACACTGTTGATTACAGAATCTTAGTGATGAGGAATAGCTCCATGATCACTGGTAACTCAGTCTCTTGAAGTCTCTGTGTTGGCAGTTTATGAATAAAAATATGTTAAATATGCCCTTTTGCTGGCAAACTGGTAACAGCTTAGAGAAGAATGGTGGCCATAAGGATTAGACACAAGGGTTTGAGAGGAGTTGAGTTTTCTGCTCTGGTCTGTACAGTGATAAGAGAGGGCCAGACTCTGCTCAGTCAAATCCTAGGTGTCTTGTGAGCATCTGCAGATATTGGCTCCACATGGAATGGAGGGAGTGAGGCTGGGCAAACAGGGCAAGCTGGTGTGTGCTGCACCTCACAGTGCTTACATGGAGTGCTCAAAATCACAGGGATGACTGAAGAGTGAAAAAAAAGGGGAATAAATTACAGCATTAGGAAGGTGAATAAACCATGAGGGAATGGGGGCTAAATATTAGGGAAAAAAATAGAGTGAGAGATGTGTGTAAGGTGACATAGGTTAGGATAGGGTTAATGCAGACAATTTTACTATTCACTATGAGTTCCCAAGGGTAAGCTTCTTAGTATAAGGACAGAAGGCTCATATAGTAACATTTTCTCTTGAATGTTAGAAGAAAGAAGTTATACTGACATAATACCCTTACTGTGACATAGACTGTGTCCACTTCACCAATCATCATTGTTGCTGGAAAACTGGATGCCACTACATGGAAAAAATAGGCCTTTAATCTTTAGACCACATCTTTAATTTTGCTGATTACCTGAAATTGTTCCATTTTTTAGTGAACTAGTTCAGCTTCTATCATCTTCAGTTTCCAAGGTTTCAATTTCAGTCTCAATCTTCAGTTGCCAAGGACCCACATCCATTTTACCAATCTGCTCATACATATTTGTTAGCTATTTTTGTTGCTCTGAGCATACCAAATGTCTTATAAGATTCTTGCCCAATCATTTGCCAAAGATCCAAAACAAGAATTAAGATTTCTACATTTACAAGCTACGCCTTGGGATTTTACCTGCTCATTATGGAAAGAACCAGTGGGGCAGAGACAAAAGCACATTTCACTGCTCTTTAAGGGCTATGGTTATGAGTGTTAAACAGACTAAGAAGTTTTTTTTCTCTCTTGAAGCAGTCTACTTCTGAAGAATGGCACTGAGTGACCTCCTTTACCCAGATAATCTCAAGAGAAAGCAAGAACTGATCCGTCTGCATCAGGAATTGCTTGAATGTATGTCCACAAATTTCCATGCAACAAACGAGCTGGCTGCAGTGCTGAATGAACACCTGGGCTGTACTATTACCCCCATCAACATGAGAGAGAGCAGCACTGTCAAGGAAAACTGTGAGATTATCATTCAAGTGATGAGTGAGATTCAGCACCAGGTGCAGAAGATTGATAGTGACATGAAGGAAAAGCTTGAGCCAGTGCTGTACCAGAAGCTCTATGATATCAAAGAGCCCGAGCTGGAGAAAATTGCAATAGCCCAGAGAGTTTTTTCCATCATTTTTGGAGAAGCCACTGCAACAGCTGCAATGGTTGCTATCAAACTCCTTGGCTGCAATCATTTAACTCTCACTGTGAGCAAGCTCATCGGTCTCCTAGCACAGATTGGGGCATCTGTTCTGGGGGGAGTCAGCATTACCATTATTGGCCTTGGCCTTGAAATGATTCTCCACGCCATCCTGGGAGCCGTGGAGAGGAGCCAGCTTCTGACAGCTGTGAGAAGCTACGAGAAGCACCTGGCTGAGTTTAAAGCAGCCTCGGAAAAGTACCAGCAAGCCATACATGAAGTAACTTCTTTGGTGAGACAGCAAGCTCAGTAAATGAAGCTGAGTTCTTTCGTCTGCTGTGACAGCAGCTGCAGCAGCTATGCCTGCAGAAACCTTTTGGATTCATTATGACAATTGAACTACTGATGGCTTTTTTTTTTTTTTTTCTTATTTATTAGTGGCAGCAGAAGAAGAAATGTGACAATTCAGGAAACTGGCATTGAAATATATTAACAGAGAACTGGTTTATAGGTGTTTCTGGGAGGCAACATTTCAAATACTTTGCACCTGTCCTTAAGGTTATTTTCTGGAGAGCATTGTAGGTAACCTTGAACTGTAATTCACAATAGCAACACTTCTGGACCAGCGATGGTGAGGTGTGTTGCTACATCAAAGATGACAACATGATGGGAGAAAACAACAAGGCAATTCATGCCAGCATCTGGAGGCTTCATCAAGACATCTGTGGTTGCAAAACTCTTAGTGTGGATTAGTGCTAAATCTGATAGACTGAATTCCCTGTTCATTACAAGGACTAGCTGAAGCATATTTAACTGCTATTTCCTGCCCTCCTAAGGAGCCAGCCAGAGATCTTCTTTAAATAAACTCTAATCCCAGTAGATTGGCAGGTAAGAGAAGCCTGAGCCTACATGCAAACACACACAACCTTGTCTCACAACTGAGAGAAACCAGCTGCTGCATTCCAGGTGTGCCTGGCCACAAAAAACCTCTTATGCTTGTGATGCTCTGCTCCTACCAACACACTTGTAAAACTTGTGAAAAGTTGCTGTTTTGTAGCTTTAATTGGGCTTGTACACATGTACAAGTGCCTGCAGGATTGCAGCCCTATTAATGTACCAACGTTACTTTCAAGTGCTTTTCCTGATCCCACCAATGTGGGACTGTCAAGAATGTGCTCAGATTCTGCATTTCACAATATGCTACCAATAGCCCTTATTTTTCAGATTTTAAAACCAAAGCTGGAAATAAGAACATTACTTGTAATGTCTTTCTCTGATTTGCTGTGGATTGCTTTTTCTTGATCTTAGGAAAAAAGGTAATTTAAGAATTAATAAAAATATACATGAGTATTGGAAGAACTCTCCTTTCTGCCCTTTTTTTTAAATCTGAAAAACCAATCTTAAACCAAATAATAAACAAGTGTTCAAATCTTGATTATATTTGCAATTCATTTTTTTTTTTAAATCCATGATAGACGAATCTAGCAGGGTTGTGCACAGGTTCCTTTTTTAGTACTCACTTCCCCCATACTAAAGCCATGTCTAAATTCATACATGCTTGTTAATATTCAATATTATCAACCTTAGTTTATTACTAACTGGATAATGCCAATGAAATAAAGAGATGGGTGAGGTTCACAACCCTTCCATTGTGGGGTTTGTTTGTTTGATTGGTTGTTTGCTTGGTGGATTGGTTGGTTGGTTGGTTGGTTGGTTTTTATTCTCCTCCATCTCCATTCTCACGTTAATCTTTCCTGACTCCTCTTCCCGTTTATTCTTGTCAAAGCCACTAGATGGCAATGAAACTGCTGACGCTCATCAGGGAGAAAGCCCAGGATTCCGAAACATGGAAGAGTGTCAGAGACTGAGAAACTGGGACCAGCTGCAGCCTGGGCTGTGTGAATCAGGAAAGGCATTTCGGTGGTGGCAAAAAGCCCTGCCTTGCCTACACGAGGTATTGAGGTGGAGATGTGGTGACCTGAGACATCGTTTCTCCAAGATGTAACATCTCTTGCCATCTGACACAAGTGGCACCCACCTTAGAGGTACTTGGGTAGAGGCAAGAGGCTGTCAGTCAGTAGAATTGCAATATCTGAGGTAGGAGTTCCCGGTTCCTGTTTTTTATGGGCAAATGCACACTCTAAACTAGAAAGAAAAAACAGCTCTTTGAGAGACTGCCAATCATTGCTGTATGAGAATAGTGGAGTCAAATAAAAACAAATCTGTTGTGTTTTTCAAGCAATTTGCCCACAATTTCTTGAAAGCAAATGCTAAGCAGTGTCAGGGAAGTGAGATATACAATGCGGAACACGGAGATATCCAATTGCTACTCGCCTCTAGGCATATCCTTGCTCCTGGTGGACTTAGAGAAAAGCCCATTTCTCCACAAGAGATTTAATTCCTGCTCTCTCTAATCCTCTGGCCAGTCTTACATTTGCTGCTCCAAGGATGTCATAACCAGTCTGTTGATGGTTCCCCTCCAGACTCCTTCCAGCTGCCTCTCAGTGTGACAGAAGTACCGAGTGAAAAATGTGAGAGGGCTCTTGTCCTCCAAACCAGCAGACACTGCTGGGAGAAAGCAGTCAGGGCTGAGGCAGACCACAATCCCCACTGAGCTCAGTATTGCCAGGACAGAAGACACCAAGCCTTGTGAGGAGCAGCTAATCTTCAGACTCAGCCATCCCCCTCTACAGTGACATGGCACCTGACAGGGATGTGTGTGGCCACAGCTTTCCAGCACATCCTTTTGAGCATTCTGCCTTTGCTCAAGCTGTTCTGGACAAAAGATTAGGAATTAAAACAGTGTTATATGTTCCAAATAAGAACAGCCTCAAAGAAACTGCAATGCAGCCCAAACCAGTCTAAGCTGCTTCCAAACCTATGTGGAAAAACAGTGTGTTTTTTTAAAATCTGTGCTGCAGGATGTTCTTTCTGGTGACAAGAATAATACAAAGCAAACGTGCCAAAGGGGCACAAGGTAGGGATGACTATGCTGTGCATGTGGTTACCAAGACTCCCTAGGCACTGAGAGCTCCTGAAGCCTTGGCTCTGAGGATGCTCCTTGACTGGCTATCTGCTTGCCTGTTTTTTGTGCAGTTTGAGACTAATGCTGGCATTAATTTGATGCACAGCTTATAGTCTTTCACCCACCCTGCAATGATCCTTACAAATCAGCCAGCTGGGTCTCCATTATTTCATAACCTGTAATAACATTGTGTTGCATGGTCTGTTCACCAGGAGCAGGAAGTTTAGAAATCCTGCCCAGAGATTTCACCACCTCTGCTCCCAGGTGTCACCTGTGCACAGGAAAATTTTCCTTCCTACATCTTCTCCCCAACATGCTAGTTCTTTAAGCCTGCACCCATATTTTGTTGCTTGCACATTGGTGTTTCGTGCATCTTTCTTTGTGTACTGTAGACTTTTGCTGGAAACTGTACTTTGGATAAAACAGCTCCCACCAGGTGTTCAAGCAGCCTCGCCAGTTCACCACAGTGGGGGCTGCAGAAAGAGACGAGTTACAGAGTAGCTTCCGTGGTCCCTGATGGCACCGAATTCTCTCTCCCGTTGTCTTTGTACATCTGAACTGCCCGGTGAGCAGTCACTTTCCTCCATCAGTCCCCTGCAGGAGCAGCCCAGGAGCAGCTCCGCCTTTCCCAGGGCACGGGGGCGCTTTGGGGATCGCGGGGAGAGCAAAGGCCGGGTTCGCAACCCTGGATGCAGGACCGGCCGCATGGACACGTGTGCCCACCCGCCCTCGGGGCCGGCTGGGCGCTGGTCCCTATCCCTGTCCTTATCGCTATCCCTGTCCTTATCTCATCCCTGTCCTTATCGCTATCCCTGTCTCCATCCCTGTCCCCGCTGCTTTCCCGCCCCGCCCCGGCTGCAACCATAGAGTTGGAGCCTCCGAGGGGGAGCGAGGGGCGGCGGAACCATCGAGGCGGGGCCGCC
>JAHLSL010000009.1:25301-37604 GCA_025920805.1 Petroica traversi | reverse complement strand
GGAGGGTGAGAGGGGCCCGGCGGTGCGGGGCTGCGAGGGGGAGAGGGGCGAGGAGAAGGCGGCAGTTCGCGCTGCCTCATTTTCTTCCTCCTTCCATTGGGCGGGAGTAGGAGGGGAGGCCTTTCTGTCCTGCTCTCATGTGGACAGGAGAATAATGAATGGAGTGCTTGATTTGTTATATATTTTTTTTTCACCTTCGGTCGTTAACTTGTTGCGCTGAAACTCTTTAGTCCGGGTCCTTAGAAGATATGAAATCGAGGTTTCAGAAGTTTGTTCTATCTCCACTTAATCTTTAAATATTAGATATATGGGAAATACGGGGTGTAAATGCAGCTCCTACCTCTGTGTTGTGAGCTTCCCACCTGAAAAAGTGATAGTGTCTTGCAAAAAAAACCCCAAACCAAACAAACCCACCCCAGTATTTTGGCAGGGAAATAGGTTTGGAGGTGGAGGGAGAGAAGAAACATCCTTGGCTGTAGTTCTGTAATTTGGACACTTATGTAGTAATCTGTAAGCTGAAGAAATGTCTAAAGACAGGAAAATTTTTGCAGAATAACCCTATACTTGCTGATACAGGGAGTGCTGGGGAGAGATCAGGGGCAGGAAGGAGCTTTGGGGTGAAACATTTCAAACAGAGAAAGGTGAAAATTGGAGAGCACATAAGAGAGTGAATGAAAAGCTGAACTCTGATACGCTCTTAGAAAAGCAGAATATGTGTTTCTCCCTGCCCTGCACTCCTCCATAGCATAAACACGAAGCTTCTTGGTTTGAATCTTGTGAATAATAATAAGCTCATCAATTAGTTTTAAATTGTAGCTTGTTAAAATAGTAAGTTGGTACTTAGTTAAGTAGCAGTACTTTGTTGAAGTAGGGCAGTTTTGATGTTGGGTGCCTGAGCTCATTGCCAGGTTTGAGGACCTTAAAGGCATTGAGCTTCTTGCTGATATAAGAAAGAGAAATGAACATCCTCAAGCTACCAGTGTTTAGGACCTAAAACCATGTCCTCTTTTCCAGGTCCCTCCCTCTCTTTTAAGTTTTGTTATTTGAGGCAGAAGAAAAAAGATCAAAATGGGGCGGAGATCTACATCATCCACCAAGAGTGGGAAGTTTATGAATCCCACGGATCAGGCCCGTAAGTATCCATAAAAGCTGAGTAGGTGGGAATGGGGAGTGCCTAGAGGAGCAGATAAAAAGCTTTCTCTGAGGGCAGAATCCTCACTTGTGGATCAGAACTGAGTTTCTCTAACTTGAAAAATATTGTCACAGTTTTGTCTGGAAAGGCTGCTTGGTCTCCTGCTTCTCTTGAGTGTTTATCTCTTGGCTTTCCACTGGTTATCAGTGTTGGAAGGGCTTTGTACTTGGCTGTTGGATAAACTGCAGGCTGCTTCCAGGGACAGAGTTAATCTGTCCCAGGCAGGAATTTCAGGAACATGTCAAATTTTGCAGGTGCTCTGATTAGATGGGGGAGTTGTCTTACTGTTTTTTTTTCTGCTTTTGGGACCGTGCCAGATGTTATCAATGCTCAGCAAATGAAGAAAATCCAGATTCCCACAGTGGATATGCTTTATTTCAGAGGCTTTCTCAAAACCTACACATTTTTAAATGTGTTGTCTGATGACTCTGTTGCAGCTTCTGTACAGCAATCCTTTCACGATTGCATCTGTTAGTATGACTTTTGTTGCCTATTCTTTTTTGTATGGAGAAAGCCCTGCTTCTGGAGACATGTAGACTGCAGTATAATTTTTTTTTTCTGTATAAAGGCCAGAAATAGAAATCTATCTCCTACTGTTTTTATCTTTCACTGGGAAGCTGATTAACAGTAAGTCTTTGTAAAATGAGTGAGCTATTGAGAAACAGCCTTCATGAAGGAAGGGTTCTTCGTTAATTTGATTTTGTCTTTCAAGTTGTTATTTTCTTTTTCTTTTCCCCTCTAGGAAAGGAAGCTCGGAAAAGGGAGCTAAAGAAGGTAAATAAAGATATTAGGGAACATTTAGTTAGCGTTTCCTATACTGTGTATCATGTTTGTGATTGTAAAGAGCTGTAAATAGACTGGGGATATTTTGGTTGATATCCTAAGACTGATTTTGGAAATACCATCCAAACAAGTAGTTTAAAAAAGCATAAGAGTCTTGTTTTGAGTTAACATAGCAGCAATTTTTTAACTTGTAATTATTTTTGAACCATTATTGTAAGTACTTAGGAATAAAAAAAAAACAACTCAATTAAAAAAAGTGAAGAAGCAAGCAACAAACCAAATTTAAAAACCAAAAAAACGAAGTAAACCAAACAAATAAACCACCCAGTACTCCCACACTTCAGTCCATTGTTTGTCAGTTGTTTATTGTGTTAAATGTGTGTGTCTTAGTTGGAATGAAGGAATGATGGTAGCATTTGCAATTACCAAGATAGTGGAATTAAAATTTCCAGAAGTTTTAACTACTTTTGCTGCTGATTTGTGCCATGGGGAACATTTTCTGGGTGTGTTTTTTTCCTTCAGACTGGAACTATTGAGAGAGGGGTAACAGATGTTCTGTGTCTTTCTACTGTGAAACTTTTCTGATCTGCTTGATTTCTGATCTTAGAACAAAAAGCAACGGATGATGGTACGGGCAGCTGTACTGAAGATGAAAGATCCAAAGCAGATTATCCGGGACATGGAAAAATTGGATGAGATGGGTGAGTGAGAAGTACCAGGTGTTTGACTTAGACAGAGGTTCATGTGTGGTTGTGGTTTTAACAGCCAACAGGGGAGACTGAAATAGAGTAATCTTTTTTCCTTTCCTGTGAGAAGGGGGGATTCTGTGAATATCTGGGAATTGATTGTGATTTGAGGTGATGTGGTGCCATCAAAGAGGGTTTTTCTCCCAGAAGATGATTGAATGACTGGTTTATGTGTGCTGCTAACGTAGAGGTCAAGGAAGGGATTGTCTTAAGGCTGAAGACTTCCGAAAAACAGGGATTGGAACTTGCTTTGAAATAGTTTCAATCATCACCGTTGTGCAGTAGAGTAATTTGGAAATTTTTTATGTCTTTTTTTTTTTTGCTGTCCTGGATCAGAGTTTAACCCAGTACAGCAGCCACAACTTAATGAAAAAGTGCTGAAGGACAAACGCAAAAAGCTCCGGGAGACCTTTGAACGAATCTTGCGGCTCTACGAGAAGGAAAATCCTGACATCTATAAAGAACTGCGCAAGCTGGAAGTGGAGTATGAGCAGAAGAGAGCACAACTCAGCCAGTATTTTGATGCTGTCAAGGTAATGCTTACTGTATTTCAGTCTTGTAGCCGTGGTAGTGTATTCTCTTTGCTCATTAGGTGTGACAATTACCTAAGGGAGGGAGGGTGATTTATGCGAGTTGAGCATCATGTGGCCTTTATGAAATATTAATTTGCAGAGTCCCTCCAGTTAAAGCATTTCAGTGAGGACAGTGCCGTGGTTGTCAGGTCACTGTTTGATACGCTGATCTCATTCAACATGAAAGGAGGAAAGGGAAATTTGTGTTGCAAATCAACAATATCAGTCTTTTGTTTTCTGTATTAGAGTGAGCCTGTGAGCGTGCAGTTGATATTTCTGTGAATTTCTGCTAAATCTCTTGCTGGAAATAATGAGAAACCTTTGGCATTCCTTTAAAGATCTTTCTCTAATATTCTTCCTTATTGTGCTGGAGAACATAGTGTTGTGCAAGTGCAAGGATCTGTAGGACTTTTTTTTTTTTTTTCTTTCCTTTGGAACATGCAGCAGTCTGTGACTTGAATACTTAAAAACCACAGAAACACAGACAAACTTGTCTGCAGCCTCTTCATTTTGTAGACTGAAGGTCTAAAAGAAGGTAGAAACCTGACTGAAACACTGAAGCTTTCCATAGGTGTATTGCAAGTGCTTTGGTTTGCATTGAAAGCTTTTACTGTTGACGCTTTCCCAAATTTCTTTCATGGACTGCTGCCCTAAGAACAGACACATTTGATAGCACACCCTAGGAACAGACACATTTGGCAAGTGGTGGCAGGTTCCATATGTTCTGTACTTTGAAAACTAATGAGTTTATGCAGTAGCTTCTGTGGGAGTAACCCATTCTCTTTTTTTTTTTTTTTCCCTCCCTTCCAGAATGCTCAGCATGTTGAAGTGGAAAGTATCCCCTTACCAGATATGCCTCATGCTCCCTCCAACATCCTCATACAGGACATTCCCCTTCCAGGGGCTCAGCCACCTTCTATCCTCAAGAAGACATCAGCCTATGGGTAGGTGGAAAAAGAAACTTACAGGGAAAGCAAAAAGGAAGCACTTGTATTACAGGGGAGGAGCTAGGGATAGAAGCAGGGGTAATATTGACTTGTAGAAGTCAAGAATTTTGTGCAGTGAATTGTGCTTTCTTTTAAGCAAAGCCCCTTTTAGTCTTTCCCCACTATCATAGCTTTTTGTTTAAATTCCTTTGAGTAACACATTATGCCTTCTAGTTTTTGTCTTTTTTATATCAGTAAAACTTAGAGCCCTACTGTTTTGAACATAAATCCCCCTTTAAATTTCAATGTGTGTTCTTTTGTCCGGCTGGCATATTCAGTGTATATGAATAGTTCATATAAACTCATAGTTTGCTTGGTTTTGTTTTGGTTTTTTTTTTTCCATTCTAGTACTAGTTTTTTTTCTATTTCTTTCTGAATAGCCTTCTGTTTTCACCAGCTCTGTGGTAATTTTATTCTTCTTCTGTGGTAGGATTCAGTAGCTGATTTTTTTTCAAGATTGTCTTGAGTTGCTTTCTGAGAAGCTTTTGTCTGATCTTCTGCAGTCATGTCTTTGTATGAGGTTGTCAACTGCTTGTGTCAAATCTATGCTTTCTAAATGTTTGTGTTTCTTTTTAGAAGTCTGCATAAGCAGTGGTGAGAGAAGGCTAAATAACTCTACTATAGGCATGTTTGCTTTAATTTGTTTGTGTTCCTGCATTTCTCATTTCCTTTCTTATTCCCAGACCACCAGTTCGGTCCATTTCTGTGCTTCCTCCTCCGGGGCTCGGCGTTCCACGTTTACCTCCAGGCAGGAAGCCCCCTGGGCCCCCACCAGGGCCACCACCACCTCAGGTCCTGCAGATGTATGGCCGTAAAGTGGGTTTCACCTTGGACGTGGCTCCTCGAAGGCGAGAGGAGGAGATTTCTTACAGTTCTGAGGGAGGTAAGGACTTTCCTGATTCCCTCTTGGGTGTTCCTTGACCTCTGTTTTGCTGTGGATGTGCTGTGAATACATTGTGCCCTAGACAGGACGTTCTCTGGGCAGTATGAATGTTAGTACTACTTGAAGGACTCTTACTAAGGGATTGCACCTCTGAGGTAATTCAGATATATTAATGCAATTTTGTCGCCAGCTGTATTTTTAAATGTTGAAACATTTAATTATATATCTCAAATACTATTTTTTGTTAGTTTGCACAGATTAGGTATTTTTGAACAAATCCTTAGCGGTGCTGAAACATTGTACGAATTATCCCTTAAAAAAAACCCAGTCTCTCTCAGAGAAATCTTCTATTTAAAAACCCCATCAAATAAACAAAACCCCCAAACCAAAACCACAACAACAAAACCCACAACCAACCTTGGGTGTGCATTTGCTAGGAGAACATAGGTCCTCTTTTTTGTACAGTTGCTGTATCATCCCTGCAAACTTCTGTGACTGGATAGATTAGCTTTATTTTGTGCCAGAAAGCATAAAGTGTTTCAGTGGTTGGCAATTGCTGAATATAAATTAATGAATGAGTTGCAGTAGCAGTTGCCTTCACTCTTTTGCTGTGCAAATTAACCAGCAGGTTAATAGGAAATCTTAACAGTTTTTCCTAAGCATCCTGTAAGAATATGTGCTAAAAAGTAAAGGGAAGACAGTTTGTGCGCACTGTTGCTAAGTGGAATGTTGTGACTATAAACATGCATTGTGAAAGAACATTTTGTATTTGGAGTTGATGCATTGCCTAGTACTTTGCTTTCTGCAGGACAGCGAGGCCATGATGATGACATGTCCAGCACCAGTGAGGATGAAGGTTATCCTGAGGACATGGATCAAGATAAGCACGATGAGAGCAGTGATGACAGTGACAGTGACAGGTCAGATGCAGACAGTGAGGGCGAAGACTTCCTGCATCGTGATAATGACAAGGAGAGGGAAGGTGGCGAAGAAAAGAAATCAGGTATGAAGGGGAAATGAGAGGCTGGGGGTTGATTTTTCAAAAGAAAAACACTACTTGATAGAGTTGAGGGTGTGCGTGTGATTTATTTAGTCAGCTGACTGTACTAACTCACCTAAATTCCAGCTAAAGGATTTTTATCAATAGATGGGTCATAAGGAGGCTATCTAGAGGTGAAGTAACTTTCAGATAGACCTGTTTTCTTAGAAGTTGAGTTAGCTTATAGCTCACAAGCCATTCTTCACCTGAATCATTGCATTGGCTAGGTACCCTACAAAATGAAGCCTCAGTGTAAAATATGCTCGATTGCTTGGGGGAGACCAATTAGTAGAGAGAACTAAGTTAGCTAAACTTCAAACGATCAAAAACACCAATGTAAACTCTTATCTAAGGAGCATCATTATGTTAGAATGATATGCTATTCATATCAGGTAATGACATAACTATCTGATTTTTCTTATTTTCTTCCCACCTCCTGTCACCCTTATCCATACTCTGCTTTCCCCAGGCCACAGTGTCCGGTTTGCAGACATGCCTGGGAAGTCACGAAAAAAGAAAAAGAACATGAAAGAACTGACTCCACTCCAGGCTATGATGTTACGAATGGCAGGTGAGTAAGGTGGATATAATAGGGGGGGGATATGCCATTAGACTTCCAGTTAAGGTTTCTCTGGTAAGCTTACTTTGCACAGGTTTTATTTTATAGAGTAAGTATTTTACTGTCATAATGTAGGCTCTGCTGAGAGTATCAGCTCTCATTAGGTATTTGAGTTATGGTTTGGGTTTTGTTTTTTTTTTTTGTTCGTTTTGCTTATTTGGGTGTATTTGTTGGTTTTGTTAAATTTATTTTTGTTTAAGTAATATGTGTGTTTTGCATAGCAGAGTTGAAGTTAAGAGTAGCAATTTACTGTTTTTTTTAATTCTAAACCTCTTCTTGCTTAACTTTTAAACAGTTGTTCAAGTGAAATACCAATCTGATGGTGAAAGAGAAAGGGTAACATTGTCTGTGTGCTCAGCACGTAACCCGTAAAAGGATTTGTACTCCTTAAAAATACCCTTCTGCTGAGATAAGTTAACCAATAGAATGATGATTATTTTTGTTTGTTTTAAAAAGAAACTCCAGTATCTTTCAAAGTATCTTCTTGGACATGGGGATTATGTTTATTGTAACATTATGTCCCCTACCCCCTGTTGCTCCACCTCCACACAAACTCCTTGTCCTGGTTTAGGGCAAATATTTAGGAGGAAACCACTGGGGGGTCTCCTCTAGGATGAGTCGATTCCAATCACCCCTCCCCCTACAGGTCCGGGAAGAATTTCCTTAGAGAAAAGTGGAAAAAACTATTTATTTAACAAATAGAATATTCACAAGCATAGGAAAAATTCGGATAATATGAAAACAATGAAACCTCTCCTTCCTCTGAAGAGATGGTAGATTCAGAGTCCGTCTGAGTCCGGTTCAGTTCTCCAGTGGTGGGGGGGGGCTGATTGCTGGGCCCGGCTGTAGAAGTCGGCAAGGGGGGGGGCCCCCCGGGGGTGCCAGTCCCAGGAAGAGGAAAAGAGGAAAAAATACCCAGCAAAAGAAACAAAATCTCTCCCTGCAAAAAGCCGGGAAAAATCCGAGGAAAAACCCTCCGCTGTGAGCTCTTCCAGCACCCACACCAGAGAGAGAGTAAAAAAAAAAAGAAAAAACAAAGAGATAATGCTGTCCGCTGGAATGTAGCCTTGCTTCGTAGGGTAAAGGTATCCTACAGACAAACGGCGAGTGTTTCTTTTTTTTTCCTTCACCTTCACTCTCTGTCTTTCTGGGACAACTTAAAGCTGCAGAACTTAAGGTCCAGCATAAGCAAGAGGATGACTGGGGATACAAACAGGTCATATAGCCAACCCAGGACACTCCTATAAGGCATTGATCAAATAGCTGCAGTTTGAGTTGGTAGTACAAGTTTCAGGTCCCAGAGGAACACATAACTCTTGTTGTCAAAGCTCTCTCTAGAATAGCCATGATTTTCCTATTATTATTTGTTTTCATTTTATGTTTAACAGTAAAAAGTGATCAGATTTCTCCCCTTTGAAGTAAGGTTTATCTTCTTTTTATTTTATTCTGTGTGCTCAGTTTTCTCTGACATTCACAAAGATGTTAAGCATAGACTTTATAAGTGTATCTCCATATCCAGGTCAGGAAATTCCAGAAGAAGGGAGAGAAGTGGAGGAATATTCAGAAGAAGAGGAGGAGGAGGAAGAGGACTCAGAGTCTGAAGAGACATCGCAGCAACAGCAGCAGCAGCAGCAACTCAGTGAGGAAGCTCTTGCAGAGACCGGGTCATCCACTGCGACTTCCCAGGCGCAGCAGCAGCAGCAGAATGCACAGGCTGTTCCTCCAGCTCAGATCCAGGCGCCTCCCATGCCTGGGCCTCCCCCGCTGGGACCACCTCCAGCCCCTCCACTGAGGCCCCCTGGCCCACCCACCGGCCTTCCCCCTGGCCCTCCACCAGGTGAATGCTTCATTTATTCTGCTTTGAGGGATGCGGGCTCTCAGGCAGTGCTGACAGTTGGGGAGTTTGGAAGCTGCAGAATGTGTTGCAGATGGAGTATATGTATCCAGTTACAGAGACCTGTCTGTCTTCAGTTTACATCCTCATTGCTGTATCTTGCTTTTGAGGTATCAGGCTCCTGTAGCTGTAGCCTACTTGATGGGCATTGTCTTTGTTAGAGCCAACACTGACAGCGAAGCCCAGTGTATGAAGTGGAATAAAACAGCATTGGTTCATGTTTTTAGGCCAGAAGAAAAATCAAATGCCACAGAGAAAGGTTTGTAGCTGTTTAAATTCTGACAAACTCAGCTCAGAAGCTGTTACCAGTTGCTGCTTAGTTACATGGGGAAGAACCCTTTTTCCATTATAAACTTGACTTCTATAAAGATGTAAAGATGTTTTAACTGGGTAACTGCTGCCTCTTCTTGAGATTTTTGGAAATTCTATTTGATCTGGCAGCTAGGTAATACAGCTTTCATTCATTTGTTGAAGATCTTTATTCTTAGCTGATGAGATAGTTGCTGGGATATATTTTTTACTGTGAATTCAATTTCTCTCTTGTTGCCTGAATGCTTTCAGGAGCTCCTCCGTTCCTGAGACCTCCCGGGTTACCAGGGTTGCGTGGGCCTTTGCCTCGACTGCTGCCACCAGGTCCTCCCCCTGGGCGACCACCTGGTCCTCCCCCAGGCCCCCCACCAGGCCTGCCCCCAGGTCCTCCTCCACGTGGTCCTCCTCCTCGTCTGCCCCCTCCTGCCCCACCAGGTAAGGGGTTCTGTTTGGTTCAGTGCCTTCTTGCTTTCTTTCTGCAGTTTTTGCTGTGGTGATCAGGCCAGTGAAGTGTAATTGTCTGCCAGTTTGTTTTTGTTCCTGTCTGTGGCTGCAGGACTGTTGTGCTATGTGCTGTTACATTATTCCATGTAATAACAAGTAAGTGCAGGGCAAGAAATCTGTCCTCAAAAAGGGGATTTCAGAGTTCAAACTTCTGCTCAGCTAGACTCTTTCTGAACAGCCTCTGGGTGCTGTAATGGTGCTCCACTGAATGAGTTGGAGATCTGGGTATTTATTTTTTCTGCCTGGGTTGGATATTTCTGATGACTCTGAAATTCCAGTGGGATGAATAGTCAAGAAGCTTTATTCTCAGATTATAACTTTAAATTTGAAAGGGAGCATATACAAACTGCTGTGGCTTTCAGTTTGAAGAGCAGCATGTTCAGCTCAGCATTTAATGCAGGGTTGAAAACCACTTTTTTTTTTTAAGCCAATGCTACTGCATCTTGTTGGAGGTTGTTTTATTTTACTTTTTATTCTTGGCATTCTGAGTCTGTGCACTTTTTTGATCAAATATTTGGAAATTCCCAGCTGTGTAAACAGCTCAACACTTTTCTTTTATTCTTCCAGGTATCCCTCCTCCTCGCCCTGGCATGTTGCGGCCACCTCTGGTGCCTCCCTTAGGACCTGCCCCACCTGGGCTCTTCCCACCAGCTCCCATTCCAAACCCTGGGGTGCTGAGCGCTCCCCCCCAGCCTGATCCAGCGGCCCAAGGCGGATGACACCAGCGCGGCCACCATCGAGAAGAAAGCCACGGCCACCATCAGTGCCAAGCCACAGATCACCAACCCCAAGGCGGAGATCACGCGCTTTGTGCCCACCGCCCTGCGAGTGCGCCGCGAGAACAAAGGGGCTTCCGCTGCCTCCCAGAGAAAACAGGATGATGAGCCTGCCCTCCCGTTAACCAAAGCTGCCCCTAAGGCTGGATCATCTGCCCCTATCTCTGTACAGACAAAGGATGACGTGTATGAAGCCTTCATGAAAGAAATGGAAGGTCTCCTGTGACCTGTCGTAGTCCTAGTCAGCTTTCCTGCCCCTCTGAACACGGATCAGATCACTGTGGAGGGAGAAGAAGGGGAAGTCCTCCTGCAAGCAACGAAAGGGCATGACTGGAAATAGTTCCCTACCCACAGGTTAACTTGCCAGTGTGCTGTGAATAGAGACCGCTGCAGCTGAGGTGTGCCTGGGTGCCTCCTTTCAGAGCCACCACGTCCATTGGGTGAAAGGAAATTGCAGTAAAGAAGGCGATGCTGCTCCCCTCGAGTCCTCCCCCCCTTCCTTGGAAGGAGATAATGGTACTCTGGGGACAGGGATGGCTATTCCCTGCCTGAATCCTTACACACCCCGAGTGCTCTGGTGAGGGTAGTGGAACAGGCTTTTAAGGAGCCAGAAAAGTCTTAGCTGCATTTCATACACAAATGGTTGTCCAGTTTTTATTTTCTGTACTGTTTTTTTTTTTTTCTGTAAATATTTTATAATCATGTTTTTTAGTTGCAGTGAGGTTTGATCAATCATCTTTCTTCCAGGGTAGTCAGGGAAGTAATTTGTTGCATATACTGTACACTGGAATTTTGCACCCTCTCCCCTTTATGGTCATCTTGATGGATTTTCGTTGGCTGGGGAAATTTCATTTTGTCTTGTGAAAGACAATAAATGTTCAGTGTATCAAAATACCGTTTTCCCTGTGATTTGTGTAAAGCTAACAGGCAGGTGGAGAGGGGGGGAGGGTTCTTTACTTGCCTTGGAAGATGATAGAGGCATTCAGAACCCAGAAAAGAAATCAGTAACCACATTGTAAAGAACTTTTTTCCACTAAACTTCTGCTATAGTCTTGTTTTTAATTTCCTAAACATCCCTTTTAACCTTTTTTGGTCGCTAGAAGAAGCTTAAGTCCTGAAATACTACTAATAATTATGAAACTATTTTATATACTCTTACTGGAAAGTTTGTTTCATCTCAGGCCTCAGATAACCACTGGGTGCATTGTGGACAGGCTACCTGAAGTAAAAATTAGTAAAAAATTTTTAAGACTGACAGATAATTTTACTTGTGGGTAGTAATAAGACACCAGACTAGCAGATAGCTCAAACAATACATTTAGTTGGCTGTTTCAGGCTTAGCTGAATAGACCATGTTTTGAGGTTAAATCTGCTTTAAGGAGACAAAGTTATTAGCTAATCAAACGTACTCTTGAGAACTTTGAATCTGTTTTCACAAATTCTGGGCACAATCAAAAAGGTTTGCTCAGGAGTTCTCGATACATGAACCCGCCCACCTCATGCATATTCTCCGCCTACTTGATGGTATTGTGTGATGTAACTTTGCACAGTTCTTGAACACGAAGTTCTTTCTTTCGAAAGCAGCTTCTGTTGTAGAAGTCATCTGAGGACATCAGTTATGTTTACAAAAGTTCAGGGGATTCAGCGTGGAGACATCATTCAGCTTGAAGACACCAATATGAGTTCAATTACAGCTATACTGAAGTAATTTGTCTACAGAATCAGAGAAACCTCCAGTATTACATGGTCCCGCCTAGTTTCTATGCGTAACAGTAGCGCTGGAGTGTAAATGTTCCTCCTGAAAGTTAAGTTTCTCTTTTATGGTAACAATAACACAGTTTTAAAGTAGCCCTGTAGTAGCATTTCTGAGGTTTAAAAGACAGGACTATATATAAACCCACAGCGATGGCATTGGCGGGGGATCCCCCCGTTCCGGGGCGGCAGCTGAGCGCTCTGCTCTGGCGGGCCGGGCGGGCAGGGAGCGTTTTCCCGGCGCTGGG
>JAHLSL010000009.1:0-11591 GCA_025920805.1 Petroica traversi | reverse complement strand
CGTGCTGCTGCCCAAGAAGACCGACAGCCACAAGGCTAAGGCCAAGTAAAACTCGTCTGACAAACAACCCAAAGGCTCTTTTCAGAGCCACCCACATCTTCCTAGAAAGAGCAGGAACGCTTGACCTTAAAAATATATGCTATTCTGATATGTCTGAAAGCTTAATAGCTCCAGGGGGGTGTATAAAATGTTATGTATCTATGTTTCTGATTTGTAGCTCCTTGGCAATTTTCTTTACCTAACGAGTCAATGTACTTATGTAAGCGTGCGTCGGTTTCCCTTTTTGAAATTCTTCAATAAAAGGTCGCGGGTGCCGCTGATAAAATCGGTCACGGCAGCGGAGTTCGAGGGGTGAACTCTGCAAGGAGTTCTCGCTGCCTCCCTCCCCGCGGAATCGGTGCGGGGGAAGCGCCGCTCCCCCGGGGAAGGAAGGACGGGGCGGGTTTGGGGCCGCCCGTGGCCAATCTCGCTGGAGCGCGCGGCTTTCAAACCGCGGGGGATCGGGGCCCCTCTCCCTGCGAGCCCCGCTGTCCCTGCGTGGGGCTGGGAGAGGGACTCCAGTGCCTGATCAGTAGTGGTTGCCGCGGTTTTCTGCTTTCTCTGGTTCTTTTTTCTTGTTTGCGACTTGGAGCTTTCAGGCAATAGTAGGAAAACCGAAAGTGCTTCCCTGGGGTGCGGTCCAGGAGGGTTTCCAAAGGGTAGCATCAGGTTTAATGCCGAATTAGGCAAACGGTGACGATGATGATAGCTGCAGAACTGGCTCGAGTGAGTTCATATAGAAGCACTACGGAAAGTCACCTATACAAGGGGAAAGGAGCTGTGATGTACTAGTGTGGACTTGAACTGCTGTTTTAATTCTTTCTCCTTCTCCCTGACAGCGTGAGTGGTGCCTAAAAGTGATCTTGGAGTTTTTCTGCAAAGGTTTCCTTTACTTACCCAGTGCAGCCTCCTGGGCACTGCTGCCTTTGGCTTCGCTGAGCTCCTTAGTACCACTGTTTTGGATTTGGTAGCCTTAGGAGCCTTTTTTGGGGCCCTTGGTCACCACGACTGCCCTGGCCTGCTGTACTAAGGAGTCCCTTGCACCTCAAGAAGGGGGTACGGCCTTGGCCATGTGAGGATTGTGGTCCTTAGAGCCGCCAACCCCCCCCCCCATCCCTCTTCGTGAGGTGTCAGGGGCCTATAAATCGGGATAATGCGCCAGGGATC
Source organism: Petroica traversi (assembly GCA_025920805.1). NCBI lineage: Eukaryota > Metazoa > Chordata > Aves > Passeriformes > Petroicidae > Petroica > Petroica traversi. The sequence continues at coordinate 10,385 of JAHLSL010000009.1, read as the reverse complement.
GGGATTTACAGGGAGGAGCTTCTCCGCCATTGGTGCCTCGAGGCGGCCGCGCTGCTGGGGGACGGCGACAGCTCCTCTCTCCTCTCTTTCCTCCGAACAGGTTAATTTTTGGTTTGGTTTATTTCCTTCTCCCTCCCCACTGTAAAGAACACCGCGTTCCCTCCGTTATTAGAGCAGACGTAGATAAATGAGGCTTTAGATTGTTTTTTTGCGGAAGAAAAAAGTGCCCGAAGGGAAGGCAGGAATACTTCGCCGGGAGCCTCTGACTGAGGCTGCCTAAGGGCTGTTTTCTTTGTTCTTCAAAATCGTCCCTTGAGAACTAAGGCGAGGAAAACTTTCCCTGCCTTTTTTTTTTTTTAATTTTTTTTATTGTTTTGTTTTTTCCTTTTCAGTGTTCGGCCTCGGGAGGCTGAGGAGTGAGTCACTGGGGCGTTGTGTTAATGGAAAATGTTTTTCAAGCAGAGGGAGATAACGTGGGAGTGCCGAGCTGAAGTCTTGCTTGAAAACAAGATGAGAATCGCGGGTCTGTTTCTAAGCGGTATATGATTCTTAAACAATGCTCAGGTTGAGTTGTTTTCCTTTGGTTGGTTGTGGGTTTTTTGGGTTTTTTCGTTGTTTTTTTTTTTTTTTGTGAATGTGTGTTTTTTTCCCTTGTTCGATATTTTGGCTTTTCTTTTCCTTTTCTTTCCCGAAATAGGCAGAAGACTTGTTTTTCTCCTCCTCTTTTAATCATCCCTGTTCTGCTGAAAGAAATTGCATTAGATATTAATCATCTACCATTCAGAGCTGGACTTTGAAACAGGAGTAACTACAGGACTTTATTAGTAGCCACTCTGAAATTTGAGGCTAGAAATAGGTTTAAAAGATTTCAGGGTATATTTTGCTTGTTTGTTTTTGTTTAATAATCCCAATTTTGTTGTATTTTACATATTTGGCAAAATAACCTTCTATTGGTGTATATTTAGTAGAGAAGGAAGAGATTACGTGTGTCTGAAGAAGGGAATTGATTTGTACAAGGTTCTGATTGGGCCGTTTGAAAATCCTGGATCAGAGGCCTCCCGGGTTTCATTTTTGCCCTTGAAAACACGGTGTTAGGAGGGAGCATTTATTTTCACGAGTAACGTTCGTACTTCCTTCTCAGGCACTTCAGTTTTTATTTTCTGCTTCTCTTGGAAATTGGTTTTTTTTGTTTGTTTTGTTGGGTTTTTTCTTTTTATTCCCCCCACTGATATTTGAAAAATCATTTGAAAACATATATTTTAACAGTTTTCAAAAAAAGAGATGAGTAGATTGCAACCTAGTGTAGTGTTTGGTTTTTTTCCTATTATGTTCCTCGCTAGAAACTCGTTGAGCTCAGTGTTGTAATTCATTAAGTTCACCATTTCATTCTCTGCCTTTCTAACTGTTTCCTCCTTGAGACAGCTCATGTAATGTGCTCAGTTTCCTTGTATAGAGATTTCCAACAGGATTTTCATGATGGGTTTAAGTATTTCTGTTCGTACAGGACAATTGATGAGTTCTGTATGTTAAATCCTCATTTTCTTCGCCTGGGATTATTTCCTGCAATTGATGCATGTCTGTGTTTCTCCTGACCACAGCCATTCACAATTAATGTAGAAAGGCAATGTGTGCTTCTACCTCGAGTAATTGCTTGTTATAAATGAACATATTGTCTGCCTGTACATCACAGTTAAATAAAAGGTTTTTATATATTGAAATAGAAGAGAGAAATGTATTATATTATCTGTTTGAGTATGTAACAAATGAGAGTTAAAAGTGGTGTACAATATTTTACTTCATTGCAGATATGGAATTTCCCTTCCCAAATTTAGTTTCTGCTATCCAGCCAACCTAAATTCTCAAAGAGGAATAAGGCTTTAGATTTAAGAACAGTGAATCAAGATGCTTTTGGTCATGAAATAAACATTCAGTATCATATGACCCCAATTTACTTTTGAACTTTAAGTCCACTCAAAATATATTCTTATGCTTTAAAGTACTAACATAGGTAGTGCAATCTCAGATTGCTTGCTCCCAAGTAAGTGTTACTTAACTGTCGTTACACAAGAGCTTGTTGTTTTTCCATAAAGCAGGGAGAGAGAATGTGCAAGACAATACTAAGAAAACCACAAAACAACAAAACCGAAACCAAACTATGCTCAGTTGTAGAAGCATTCTGAAGGATGTTGAGAAATAAGTTTAAAAACCATGACATAATAAAAGACCATTTACCATTAGGCTTTGTCTTAGTAACCACAGAGTGCCAAAAAAAGTCCTTGGATATTAATTTCCTTCAAAAAATCATATTCACGTTGTTCTGGTTTGTTTTTTGCTGGTTTGGTTTTGAGGTTTTCTGTTTGGGGTTTTTTGTTTGTTTTATAAAAAGACTATGCTTGATTTTTCTCTAGTGAGCTGTTTGAGGACAGGCTAGAAAGAATGTTCCATCTCCCTTGGTAACAAGCAGCCTTCCAAAATCTTAGAGGAAGATGTGATTTTAATTTCTTTTTTTTTTTTCTTCTGTTTCATGAGAATTTGCTTTAGGCCATAAATTTTATCAATAATGTAGGCAAGCTAGAGTATTTACCTAGACCAAACGTGAATGGAATTAATTACCTGATACCAATGCTATCCCCACAATGCTCCAGTCTCTTCCTTGTAAAATTTAAATGAACATTTTAATCACATAGTCTATGCAATGGTTAAACTTTTATACTTCTCTTATTAAATTACTCTTAAATTCCTTCACTCAAGTTTTTAGTTTCTTTAGCATTGTTCTGCAACCATACATAGCATACCAAAATAAAGTGGGAACATCTTACAAATCTGGTATTATTCCATAGAAATGATTTGAATACTACCATTAGTAATTTACTTTTCTTAAATGCTCAAACCCAGATCCGTTTAGACACCAAAGGAACTTTCTAATGAATACATTACTGTTTATTTCATTTAAATTCATGACACAAGATCAGTTTGGCCTTTGGTAAACATGTAAGAAATTCACATGTTTCTGTTCCCACAATTTTGAAGGCATTGATGCTGACGCTCAGGAAATTTGTGTGGAAGTGGAAGCCAATTGCAGCTTCTACAGCTGTAGAATCGCAGCAGAAACCCGCGTTTGTCTGCAGGTCACAATAAATGCTTTGGCTGTGTCTAATATCAACAGACAAGCGGGTTGCCATGAACCGTAGCTGAACCCGTGCGAGCCTTTCCTTTGCGCTGGTGCCATCGCTGTCGCTCCCGTGGCACAGCTGGGCGAAGGGGAGGCTCCATGGCTTTGGAGCATCCCCCGAGGCAGGAAAGGGCTCGGCTCGGGAGCCTGGCGGGGAGCGGGGGCCGCAGGCACCACCCGCCTGGGCTGCAGCAATTTCCGACCAATCCTGCCCGGGAAGCAGCTTCCCTCCCTCCCTCCCTCCTCCTCCTCCTCCTCCTCCTCCTTCTCCCCACTCCCTCCCTTCCCCTCCATCTCCCTGTGGTTTCCTTCCCTGCCACCGCTCCCCGTTCTCGCACCGCCCGCGCCCCCGAGTCATTTTCCTTTCCTCAATCCGTAGTCAAGGAAGATGAATCTGCTGGACGCCACCACGGTGGTGGTGACGAGCATCTCGCTCTGGCTGCTGTTAAAACCAGCCTGTGCTTTGAATGCTCTAGTGTTTCTTTTATTAGCTGCTGGCTTGTGTTTTTTTGACTGCTATGTATTTATACCGTGGCTGCTGCCCCGGCTAAGGCATAAAAAAAAACAACGAAACAAAAGCAAACAAATGAAGCCCTAAACAACCCACCACAAAACCAAAACAACCCCTTGGAGCAGCTGGGATGTTCCACCTTGCTCTGTTAGAAAATATTTTGGTTCTGCAGGCTTCACAGTTGCGAGAGCAATGGACCATCCTACACGATAAAATACTTACACCAGGAGCCCACGATCGTTGCATCCTTCCCCTCCCCTTGTTCTTTCTGTCCTAGAAAACTGGATGCATGGCTGCACGGTACAGAAACAACCCTGCCATAGTAACGAGACTGATGCAAACAAACCTTTTTTCCTCTCCAGGAGGCACCTCTGTGCATCACATCTTTGAGAGGTTGGTTATTTCAGGCCTCTGCACTCTGCATACAAATGATGCTGGCTTTTCTCCTGTAGGGAAGGCTTTCAAATAGAAAACAAGCTACAAATGCCACAGGTTTTTCCTGTCATGGGATTCCTCTATGGCCTTCACAAGTAGATTGAGGGAAGCATGAGAGTTCCAGCACAAACCAGGATGCCAGCAACTGGGAAGCCCAGGGGCAAAAAAAAAGACCAGTAGTTAAGCACTTGAATAGGAGCTTTTCTGAGGGTAAGCTTTTTGTTTTTTGGTTTGGTTTTGTATTTTGGAGGGTGTGTGGGGGACGGAAGGGTAGAGTCAGTTTTTTGTTTGGGATTAGTGTTTTTCAGGGATCTCTTTGGTTTTTTTTAAATTTTACATATGGAAAAAACAAACTTGGTCCTCAGGACATGCATGTAATTAAATGGATCCATTTATGAACTATTTACCACCAGTGTCAAGAATTGTTTATGCTTGTGCAAGCAGCTGTGTAGTCCAGAACTGATTTCTGTGAGATGTCACTGATTCCTTCTTTGCACTCATCATCTTTCTCCCTTCTCTCTGATTGGAAAAAACCTATAGAGTAAGGATCCATTTACTTAAGGAAACTGCCTATGAAATTTAGACAGCATTTCTGATATCAGTAACCTTTTGGTTGTAACTAATTTTGTGATTAGATTAGACTTCACTAAGTTTGATAGATTTAGCCACTGACCTAGGTAGTACAGATAAGCAAGAATATCTTCAGTCAGTAGTGGTCACAGTTCTGGAGGTGTCCTAGTAGGTTTAGTAGAGAAGCCATTTTAAGCCTTAAATCACTTTTGTCACTTTTCTCAGAAATTTCTTTACCTCTTGCAATAGTTTATTTATTGAAAGGCCAGAAATGAGCATGCTAGGCTGGGTAGAACAATTTCACACAATGCTATAATGGTAAAAATATATAAAATCCTCTTTTGTTCTCTCTTCTGGTGATTCTAGACATTCAAGTAACTTTGATTTTAGTGCTTCTGAGCATTGAACACATTTGTTTTATTTATTTGTAGTTTTCAAATGTGAGAAGTTTTTTTTTAAATTAGGATCAAACAGGACAGTGCAGTAAAGGTGGAAAATGGTGAGAGCCCTGAAGAGTGAGTTAGGAATCAGGCACAAGGGGATGACAGGCAGTGAAATTGAAAACTATGGTTGAAAAAAAGTAAATAAATGAAAATTCTGAAATCTATTGTTATTTAATGACACCCAAAAGACCTAAAGATAGAGAGCCCAAGATGTTTGTGCTGTACAGGTCATGGCAAGTTCCTTGTTGCGTATCAGAAAAACAAAGATTTATTGTGTTCCTCACCAAAAGGATGGTTGGATTTGCCATTTGGTAACCCAAATCATTATGATCCAGAAGTCCAAATCTATATGCCTACATGCAGTGAAGTTCCCCTTAATTTCTAATACTCTGTGTGTGTGTGGACCTTGAAGCCACAAAAAGTTAATACAGAATAATAGCAGCAGTGGATAATGTTAAAAAGATCAATGTTTTATTGCTATGCATACATGCAAAAATGAAAAAGAGTGAAAGAAAGTTATTACCTTGTAAATTACTGGTTAACTTTCCCTCTCCTGTGTGATGTTGTTTCCAGTTTCTTGTTTATTTTCATCCTAAGTTGTCCCTTGTTTGTCTGTGTGAATGTGGGGATAACTAGCAAAAACTACTGAGGGTTTCTGCCTAAACACATCAATGCACTAAAAATGGAACACTTCTAAACATCAGTAGGCGAAAAGTACATTTATGATTTTAATGTGTTATTTAATGCTCTGTCAGAAGTCGACTCCACTGTGACTGGACAGGAGCTACCATGATCCATGCTGGAATCCAGCTTCTACCCAGAGGAGTGCAGCTCTGAGTGTACCAGCTCTGCCATGAGCACACAGCTGCAGGCACAGCCTGGAGGCAGAGGCACAGCCCAGAAGAAATCCTGCTGTGCCCTGGGGCAGACAAACCCATGGGGAGCAGTCAGACCCCAGCCCAGGTTCATCGGGTTGGTGCAGGTGAATGAGAATGAAAACTAGGACCGAGTTGACCAAACTTCAGGGAGTCTGGCAGTAATTCAGGGGCATATTGCAGTGTGAAATGTGGGATTGTCCTTTATGACGTGGGGATAGGTACTGGTCATGTTGACAGGGCTGACTTGGCATCCTGGACCGTGGCTGTGCAGAGATTGGAACTTGGAGTCTCCTCATCAGTGGGGTGCACAAAGCCTTGATTTTGCTTGTGCTGCAACTTTCGAGAATATTTTCTTTTCCCCTCCATGGAATTAGACAACTTCTATATTATTTAGTCATTTTAAGCATCACTCTAGGCAAAAATCCATCTCTATATTTAGCTGGGTTTGTACATTTAATATGATAATGCTCTGGGCTGCTCATCTCCCTAGGAAGATGATGCAAAAAGAGATTATTCCTCTCCCTCACAAATGTCTCATCTAAATAAAGCGGCACTATCAAGCTTTTGCTTTAGGAGATGAACCAAATCTGTATCTCCCATTTTCAGTATTTCCATCAGGATACTTTTAGCTGAGCTGATTTAAAAAAACATACCACAGAGCCTTTCTAAGTTAATATTAATTCTCCTAAGGACATGAAACTACATGTGCTGGCAGATCCACTGAGAGATCAGTAACTCCTTCAGGTCAGCTAACAGCTAAACAGGATTCCTGAAAAGAAAAGCAGATCATTAAAGAGAAAACAGATTTGAAAAGCACATTATTTCAATAGCCTCCTCAAGGCGATGGTTATCTTTTGAGGAGGACAGGCGTGTTAGGAAGAGTGTCAGGATGACAGTGAAAGCAGATGCAGAGGGGAAGAGACGTGCTAAAATCTGCTGGCACTCCTACAGTGGGCAAAGAAGTGGAGTCATTCTCTCACTCATTCCTGCCAGCACCCAACCTGTTCCTGCACTGCAGTGTGTCCTGACTGCCTGTCCACACCACGGGACACAGCTCAGGGCTCCTCCAGCTAATGCTACCTCATCAGGAAAAGTTTTGGTTTTGCCCTTCCTCTTCCCATATTGTCTTGATTAACAGGAAAAGACAGAGAGAGAGAGAAAAATTGTAATCTATATACTCACTTGTTGGTTCTGAGTAAAAAAAATAATCCATGTGATGAACCACCAGAAGTGAAGGATGAACAATGGCCATTAAACATGAGACTGGCCTAAAAGAAAAGATGTCATATAGAAAATGAAGTGTCATGCCAGAAATCAGTGAATTCGGATTGCTTAGAATTCATTTTTTCTTTTCCATAACATTGAAAGGTTGGAGTTCCTGTGCACTGGTTGTTTGCTCCTCCTTTTGGTTTAATTTTGTCTATCTTCAGAAGTGTCCTCATACTTCAATAATATACACACTGTCACTTTATACCCACATATGCTAGTAAAAAGTTGAGAAAGGTAACAAATAAAGTATGCTAAAATAAAAACAAGAAAATCGAGCTACCTGGTGTGGAAAAGATAAATGTGGGTAAGCATTACTTGGACAACCATGAAATATATAATATTTCCTCAAATAACCCTAGCCCCCTGTAATGCATTAATCAATTCTATGTACTTGTATATTAATATCTACAAGGATCCTGTGTAATACTGTCCATAATATAAATTCACTCTAAATAATCTGTGGGGTTTATTCCTTTGAAGCGAAGGTATTGCCTAGGATCCAATTACTCTGATACCTGTTGTAGTTCTTCTTTCAAGTTGTCTTAAGAAAACTTAAGAAGTAATGGATCCTGGGTAATGATGAAAAGTTGATTTTTCAAAGAGGTGTTACATAAAGAAGATCAAGAAAATATGACTTAAAATTAAGCAAAGGTTAAATTTAATGGAAAAAAATATTAACTGCACAATAAGTGCCACGCAGAGAGATCTAGTGAGCTAAAAAAATCAAGAAATGGATTCTAAAAGAGTTGCAACTTTTTGGCAAAATGCCCGTTAACACGGGGCAAGGAAGGTGAACCAGGCAGTTTGTAAGGCAGAATAGCTATTCTCATTAAACCACATAAATAAAATTAAATTGTTTCATTGGATAATTTTCAAGAATATTAGCACCTTTACATCTGAAGTGAAACGAATGTAAAGCCATAGAGAAGATGTTCCAAAGATAACCTGATTAAAAACAGATATGTCACATGAAAAGGGAAAAATAATTCTTACAGCAGTCATGAAGAGACCAAAGTAGGCCATCTGAATATAGATAAATAGAGAGCCACACTCGCCACTGCCAAGGGAAAGGTGTGTGATATCAAATACCACGAGCAGTAATAGGCACAGAAGAATGTTTTATAGCTATGCAAAAGTTTTACTGAGTTCTCTATTGTGTTCTACCTATGCTGTAACCCATAAATGCAGTGACAGTGGGGGAAAGACTATATATAAATCTTTGGGGGTTTTTCCCTCAAGCAACGGTACTGATAAATAATGTGCTTCTGAATGTGTTGGTTTTGTCTGGGTTGGAATTATTTTTTTTCACAGTGGCTTGTATGGGACTATGTTTAGAATTTCTGCTGAGCACAGGATTGATAACAGAGAGTTTTTGTTATTGCTGAGCGGGGCTCACACAGAGCCAAGGCCTTTTCTGCTTTTTGTGCTGCCACACTGGTGAGAGAGTTGGGGGTGCCTGGGAGGTTGTGAGAAGGCAGAGCCAGGACAGGTGACCACAACTGACCAAGGGGATATTCCAGACCTTCTCACTTCACGCTCAGTATATAAAGCTGGGGAGAAGAAGGAGAGAGAGACATTTGAAGTGATGGCATTTGTGTTCCTGAATAAGCATGACTGATCGAGCCTTGCTCTCCCAGAGATGGCTGAACACCTGTCTGCCCATGGGAAGTGATTAATTATTTGTTTTGGTTTGGTTTTCTTGTATGTGAGTGCAGCTTTTGCTCTCCCTATTAAATTGTCTCTATCTCAGCCCATGAGTTTTATTGATTTTACCTTTCTGATTCTCTCTCAAGCTCCACTGGTGGGGGAATGGTTCTTGGTTGCTGGCTGGGGTTAGACCATGAAATCTGGAAGAGCTTCATCTGTCCTACAAGCATCATTAATGTAGATGAGCAAAGATAAATATGTTTTTCCTATACCTGTAGAACAAATAATTTGCTATTAATAGGTATATACTGGCTGGCTACCTACACAAGAAAATACATATCACAGTGCTAGCCAAGCATAACCTGTATTAAATAACATACATACAAAAAGTCTATAGAGAGAGAAAAGTAAATCTCAAAGTCCCCACTGAGTAAATCTCAGCCTCCCTGGAGAAAGAGAACTTTTGGGAAAAGGTGATGAAAAAGGACAAACAAAACCAACAACTAAACAGTGATGGCTCAAATGTAATAGCATGTCAAATTGCCAAGCAAAACCTTTTCACATTCAAGAAGCATTGTATAGCAATGGGCATATATTGGAAATTGGGAAAAGATGGGGAGGATCAAACAAAATGAGAAATACCTGACCGCAAAAAAACCCCCAAACCCGTGTAGTGCATTGAGGTACACTTAACCAGAGGAAAACTCCAGCCAAGAAAGGGATGTACAGAAAGCAACTGTATGGGATAGTATTTATTTGATGATGCTTCCAGAATAAACTAGAAATACCTCAAATATATATTCATGGCAAATTTAAACAATAATTCAGACAGAAAAAGTGAAAGTCGGTGTGTACTTGCAAAGCTTAAAAGCTTTTAGGAGTCACTGCAGCAGAATGGATTCACGGAGCCAATAGGCACCCCAGCACAAAATAACACCTTCAGACCAATTTTTGTGTCCAGAAAGCAGTATATGATGAAAGAAACAGCAAAAGCAATGCGTCACTGTGGTTCAATAAAGAATAAGACCATGAAAATGATAGAACACTTGCAACATGATAGAACATCTTGAAAAGCCCATGACATGATGCAGGTATTTCCATAGGTAAATCAGCAAGAGACAGAAATCAATCCCTCAATTAGCACGGCAGTAACATAAAGGCAATGAAGCCACGTAATAATTAAATCAGAGACGTGAGACATGACAAATGTTGTTCCCTTCATTGCAAAAAAAAAAAAAAAAGCCATCCTCAGTGCAAAAAAAGAAAGCAAGAAAGAAAGCAAGAAAGAAAGCAAGAAAGAAAGCAAGAAAGAAGCACAGCACATTACCCCGTTTCTGAGCTCTCGGCAGAAAAGGCTGCATTTTCGGCAGTAGCGGGACCGTGGCACCGCTCTCTCCCCTGCCCGCCGGGCCCTTTGTTGGGGCGCAGCGCGGGGGGGACGCGGCTCTCCCGGCCCCGCC
>JAHLSL010000008.1:23427452-23454929 GCA_025920805.1 Petroica traversi | reverse complement strand
CAGTTAGGGCGCGGCGGGCGGGGCTGGAGCGGGAGAAGCGGATCTCCGACGGCCGGAGTGGGAGAGCCCTGCCCGCCTCCCGCACCCGGAGCGTCCCGGCTGCTGCTCGGTGTCTCCGGTGCCTCCCCATCCCATCTCCCCACGGCCCCAGGGCTGTGGCATCGCCCGGCCCCGCCTGGGCTGTGGCCTCGCAGGCAAGTGGTCCTTCCCGGGGTGCAGGAGGAGTGAGGCGCGGGGTCTCTGGGCCAGTTCCGGGGGGTCCCAGGGAAGCATGCGGATTGCGTAGAGGCGAGATGGGCAGCTCAGGAGAGCACCTGGCCGTGAAGGGCCCGCGGGGCGTTCCTGGGCGTGTCCCTGACGTTACGTGGCTTCTCTGTCACGCGTGTTTAACTTTGCGGAGACTGACAGCTGCGATCGCTGCTCTTCGAGTATCCGCTTTAGGTGCTTCTATCTCCTAATTCTGTGCTGTGTCAGCTAAGCTGCCTTTGCCCCACAGTCGGTACATTTATTTATTTTTTTTAAGCAGACTGGCTTTTGCAAATTCTGGAGTAGAAATACGTGGGCTGGTATGTGGTTTGTGTAGTCGAATATCTGCTGTGCTGCTGTCGTGCAGTACTCCGTTAGTGGTTCGGGAAATATTTTCCTGGCATCCCAGTTGACATAGAAGTGGTTATTTTCTGAAGTATGAGAACTATGTTGTCAGAGCTACTCTGTAGTTTTTGTTACAGCCACAGCTCAGTGTGATGGTTGCAGTCTCTCTGCTCAGTTAACTAGAGTACATTCCTAATAGTCTTCAGTTTAATGCTTAAACAGAATTTAGGGAGCAGAGGAAGGGAATGCTGTTCCTCGTAGATTGAAGTATATATGGTTTTGAAGTATTTGAAAGGAAGTTAAGATGTTATTTTTAAAATGTTAATGCATTTTTTGGTCATAAAAGATCCGACTTTTTCAAAGTTTAATTCCATGGGATTTTGCTAACAAAGTTTGATTCATTGTTAATGTAGCAGTTAAACTTCAGAAATTAAATTATAATCTGTAGTTCTGTTAAAGCTTTGTACTTTTTGTGGTTTTTTTCATCCGTCCATGAAACTTGTCTGACATTTTATTTCTTAGGAAAGGAGGTTGGGGAAGTCATCAAAATTAATGAATCCCATCTTAAAGAACTGAATCATGCTGTGGTATAGCATCATCAAGATATTGATTTACTAATCAAGGTGTATCTGGTATATAGACTGTTTCAGAGCAGTCCAAGCCACACTTTACTTATAAATTTATATGGCGGTTGAAATATAGTGAGTTTTTTTCTTTCATTAGTAATGATGAACAACCATGGAGTTTAGCTTGGCAATTTTTGTTGTAAAACTCCTGGTCTGGGACTTCTAAGTCTGGGAATTGCTGTTTGTGTTCCCGTAGCTCAGAAATTGGAAATGCTTGTGGAGCCAGAATATTGTTGATAAATCCTCCACAGGTGTTTTAAATTCAAGTTCCCTGTTGCAGCTTAGCAGGTGAAGAGTAGGCTTATAGTAGAGCATATGTTAAGTGAGCTTTTGTTTATATCCATCCGTTAGGGTGAAAGTTGTCTCTATTGTACAGGTGATAAATGAAAAAATAAGCTTGAGAGCTGGGCAGAGGAGAGGGATGAGTCCAAGGGAGGGAATAGCTTTAGGAACTTCTGAGGCTGGGATATAGTAGGGGGTTAGAAATGGTCAACATGACTTGGGCAGCTCAGCTGTGAAAAAGTGCTTTTCTAGTATCTCCTGGTGAAGTGTAAATCTGATACTTTGGCTGTGACTGTTTAGTAGTGAGATTGGTGGTTTGCACCAGCTATTGGGGATTTCAAGAAGGATTTTTAAAATACAGATTTATTTTAAAGAATTTACAATTTGTGTTAGACAGTTGTTGGAAACTGTAAGAGAATCTGGGTTTGTAGCTTATGGCATATTCCTAAGAAAGCAAATTAAGGAGCTAAATGTCAAAAAATCTATTTGCAGCTATCGTTTCTGTTATTAGTTTGGGTCAGAAGCATATGGATGCAGGCATATGCCTCTTTACAGTGTTGCAAATCCATGAATAGCCTTGTCCATACAAAAGTAAACATAAAAATTATCCGTTGTTAATATCCATAAGAGTTTTCCCATTTGTCTCATTTCAATGTAGTGATATTTATTATAGTAGGGGTATGAAAGCTACTGCAAGAAATTATTCTCAGTATTTTATGTACATTGAGCTTTTATTGTTCATGCGTGATCCTTTGTAATTCGCATTATTATTTTTCCTTCAAGATAATGGTGTTTCTCATTATCTTTCGTGTACTTTTTTTCCTGATAAACAAATGGACGCTTACTGTGATTTCAAAGTTTTTTGTTTGAGTTTTCTGTGTTTATAATGAAATGTTACTGACTATTTAATGAAATAAGCTAATGGAACTTTATTGAAAGAAAATGTATTTAGACATGAAAAGATCCTGATGTGGTATCCATGCATGGAGAGTACCACCCTTGCTATTTTCAATGTATTTATATGCTTCAGATGGGAAAAAGTCAGCTCAACCATGATGTGTATTTAAATAGGTTTGGTAGGAAACATGGTTAGAATATATAATTTTGGCTGAACACCGGTGGTCTGTGTAATACTATGAAAGGTATTTCTTGGTAAGTTTTCAATTTAAACCAGATCTCGGCATATGGCTTCTATTTTTATGATTTTATCAGTTTGTAGAATGTAATGGGAGCACTGATGATTGTTGTTTAATTCTGGATGCAGATTAGTGCAGATATGCAAAAACATAGTAAAGGTGCATTTCTAGTCACTTGCAGAAAAGGAAAATTCTCTGTCAAAGAAGTAGTGAAGTTGTTTGTAAATCAGAGTGGTTACTTACTGACACTGAGGGGAAAACCACCTCTGTCTACATTAGTGACATTTGATTGTACTAGCTTATCCTGGGAAATAGAGCAAAATGGCTTTTATTTGTCTTCACTATTGGAACAAGCAAAAAAAGTCAAAAGTAGCTATCTGCAATTCTTGAACATTGTTTAGCGGGTTTCTTTGAAATGTCAATTGTGTGTGCTCAGACTTTAGTCCCTATATTTTATGATTTATACTTAGTTTGATGGATTGGATTATTGGTTCTGCCTTTTCAGTTTTCAGTAGCAGCTCTTGATGCTATTTACTGTAATTTTATTGTTTGGTGAGAACTAAGTAAACTAAATTCTTGTTATGCTATTAATGTTTCTGAGGTGGTGGTGATGAGGAATTTTCTTACCCTTACCCTGCTAATTTCATTTCACCTGCATTTGCTTCATTTTAAATGTCATGGTGGATGTTTACCACGCTGGATCTTCTCCTAAGTAAGAGCAGTGGTGTTGCCCTACAGGTACTGCAGCTGAACTCTCTTGCAACTCAGGAGTGTATGAAGAGAAAGACCTGTATGATTGGGAATTTTTGTGCTGATTTTAGCTTCTTAACTTCAAATGTAAAGCAGTTCAGAATCTGCTATGTCTCTGTATTTTCTTGGATCTCATTTGGAGCAGCAGACTATTTGAGCCTGTAGCAAAGATAATTTGTTCTTGAACTACTCAGTTGTGATAAAGCTTTTGTCTAAACCTCACTGAAACCTACCATGTATAAACTCTCACAAAGTCTTCCAACTAAACAGTTTTTCAGTATCTTAGTTCTTAATTTTAGCCTTGTTTTTTTTTTTTTTCCAGTTGGTTGGTATTAGCAATTCTTCAGCAAAATAGAGCAGGGCAAGATCTGAATTTTAAACCATTTAGTCTGCAGTATAAAAATCTACCTAAGAAAGTGATGTAGTATATTAGTCGCAGAAGGCTATAACACCAGATGGTTTTTGTCTGCCACTTATTTGGTTTAAGTAGTTTCTGAGTTGGTCTTAAAGAAATAAGTTAGTTGCTGTTATAACTCAAAAGTTTTATAACTCAAGTGTGTTATTGCACACTTGGAGTACGCTGTGATTAAATTTATGAAAGAAAATTTAAGATTACAAGTACATAGACAACATGTATTTACTTTGCTAAAAGAGTAGTCAACCGTAGTTCTTAATAAAACATGTTATTCTTCAGCAGACCCCTGGAAGTCGAAAGGATGGAGGCAGAGGAGAGCCGAGCGCAGCCCACGAATGAGGGGCCAGTGCCCAGCTGTGCCAGCGATGTCGGCTGGCACCTCACTGACACCACCCGGCTGCAGCACTTCTTGTGCTTTGGTTCTGAGGGCAGCACTTACCATGTCAAGGAGCAGAAGCTGGCCTTTGAAAATGTGGAAGCTTTGCTAAGGCTGATTGAAGAGGGAAGAGGCTGCGAAGTTGTTGAAGAAATAAAAGCATTTAGTCAAGAGGGCAGAGCAGCAAAACAAGAGCCCCTGCTCTTTGCCCTCGCAGTTTGCTCACAGTGTTCTGATGCCAAAACAAAACAAGCAGCGTTTAAAGCTGTCCCTGAGGTGTGTTGCATACCAACCCATCTCTTTACTTTCATGCAGTTTAAAAAAGATCTGAAGGAGGGCACAAAATGTGGCATGTGGGGCCGTGCTCTGAGGAAAGCTGTTGCAGATTGGTACAATGGAAAAAATGGCATGGCTCTTGCTTTAGCAGTTACAAAATGTAAGCAAAGAAGTGGTTGGTCTCATAAAGATCTTCTGAGGTTGTCCCACCTAAAACCTGCCAGTGAAGGTAATAAATTTTTATTTACCTGAAAATACTGTGTTTTAAACCTTTTATATTTGCTGTGCAACTGTTTTGGAAACCAAAGTACCATTGTAGATGAATTTCTAGTGAGGATATCCTGTAAATTGCATTTTAAAAACGTGAGTGTATATATCAAAACCAGACCTCTTTGTCTTCAAGGTAAACAGGATTTGTTCCTGCTTTTCTTCAATACACCAAGAGAAGATAAAATATCACAGTTCTCTGATTTTATTCCTGTTTGCTTATAAATTATGAAATAACACCTTTTCGTTATGTGGGAAGATCTGTTGACTTCAAATTTTAGAATAATAGAATGGTTTGGGTTGGGAGAGACCATGAAGATGATCCAGTTCCAGCCCCCCTGCCATGGGGAGGGATGCTTTCCACTAACCCAGGCTTCTCAGAGCTCCATCAAGCCTGGCCTTGAACACTTCCAGGGATGGGGCATCCACAGTTTCTCTGGGCAGTGTAGCAAATACGTAAAGCTCCTAACTTCTAAGGAGATTAATACAGTAATTAAAAGTACTGCACTAAATTGTGTGTGGCTGACCTTTTCAATAGGTGTTTGGCAGGTCTGAGAATGAAACCTACTAACTCATTTCCATTCTGGAGTAATAAATGCCATTATACAGGTGGTAATCCTGCTTGAGGAATGGTTTTCTTTTTCAACAGGAATTGCTATAGTTACTAAGTATATTACCAAGGGGTGGAAAGATGTCCAAGAAGCTTACAAAGAGAAAGCAGTTTCTGCTGAGACTGAAAAACTCTTGAAGTATCTGGAGGCTGTGGAGAAAGTAAAACGCACAAAAGATGAATTGGAAGTTATTCATTTGATAGAGGAATATGGTCTAGTTAGAGAGCATCTCCTGACAAACCATCTGAAATCTAAAGAGGTAGGTAAACTTCCTTAGTTGAATTCTCCATAGAAGTATGAATTCCACATAGAGTAATGCTGTTCAGAGTCTTAAGTCTACATTTCTTGAAAAAAAATAGCCCTTCTGCTGTTTTTCAAATTGTTCACCCAAACAGTTAATTTAAAATAATTAAGATCTTAATATAATTTGTACATGTATTTTAAAATACACTTAATGTACAGATGCCAGTTCTTGTAGTTTGAGAATCTCATCTTTCTGTGTTTCCTGTCTGTTTCATCATAGGTTTGGAAAACATTACTGAAGGAGATGCCTATTTCTGTATTGTTGAGAAATTTGGGAAAGCTGACAGCAAATTCAGTGCTTGAACCACAAGGTTCAGAAGTGGCAGTAGTATGTGAAAGACTGAGAAATGAGAAACTTCTAGAAAAGGTAAGAACTTCATAATCAGTGCCAACCTTAGTAGATTTTAATTTTTAATGTTTAGTTTATTCTATTTTAAAACTATGGTTTAATGCTTGCAACTTTATTTTAAAACTTCTGTTTATAATTAATCATTTGATTCCCCACCTGCTTTCTGAAACTTCCTGATAAATTGAGTGTGTTCGCAGCTATTGGATCTTTTCTTAAATGAGGGCTGTGGCAAGCTTTGCTTGTTGGGTTCATCAACTTCTTCTGAGTCTTGTAATTTTTAAGTGAGTTAAGAAAATTACATAGCAGCTGAGGGGAAAAACAAGATGGGCAAGGAGACTTTCCTCTTTTCTGATTGCTTTATTGTCCATCAAAGTGGTAGGGAAAGTAAGAGGGAAAAGAGGCTTCTCCAAAAATAGTCAGAGGTTGAGAGGACAAGTGTCTTAAGCAGCAGTTTTGTGAGCGGAGAAGATTAAAATCAGGACACTTAAATTCTTCAGCATCAGAGCTGAATTGAGTACAACAACAAAAGTCCTTTTTCCCCCATTCTACTGCAATTCCTTTTCTCTGGTTTCTTCCTTAATCATACACAGGCACTGGAGAAGGGAGAGCAAAGATAATGGTACAATACCTTGATGGAAGATAGACAATGGACAGGCATTCAGATTTACTGAGTTTTGATGCTGGTTAAGGACTGAAACACCCTTTTGGATAAGATAACAAAATGTTGATAAGGTTATATAAGTTAAGTTTATATATGGAAAGGAAAAAATTGTCTGGAGTGTTTTATAGCATGAGAAAAATGAATGCTGTGTTCCAAAAATAATTTCTTGTCCAGTGTTACTGTATCTGGTATAAAACTAGCTTTAAGGTTCTTTTCCTTGCTCAGCTCCTGTCTCTTCAGCTGGGCAGGAACTTTCTCTTACTGTAAGCCTGTGATGGAAAATAGCACTGGACAATCAAAGAGCTGCAAAATTTTATCAGAATTCCGGTGATAGCATCACATTTGGTGTTGATTAGAGGATTCTTGAGAGGGAGAAAGGTCCATTTTCAGTAACTCACAAGTATCAGTTCATCCAACAGCTGTGTAAAGACTGCATGAACTCTTTAGATTTAACAAATTTAAAGTAACCATATACTAAATCTGAGATTTTGTATAGTAGAAACTAATTTTCACATTGAGTTACTTTTATTAAAGGAGGTAAAATTTTCATACCCTTATTTTTGATTTCTGCCTGTAGGGTAGAATACATCCCTTCCATATTTTGGTTGCATTAGAAACCTATAAAGCTGGACATGGAAACAGAGGGAAGCTTTGGTGGCGTCCTGATGCAGACATTTTAGAAGCTTTAGATGCCTCATTTTACAAAACTTTCAAGGTAATAATAGCTCTCCAGTTTGTTAAGCTTCTTAAAAGTTCTGTGTTTTCTGAAAGCTTCTCAAGAACAGTTCCTGGGGTGGGTAACAATTCTGAAACTTTGGCAACAGCACTCTCCTGATGTTACCCAGAAAGAGTAAAAAATGCCCACTTTAGGATTGAAAGCAGCAGAAGAAATTAATATATAAATCATGTGTACCTGTTATATTTTTTTGTCTTTTATTCTTTCAGACAGTTGAACCAACAGGAAAACGCTTTGTAATTGCTGTTGATGTTAGTGCGTCAATGACACAAAAGGTTTTGGGCAGTGTGCTCAATGCCAGCACAGTTGCAGCAGTAATGTGTATGGTGAGGTTTTCAATTTCTTTTATTTATAAGTGGTTTCAGCTTGCATTGCTTTTTTGATACAAAGGTGCTCTTAAGCTGGTTAGAATTCAAGAGGAAACTTACATATAATACTTTTTGGGTACAGAAGGTGTGACCTTGCACCTCATTGCTGAAAGCTACTGGCAGCCCTATTCAGATACATCAGTTTGAAGAAGTTGGTTTCTTTGTAAATCAAAGTGGTCAGAGCAGCTTTTTCACTTATCTTAGCCGTAATAAAATGGCTTACTCTAAATAAAAAAATGATAACTTTATCTTACACGTTTTTATATTTTCAAAGGCATTCATACAATAATACAGATTAGATTAAGAAATTGGGATAATTCTTATGTCTGAGTTATCGATTTAGCCTTTATTCACAATCACGTTCTCCTCCGTTTAGAATTCTGAAGGTTCTTGTGTTGTTTTATTGCAATTCTTTTATTGCAGATGAGTTGAAATTTTGTTGGCCCTTAAAAATGGTCAAGGTTCTATGCCAGAGGGGAGGGAAGAAAAATGGAAGTATCTCTAGTTACAGTAATTCGAGCAGTTGTTCAGCTGTTTTTGTGGTGTTTATTTGCAATAATATTACAGAATATTTAAAGTGTAGAGTAAACCATTACTGTTTCTGAGGAGCCATGGTGACTTAAATACTAAAGCTTTTGTCATGCTGTGTGTTTGGTAGGGAATGGCTCAGATCAGACGTTAAAAATTCAGAGTAATGTAACTAGATTATTTTTGTCTCTCTCTCAGGTTGTAGCACGGACTGAGAAGGATTCCCAAATTGTTGCCTTTTCACACGAAATGGTCCCTTGTCCAGTCACAGCTGACATGACTTTACCTCAAGTTTTAGTGAAAATGTATGAAGTATGTAAAAAAAAAAAGTCTCAGCAATTACACTGTATTTTTTTTGTAATCAATTCTACTACCTTGTTTATAAATCTGTGTCTCTCTAGTAAATGCTTGGAATTTTTTTTTTGGTGCATTTTATTTAGAGAAAGCCCAGCAAATGTCATTATTTCATTTGCTGGATATTCAACACTGCAATTTAGAATGGCAGTGCTAGATCACAATGAGTTAGCTTGAAAAGAATATTAAAACAAAAAAGCCTTGGACAAACTAAGATAAAATGACCAAGTTTAACAAAAAAGCCTCTTTATGTGGTAACACATGGTAAAACATGAATCTTACATCAAAAGTAATTTTTCCATGGCTTGTTAATTTCTGTATTAATGTGTCCCCTGTATATTTATTTATTTTCTCTTTAAGATTCCAGTGAGTACCACTGATTGTTCCCTTCCAATGATATGGGCTCAAAAAACTCAGACAGCTGCTGATGTCTTCATTGTATTTACTGATAATGAGACCTTTGCTGGGAATACTCCTCCTGCAGTGGCCCTTAGAGAGTACAGAGAGGTAAATAGGCTTCTGACTGTTTATGATTAATAAATACTGTACAAAATAAGTACCAGGTCTAAAAATCTTTTAGAGATTGGACTGGCTGTGGCTTTCTTCAGTAAATGGTTACATATTGTTAAAAACTTACCATTACTCCAGTTAGGCAGAATTAGTGTGCATATTGCACTAATTGTACATATTTAAAACCACAGAATTGTTAAAAGGATTTGTAATTAACCTGCCCTTCTTGTTGTGCCACAGTGTCCATGAAATTTTGTTACTTGGGAACTGTATGAATTTCTACATCCTATATATAATTGATGGAAGAAGTTTTTATAGTTGTTATAGAATGAAGTTTGACTCTCAGAGCTAAATTCCACTTTGTTGTCTGCAGTAGATGTCAAAAAGTTCAAATGAAGTAATGAAGACAAATGTCAAGAGGATGAGGTGACTGTATCTTGTAAAGGAAGCCCATTATGTTTTAAAAGGACTGCTCTAAGCTGTACAGCCTCACAATTTTACAGTAGAACAAATACCTTCTCCAAGCATATTGCTATTGGAAACCCTTATTCAGCAAACAATCCTTTATGCTTTTAAGAAAATATTTTTTAAACTACCAAAAATATGTTTGTCAGGCATGGGTGCAAGGACTTTAATTATTACATAGTTTCCATCCAGTAAAAATGAATACCGAGAGTCTTTAATTTGGTTCCTTAGTTGAGGTCAGCTGCCATTCCAGTGTTGACAGGCATCCTGAAGTTCTGATTCTGGCATACCTTTTTTCTGTCAGTACAGCTCTTCAGACAGCAGCTTATGCAAGTGAGATTTGGCCCTCTTGCATGTTTAAGTTACTGCTTATGTGCACATGTTTTACTCTGTGTGTGTTTTCTGATATATTTTGTTCTCCTTCCTCTAGAAAATGGGTATTCCTGCTAAGCTGATTGTTTGTGGAATGACCTCCCATGGTTTTATGATCGCGGACCCGGATGACAGAGGCATGTTGGATATCTGCGGCTTCGATACTGGAGCTTTGGATGTCATTCGAAACTTCACTTTGAATTTGATTTAAGTTTTTTAGTCATCTGCTCTTCCCAGTGGATCTAATTCTGACGACAGATTTCACACTGGGAACTCCCAGCAAAATATACTTTATTAGCTTATGGTATATTGTATAAGTATCAGAATATTATGGGAGCTGGTGGCACTTCAAGTAACTGTGACAAGAGCTTCTCATTAATTTGTTTGTAAGGTTGAACAGAACTTCAGCTCATCCAAATCTAACAGATTCAGAGAAACTGCGCTTGCGTCTCTGGTGTCAAACTGTCAGTAGTCAGTGATCCCCTGCCATTGGAGGTGGCAGCCACATGTCACCGCTGTCACCCTGGGATTTGGCACTGTGCAGCAACACATTGTGCAATTGAACGCTCCTGGTAATGGCTGGCAATGCATCGCCCTTCAGAGTCCTGCAGCACAGCTGGCAGCCCTGCTCCATGCCTCTTCAGAAAGGTGTCTCCACGCCTCAACCCACCTTCCTTTTATCCAGCATGCTCATTTTCCAAAGTCAGTTGGTTTCTTCCTATACACGCACTCAAAACTCTAGTTGGAGTTAATTCCCTGGCCAGCCTGGGCTCTGTGTGAGCTGGCGCTCCAAAGAGCATCATCCATTGTGATATCCACAGTGACTGTGCTCTAAGTCCTGTGGGCCAGCTATAGCCAGTCTGGATCTGTCCCAGGGGGTAAATTGGACCCCCTGGTGTGAAGGGATGATGGCAGGACTACAGTGTACTTTTTAAACCCTTGGTCCCCAAGCTTCACCAAAGTGTTCCTGGCTAGCCTGGCCTGTACCACATGAATCACCCCATCCCTATGTCCTCAAGCTCTACAGCCTGCACTGCCTTGAGGAGAAGGATGGTTTTGCCCGGTCCCGAGGAAGACGCCACCACAGCAAACACTTTGTGTCAGCATGCTGGACCCTTGACTTGCTCTTCATCAGTGCTGGAGTCAGCCCAGACACCAGGTTGGCCACACACAGCTCCTCAGCATGGTAAGTGAAGAAGGCCGCGATGTTGCCCAACTCCTCATGGACTTTGGAGTTCTTGTGCTGCACGTACCCCTGCTGCAGCAGCAGGCCCAGCACCTGCTGAGCACATGCTGCCTTCATCAGCCCTGGGAGCAGGGATTGTACTGCAGGATGGCCAGCTACTTGTCCTCCAGGATTTTAGCAGCTGCAGAGACCTGCAAGGCCAGGAAGCAGATGGATCACCTACAGAGCCCTGAGCACCACCTTGGAGTCATCAAGGAGGGTGTAAAGGAAGCTGAGGAGCCCCAGAGGCCAGACTTTGGCCTTTTAGGATTGAGAAAGTCCCTGGCAAACAATCCTGAATGAAAAGGGGTCCAGGAAGGCTGGACATTCTTCATGGATCTTAAAGATGCAGGAACAGGTTGTCCCCATGTGCAGAAAGATGAGTCAGTGGGGAAGAAGACGAGCCTGGTTGCACAGGGAGCTGGAACTGGAACTCAGGGAAAAAAGACTTTGGAAGAAGAGGCAGGATGCTCTTGAGGACTACAAAAATGTTGTTAGGTTATGCAGGAAGGTTAGAAAAGTGAAACCCCAGCTAGAAATCAGTTTGGCCACTGTCGTAATAGGTAATAAAAAGTACTTTTACAAATACATCAGCAACAAAAGGAATGCCAGGGAGAGAATCTCCATCCTTTATTGCGTGTGAGGGGAAGCATTGCAACAAATGATGAGAAAAAGGCTGAGTACTTGATGCCTTCTTTGCCTCGGTTAAACCAGATATCCTTGGGAAGACAATCAAAATGACTGGAACAAAATGTTTCCTATAATTCAGAAGGAAACAGTGACCAACTGCTCCACTTAAATGTTCATAGGTCCATGGAGTCAGATGGAATTCACCCAAGCTGCTCTCCACCATTTATCATAAATCCTAGCTAATCAAGGAGGTCTGAAGATGACTGGAGGTTGGCCAGGGTGGTGCCCGTTGAGCAGAAGGGCCGGAAGTAGGATCCAGAAAACCAAAGGCCTGTCAGTCTGACCTTGGTGCCAGGGAGGGTTATGGAACAGATCATCTTGATCACACAGCACATGTAGGACAGCCAGGGATCAGGCCCAGCCAGTATGGCTTTAGGAAAGGCATGTTCTGCCTTATCTACCTGGTCTTCTACTGTGAATGGTGACTTCCCTAGTGGATAAGGGAAAGACAATGGATCACATCTACCTGGATTTCAGCAAAGTCTTGGACATTGTTTTTCACAGCATTCTCCTGGAGAAACTAGGAGCCTGGTGCTTGGACAGGTGCACTGTTAGCTGGCTAAAAAACTGGCTGAATGGCTGTTCTCAGAGAATAGTGGTGACTGAGTCACATCCTGCTGCTGGCTGGTCACCAGTGGTGCTCCCCTGGGCTCACTGCAGGGGCTAGTCCTGTTCAGTATCTTTATGGCTGATCTGGACAGGGGATTTGAGGGCACCCTCAGTCAGTTTGCAGATGACCAGGTTGAGCCAAGGAGTTTATCTGCTGGAGGGCAGGAAGGCTCTGCAGAGGGATCTGGATAGGCTAGATCCATTGTATGGGATTCAAGAAGGCCAGTGCTGGGTCCTGCCTTTGGGTCACAATCCTATGTAAAGCTCCAGGCTGGGGCAGAGTGCCTGGAAAGCTGCCCAGTAGAAAAGAACCTGGGGATGCTGATTAAGAATGGGTGAATAAGAGCCAGCTGTGCCCAGGTGGGCAAGAAGGCCAAAGGCATCCTGACTTGGATCAGAGTTGCAGCAGGACCCAGGGAAGGGATTGTTGCTCCTTACTTGGCACTGGTGAAGCTGAACCTCAAATCTGATTTACAGCCAAGCATTGGAACAGGCTGCCCAGGGAAGTGGTGAAATCATCATCTGTGGAAGTGTTCCAAAACTATGTGAACGTGGTGCTTATAGTGATGCCTTTTTTCTGGTGTTAGGAAAATGAAGCTAGACAAGGTTACCTCAGTATTTTAATTAGGATCCTGTTTGATGCATACACTTCACCAGGTGACACATGTTGCACTGCACACCCACTGTCAATCATGTACACAAGTTCTAGACTTTACACATTAGCATATCTAACAAGGGACCCCAGTAATGGGGCTGGGGTGGGCTAACCTCTAGTTTACAGAATCTGTCCTACTAGGGGACCTCGGCTTCTTAAGATAGCAGAATGTTTGGTCTCCCTGGCTCTGCAGTTCTGGGGTGCTTAGTCTCAGGGCCTGCAGAACACTTACAAAACACTAAGCACTAGACTAAGTGAAGGGTTACAAGTATGCATGCTAGTACTTGTGGATACACAGGACTGTGTAGAAGGTATATAAAAGAAAAGGAAAAAAAATTATTCCAGCATCAATAGACATGGCTCAGTGGTGGACCTGGCAGTGGTGGGTTGATAGCTGGACTCGATTTAAGAGCTCTTTTCCAACCCTCATGGTTTTGTGATTCTTTATTACCTTTTTGTGAAGGGAAAACAAGAAAAGCAGATGAGGAATCTCTTATTTTTCCTGATGCACACAATTTAAAATACCAATGAGAAGTTTGCTAAGAGTGGTTACAGGGTTACATAGTATATAATTTAATTTCATTTATAGTAGATTATAAGTATGGAGAGATTTTTAATTTCCCCCATTGCTGTGGAATGCTTATTTGCAAGAATAAATTTGTGACTTACTTTTAGAATGGCGCTGGAAACAAATGGGCTTAGTATTTTTAGTAGTGGCAGTTTAACAGCAACTTCATTGAGAGGGACTTCAGGCTCTTTTAAATCTTTGTATTTTAAGTGTTACTAATGTTCAGTGGATTCCGTGGTTACAGTTAAAATCTATTTTAAAAGTTTTTTTCTGGTATGTGTTGAGACCATGTGACTGTGATATAGTGTAAAAGTTACCCAGGGACATTTTATACTGATAAAACTGAAAGTGCAAGAGCTCTTGCTAATCTTTTTGTCTCTGGATTATTACCTGGATTTTGGGGGGAGAAATACCTCTTTCGACAAATTGAGGGGCAGTTTCTGCACAGTACAGTTCCATAAGCCGTAGTTTAGACTTAAAATGCTTTACAAGAAGTTCTAAAAACTGTTTTTAGTAGAAAAAGATCTTGGAAATGACTGGGATGTTATATTTAGTCCTTGTCACAACTTCAAGAAGCATCAGCACACTTTCAGTGAGCAGGCCAAGACACATGCACTTGTTGATCTTGCTCACTGAAGCTGACTGGGAACAACCAGAAACAAAAAGCTACTTTTTTTTTTTTTCCAAAAGAATGTATTTAATGACTAAGAAACAATATTCTTAACAGGAGAGTATTTAATTTTTAAAAATCTTCTTGTAGATTAATGTTACTTCTGATTTCATAAATTAATTCAAGCTACCATATTTCAAAACTACCTCCAGTTTATAGTGACCAATTCTTAAATCTTTTATGAACTGTACAGTTGCCTCCTTCATGTTAGCAAAATCTTGTTTAGGAAGTGATTGAAATTGAATTCTTTAATTTTTTTATTTTAGTCTGATAGTAAAAGTGTGACAAGTAGAGAACCAGTCAGTATTCTACCACTTCAGAACAGAAATTGATAGCAATTTATGTGTATATGTATTTAATTCTGTGTTTTCTATATGTGTGTATAGGGGGAAGTTAAAAGATCTCTTTAGTAGATCAGTCTTAGAAGATTAAAAAGGTTTTTTAGTGATGCTTTTATGACTTCCTCTAAAACATATTTCTGTCAGCCTCTTTTATGCTAATGCTGACTGTTTTAAACAGTGAATTTGATGTTAATTTGAAAATAATTGTGATTTATAAAAATATCATGTTTACCCATAGTGGTAAATGACATGTAGGACCATATTTTTCTGCCTAAAACTTGAGCTTTTAAATGTAAAACTGAAGTTCTTACTATACTTTTGGTACTTGTAACACTTTTCATTATGCCTCATTCCTCTTAATTATAAATTCAAAGCTTGCATTCTGTACCAGGGATATCTCTTTTGGTGCTAAAAGAGGATGTTACATGTTACTGAAGGTATTCTGCTATATACTTAACACACTCCCTTAATGCATAATCAATCCAGTAAGGGGCTTAAAGAACTGCTGGATAGAGTGTTGCCTTTCAGCCAACATGAATGTAGTCACTCCTGGATTATCACTGCCCTGACAAAACCGCTCTGACAGAATGCTTGGAGGACACAGGACTGCCACCAGCTCCTCAGGTGTCTTCTAGAACAAATCAAGTGTTCCTACAAAAGCTGAGACATAGCACTTCTGGATTTCAAAAAAGAAAACCAGCCATTTCTTGTGAAAAAATGCATATCGTTTTTAGCGTCTAAACAAAACACCATGAATATGGGGAATAAACTCATTTGCTCAATACATCTTAATAATTATTTCAAGTAATGCACTGTGTTTTTGGGGTTGGGTTTGGTAGTAATGCATTTTAAATGACACAATAGTCAAACATCTGATTAGGTGTTTCCTTCTAAGCTAGAGATATCAAAAATAACTGATAGATTGATATCTTTTGCAAGTCCTTTTTCTTATTTGGAGTAGTATTTGTGAAGGATAGGATATTTTTTGGACTAAATACAAAATGAAAACTTAAACTAGGTGTTTCAAGTAACTTTCAAGTAAATTTATTGCAAATAAAAATTGGAGTAGTTACTCACAGATTGAATGAATGGTTATACTGGTGTTGCATCTTTGGAAGCAGTCCAGTTTAAAAGGCAATTCCTTGAACTAGAGTGTGGAAATAAAGATGAACTTTTCACTAGGACTGAGAAATCGTAGATCCATGTATCTGTTGACACTGGGTAGCTGTGACCAGTGATAAAAGGTCATCATCACTGCTGGGGTACAGAATATGCTCCTAAACATTTATAGTATCTCTGGACTAAAAACCTTGTCAATGGTTTATGTGATATAAAACCTGCACTGATGAGACCATGTTGTCATCTGCTCCTCTTTCAAGATTTGCATAGAGAAGCTGAAGTAAATGCTGACAGCTGAAATTTTATAGTATTTGGACCTTTGTTTCTCGGGGTTTCTTTCTGGTTTTGCCATTTTCTTCCAGTAAGGGGCATAGATGAATGATGCTGCCTGTTCCTTGTCCATAGACCGGCTCTTTTTTATCTGCCTATACACTGAATTTTAGGGGACAGCATGACTTCTTTGCCATAACATGCATTGGTGCTGTTTCTAGTCTTTAGTTATTAAACTGGTAATTTTCAAAACAACATCTAGACATGTAAAGAGGCAATAATTACTGTAATGCTTTAAAAACAATTTTAAAAGGGAGCTAAGACAAAAGTTGCTAAGCTTAAGTTTTAGTTCAGTGTACAGTAAACAGCCTACCCTTTCACCAAAAAGGAGACTTTCAAATGAATAATGGTCTTTGCATTTGGAGGAACACTGACTGGAGAAGCAGAAAAGGGGCTGTAATTGTGCACTGCAGTTTATCAGGAAACTTTGAGCAGGGACAAGTTTAAATCTAGTTAATTTTATTCAAAATACTGAACAAAAAAAGGTCTAAATGCAGAGTGCAACTGTAGACCAGGCAAATGTAGGTTTCCTCATACCCAACTGGTTTCACTTTGACTGCCATTTCACTCTGAACCCCTTGACAATTCTTGAGCACTAAACTGTTGTGCCTGTTAGGCTGTAATGTTCATGCACTTTAGCTTTAAGAAAGAAGAAAAGCATGTTGGGGCTGGAAGCACAGCAGAAGCGAAACCATTCATCTGTCATGAATGAACATCAAAGGTTGGGTTTCTTCATGGAAGGGACCCAATCAACGATGTGGAGAGGGCAGGAGGCTCTGGAGTTCCTAAAAATAATGCAGTGAGCACATCAGCATTGTGTAATAAATTAAATAATGTCAATAATAATTTTGCCAAGAAATAGAATTTCATTACAGGAATTTTAGATTTGGAGAAAGGAATAGGAGAGTTTGAGGCGCTTGTAGAATTAGATTGCAATCCTCTGTGTTTCTAAAATGAGAAATAAAGGTAAGTATAGCTCTGAGGTCAGCAGAGTCAGTCTAAATGCCCACTGTGTGAGGGCTGCTAGTAACTGGCACTAAAATACCTTGCTGCTTGAAACCACTGTTAAACCTGTTTGTTAAACATAAATCTTAAGGGGATTTACATTATTCTTTCACATTGCTGTTGTTAACTGGTGCCCATAAACTGATATGGCTTTAAAAGGCTATTCAACAGAGTATACATTCTTGGCTTAAAAACAACAGTTTGGGAAATGTATTTTAATAATGGCTCTGTCTGTAAAAACACTCTGATAATATTTGTCTGCATTGCAAATGCTGCTTAACCCTGTCTTGAGCTCACAGGCACCAAAACAAGCTTTAGTTTTGGTTCCATTTCTTTTGTTTCTTCTTTCACCGTACCCTTTTCTCTGTTAGTGTTGGGATTTTTCTCCTTTTCCATCTTGACCCCTCAGGCCTATACTTGAATCTTTTTTCACAAGCTCTCATGCATTAATATTTTTTTTGCCTCTGTTCTTCTGCCTTCTTGCTGTCACTGAATGTGCTTGCTTAGCTTCCTGCATAGGCATGGTATTTAACTTTTTTAATAATCTTTTTCTGTCCTTTAATTATATAAATCTCTTACAAAAATCTCATTTGCTGTATCTGTCAGATTTTTGGTAAAAATCAATGACAAAATTGTAAAAATCAACGACAAAAGTATACTTTATTACAAAAATCCAGCATCTGCCTGTGAATGACTATATTTGAAAAAAGTAATCTCTTACAATTGGCTTTTCAAATGTAAAGCTTTTTTCTAGAATTAGTTCAGTGATGTGGAACTTTTCATTCTGTTAAACAGTATCAACCTGCTGTCATGCAGAATTAGGAAAATATTGAAATTAATATTCTAGATAAACAGGAAGTTTCTTTTCAGTGTTGACTAGAGAAAGTCTTCAAAGAATAGGCTGTAGAAGTAAACCTAAGCAAAGAATCATTTGTCTTGCTTCTGCTTTTAATCCTTTTCTTTAGGTTCTATGAAATTCCACTACTTTTTTGGTTTATTTTGCTGTTTGCAGTGCACAGATACGCTGTAAGCAGCTGTTCTGATGACTTTCTTGCTGGAATGGTAGAGATTCCATCTTAACCATGACACAGTGGAGTGTACAAATGGCTGAGCAAGAGTTCTGGGGTTTATGGATGTGTTGCTCTGAGGGAAATCATAAAAGATTATCTAATTCCAGCAGAAGGTATGGTCACTTGAAATATATGTGTGCTTACATATCTTGATTTATGATTTTGATACTGTAAAGTGTGGTTTATTTAGGTATTTGTGCATTTTGAATTTAAGTTTAAATAAATATATATAATTTGCATATATATGTGGTATCTTGAGACTTTTACAAATGCTTCATTAACAGAAAATGAATATAAATGTTTCCCTAATATTACCAGCTTAAGAGTTAAGCACAACTAGTTACAAATAAAATGTCTTTTCCTTCTCCTGTAAAAGTGCAGTTCTACTCTTTAAAAATAATTCTTTATTTAAAAAACAACCCATGGGCACATTCACAGGTCTTTGTGCTTCATTAAATAACTCAGTGTTTGTTACCAGCTTCTTCTGCTTCTTAGAAGCATGAGATTTAAGCTGGATGAGCAGGTGGATTTAGTGGATAAATTTTAATATTTAGATCCCAGGACACGCATATTTTAAGATAAACTGCTTTCTCCTGGAGACAATGCTCGGCAAAAAAAAAAAATTAAAAATTTATGATTATTCTTGAGGTTCTTTGTTTTGGTTTTCTTTTTGGGTTCCCCCCCCCCCCAAGAGTAGAACCACACTTTAACTGCCATATCATATTTAATTAACTTAAACATAACATGGCTTTGTGCTATCCAATAACAAAGGCATTGTCTTGCTGCTGCTTACTATGAAGTTTTACACAATGAAAAAACTGGTTAAATAATAAGGTTAAAAAGGAACATAATTAACCCTTTGGGTGCCTTAAGCTAGATCCTGTTTAATGATGGGCACTCACTTGCATCTACAGGCACACAGCTTGTTTCTACAGCTGCAAGAGAATTTGCCTCAAGTGACAATGCCCTGGGATTTCCAGAACTTGGAACTCAACGGGTTATTTTAGACTACTGGTTAAGAAAATAAGCCCCTAATCAGGGAACAAAATGAAAAGGTCCTTGAAAATTCCTTTGCATACTGTTGTTACTATTTTTACACAATTGATTTATCAGCTTTGGAGACAAAATTATTGTTAAGCTTCTGGTAAAAAACATCGCTGTCTGAAGAATTCTACACAAAGAAAAAGAACACTTGGTATTCTTATAAGACTGTATGTGCAAAATAAATTGCTTTATTAAGTGTAAATTCAGAGAGAGATGCACATTTGTGTGTTTACCTTGATGACTGTGTCCTAGCACCATACAGTAAACTGCAGTAATTAAAATGAAACCAGGTCAGTGTGTTGAATTAACTGATCACATGCAGGCAACTGTATACTAAAGACTTTTTTCAAATGATGCAGTTTAAACTTGGTTCAAACCTGCATCACAAAAATGAAGCTGTTAAGTTGAAATTATACTCTTGCCGTCCTAGTTAGCTGGAATTAAAGACTGATGCTTTCTTCCTTTGAGGGGAAAAAGTAGTTTAGGTACATGCAGTGCTGAAAGCAGTGGAAGTAACACGAGTTTTAATTCACAAAAAGTGAGTCAAAGTTGACTAATGTTTGTATTCTAGTATGCGCACCTTTAGTTGTGTAATGGTCCCTTTAACTGAAGAATGGGAT
Source organism: Petroica traversi (assembly GCA_025920805.1). Classification (NCBI taxonomy): domain Eukaryota; kingdom Metazoa; phylum Chordata; class Aves; order Passeriformes; family Petroicidae; genus Petroica; species Petroica traversi. The sequence continues at coordinate 23,435,007 of JAHLSL010000008.1, read as the reverse complement.
ATAATTTTCTACTTGCATATGAACTTCTTTGAAATAACGAAGAGTCTTAGCATTGCCTGGTCAGGCCTTTGGATATACATTGTTCTGAATCTTTGGAATTGTAGTAATTTCTTTTAGATATTTAACTGAAAGTTAAAATGGCTAGTAAACTGCATTCTGACTAGAATTTAAGTACTAAATAAACTCTATGCATATTAGACCTGCTTCACTTGGTCTTATGTTTCATGCTGTTGTTGGATTGGTTGTACCGTAGCCTGCAGCTGCAGTTGAGTGCCTGAGCTGCCTGGCCCCCCTGGAAGGACATTCCTGAATGACAGTACAGACTAATACCTCACAGTGCAGAGTAAAGATGAAAGCCATCACTCTTTAAAGCTGTCAGAATCTTTATTCCCTTTTCTGTTCATTGGACACATGATTTGGGAGCTGGGTGATGAGGCACTGGAATAAAAGAGTCAGACATGCACATACAATATCACTACAAACTTGCTTCACACTTCAGTTTGACAGAGAAGAATTATATTTAAAGAAACCATTAAATTAAACTGACAATTTTCTGAGACAAAGCTAGAAAGCAAACTAATGTGCAGTAAAACCCACAGGATTCTTTTTGCAGAGCCTGGACTTCCCTGGAGCAGGATATAATCACTGTGAAATGACATCACTTGTCTCACTAAGAGCCCCAAGAGTTACATAGTGTTTGCTAATGACAATCTGGGTTGTGGGAAAGCTGAGGCAAGGACACCAAGTAATTTGCCAAGTCCATAAAGTCTGTCAGAGTAATCTGTAATTCAGAAAGCTATGGTTTGAGGTTGTTGACTGCAGCTTGTGCCGTGTGTTTGTGATTTTCTAAATTCATCTGAAATTCTGTTCATACAAAGGAAGACAGAGCTAAGCTAGAGGTGGTTGCTCAATAATTTGCTTTCATTTGACACTGATGAATTAAAGGAAGCAGCTTGCCTTCCTCATGAAGCTTTTGTGTATCTGTTGCACCGCCAACACAAGTCCCATTGATAAAAACTCTTGGAACCTATCAAGAAATCAAAAGTTGCATTAGTTACTTCTTGGAAAAAAGGTAAACATTCAAGCAGGCCCATGTGGACTACAGTACACACAATTGTGTTCTACATGTGTGTATAATATTATTGTAGAACCCATACTTTTCCATTATATTTACAGAGATGAGAAACTTCACGTGCCACTCAAAAGTGGGATGAATTCATTGTGTAGGTGATTATGATAAATTCCAATAATTGAGAAAAGTGAGACTATATAAAATGAAAGTGTTAAACACAATATTTAAATATACAAATGAAAAATGGCTTTGGTAGTTATTTCTGTGGCACTATGGAGAAGATAAACTCTGAGGGACAGCCAGGGGGGTTCAAGAAGAGTATTTAATTTAGGAGCTTGTATCCTAAATTTAACTGTCTCAAAACAATTAAGGACAATTAAGGAGTGATGTGTGTAGTCCAAGTTGTTATGAGTGAGAGAATATACTCAACTGTTCTGCCACCAGTCATCTGTTCCAGAACGTCTTGGAACTGCCTTCCGTTTGTATTTATGTCCAGTTCCACAGCTGTGAAATTCACGTTCAAACCCTCAAATAGGTTTTTTGCCATTTTGCAGTATGGGCATGTTGTTTTAGAGAAAATCACCACACAGTTGTGTGAAATAATGTCCTGCATGCTCAAAAGAAAGTTAAAAGTCAGTGAGCTTCAAGCCAGTGTACTTCGGACACTATTGAACAGTCAAGAAAACTAATAGATAAGTTAAAAACCTGCTGTTACAGTAACAAACACAGGAGAATCTCTGCTGGCACCTCTGAGGGCAGGTTTGTCCTGCATCTGGCTCCAAACTTAGCACAAGCTTTGCTCTGCAGTCTGCCCAACCTTCTACATCCCCCTGAATTTTTTAGGACAGTTTTTCCACTGTCTCAATAAGGCACTTGGGACGTGCCACAGTGGCAAGCACAGTGACCAAAAGCAGTGGGTGGACAGTACACCCTTATCAATGTACTGTAAATTCAAGGGGATTTCAGGCTATCATTTACTATCAATAAATTTATAAAAAAAAAAACCTCTAAAATATTTAACTTTACTTGATATCAGTAATTTTACGTAGTTCTATCCCCAATGTCGACAGCAGCACTGAATTTGAGTAGAGGTCTAAAAAAAACCATAAAATGGGAGCAGCCTAGGAAGATCCGGTTCCAGGGCTGTGCATAAACAAAACTGCCAGCATGACTTCATAACCATAATAAACATATGAACAGGTTTAACAGGCAGGACTATTTACAGTATTTATTATATAAATATAATAATATAAATAAGAAAAGGTTTGAAGTAACTGGCTTTTATAAGTGTTGAAAATCAGTAAAAGCAACATAAACAATTCTACCTGTATTTGATTCACAGCAGCATTATTAGACAATCCTACAGAAGTGGTCTGGCTATTCCCCATTCTAGAACTAAAAAGAAATGACAGTCAGATATTCAAGCTTTCAAATAAATTCCACATTGCTCTGTTTTGTTTCGCTATTTAACTGAGTTCCATGCAAGTTCACTTGAGCTGCAACACCTGCAGCCACCCCGGTTCTTGGGTGCCTGCAGAGAAGGGGAGCAGCGGGATAGGTGCGACAGCGGAACAGCCCGGAGGTGCCGTTACACGGGAAACGCTTCGTTCCGCCGGTGACAGTCACACACACACACACGGATGACATCTGCGACACCGCCAGGCTGCGGCAGCAGCCCGGCGCTTCCTGCCCTACCGGGAGCCCCAGCACCCCGCCCCGCTCCTGATTCCTGTCCTGATCCTGATCCCGAACCCTGTCGCTCTCCCAGTCCCGATTCCTGTCCTTGTCCCCGTCCCGGTCACGTCCCTGTCCCGATCCTAATCCCAGTCGCGGTCCCGGTCTCGATCCCTGTTCCGGACCCTCTCCTTGTCCCGGTCCCTGATCCCTGTCCTTGTCCTGGTCCTTGTCCCTATCCCCGTCACGATCCCCGTCCAGGTCCTGGTCCCTGACTCGATCTCAGTCCCGGTCCCGATCCCTATCTCTATCCGTGCCCCGATCCCGAACCTTATCCCTGTCGCAGTCCCAGTCTCGATCCCAGTCCCTGTTCCAGACCGTGTCCTCCTCCCGGTCCCAGTCCCGGTCCCGATTCCTATCTCTATCCGTGTCCCGATCCCCATCCTTATCCCATTCCCAGTCCCATTCCTAGTCTCGATCCCAACACCGATCGGGTGTCCCCGGCCCGCACTCACCCCCACCCTAGGCCACGGCCGCCCGGCGCAGCGCCCCCTGCAGGCCCATGGCTCCAGCAGGAAGGGGTGGTGCTCCCCTCAGTTCTCACGGCGGTCCGACACTCTCCTCGCAGGCCCCCCACACCGCCTCCCAGGGTTGGCCGCCGCGCCGGTAGCGCAAGGGCAGCTGTCCCGGGACGAGGTCAGGAGAGGCGTAGAGAGGGGCTGGATTTCCTGGAGGCCCCGGACCCGCTCCTGGTCGGGGGGGAAATATGGGAGTGTGGCCTCCTGCCCGGCCGATTCCCAGATGCGGGGATTTCGGCGGTGCCTTTGCTTTGTCCGATGTAGAACTTACTTAAAATCTTCTCCGTCCGCGTTTCTGTTGCCTGTTCTTCCTCACGTTTCTTTCCTGCCTTGCAGTTCTTCCGTCAGAAATTGACCTGTGAAACAGGAGCTTTGGGAATGGAATAAATAACGTGTGGGGGATGAAGAACTCCTCCTGGTTCCTGGGAAGTTATATTAGCGAAGCTGGCTAATCCTGTAATGTGTGGAATGTTTTTAATAGCTCCTGGGGAAAAAAAGAAAAAAAAAGTGGAAGTTTTACTGCCCAATAAAAGCTGTTCAATAATATTCTGATATTTCAGTCCCACATACCTTGCAGTAGGGCATGGTCAAATATGTGTTCTTGGCAGAACACTCCTGTGGAATATCCTCTGAGCATATCCCCTGGAATATCCCCTGGATCTGTAAAAAATTGAATGTGTGTTCATGCGTGATGAATCTTTGTCTGTATTATCTTTCTGGATGTTGATTAATCTTAAATGAATTTACCAGTTATGTAAAACTGTCTAATTTTGTTTTGCAACTTAATTTTGCTTTCCTACAAAACATCAATATAACCTGTTGAAGTAGTGAGAAAATGCAATTGAAACATTGTACTTCTGTCATATACTTTAATTTTACTACGTGGTAACTTGCTTGCTCATTTCAGATAATGATTTTCTAGGCTAATCTCCTGTGATAAAACTGATAAACTCTCAGGTATCTAATGCTACATGAAAATAGTTTCATATCAAATCCTGATTCAGTCATATAAATGCTGAGTAATAATGTCATTATGATCCCCAAAGCAAACTGTGCAAACTATTTTGTAAACTCCCAGTTAAAACTTGTAATGAAAGTGTCATGTTAAGAGTAAATCCAGTATAAGTATTGCATTACATTTGGCAGAAAATCACCCCCCCTGGCATTCCAGCTGCTCCTCAGATATCAGATGGGCTGGCTGGGACACCTGGGTTTAGCTTCTGAGCCTTGGCCAATTCAGCAGCAGCAGAGCTGGTGTGGCACTGGAAATACATGACCTTTGGAGTTCCTTCCAACCCAGCCCACTCTGTGGTTCTGTGCTGATGTTGAGTACCCTGTGTGCAGAAGTGTGTGTGAACACATTAAATATGAACAATACAGCCAGCCACAAGCACTGTTAGTTGGGAGATGCCACTGTAGCACTAAGAATATGATTACAAACACAGGCCAGCTTTCTGAATTTCCCAAGCAAGCACCTGGTATAGCTGAGTGTTGGAATCTTACCCAGTAGGTGCTCCTGTGGGGAGGAGATAGAGCCCTCAGACAGTGCCAGGATACAGAGATGGAGTCTCTGCTGACCTCCTTTCCCACTAAAGCTGTATTTATAATGTTTTCAGTGAGAGACGGGAGAGGGTGAAGTTATGGCTGACATAATTACCCATTTAGGTGGAGTTTGATTTTAGTCATGAGCATTATGTGGAGGTTATTGACACAAACCTGGGTCATGGTTTGGGTCATTTCTTTGGCTTAGTTTGTGTTGCCTGCATTGTTTCTGCCAGAGCATGACCACAGCACTTCTGCGCTCCATCCTTTGTTTCATATCTGCATTGATTTCAGCAGGGTGAGACCAACTCACTCCATGCTGCTCCCTGCTTTGTTCCCTCCTTCCAGAGTAGCACACTGAGCTCCCACAGGGATCCTGCTCTAGAGGGTGCAGGCAGCTTGTCCCTGCTGAACTACTGCCAATGCACACATTCCTTGCTCAGCTTTCTTTTTTAGTGTTCTCCCCAGCGAAGGCAGCCTTAGATGAAAAAGGAAACCAGAACCACAATATTTTATGGAAACTTGAAAATAAATCTCTTTGTAGCTGTGTGTGCAGCTGTGTGACTGTGCCCTGCACCATTCCCTGTTCCCTGAGCAGTAGAATGGAGCAGAATTGAAATGGGGGGCTTTTTGGTGTCATTGTAATGCAGTGACTGTGTGTCTCACTGAAAAAAAAGTATTATTTGTAGTGCAGCCGATGTACAGGATGTGTATCTGAAGAGGTGGTTTAGGGTATACAGTGGGGCTTTTGAATGAGGCATGGAAATGTGACTTGGCTCACTGGATGCATTTCAAGTCCTGTTCCAATTTTCATGAGCTGTAGCTCCAGTAATAATTCTACATCCAGTTCAGGAAACTATATTTTTTGTTCATTATGGCTTTGTCTTCTAAACACATAAATACCCATTGACAAATAAATATTTAAGTGGTTGGTATAATTCACCATGTTACTGGGAGTTGTAGTACATATTTGTGTGTTAGACTATTTCAATACCATATCTGTAATGTTATAAATACGCTTGTGCTTGGCATGCTGAATCGTTCTGACACAGATGGGGATATCATTAACATCTTGAAACAGGGCATTCTGTAGGCCGTTGGCTTTTAGTCTGTTTTGTCAGTCTCAGCTTGTGTTACTTTCAGGAAGAAAAATTACTCAATTCTGCCCTTTGCAGACTTAAGATAAAATAATGTTTTCTGCCAGTGTTAAGAAAATTCTAAGCATCACAGGTTAGAATAGGTCATAATGAGAGCTTGCTTCAGGGGCTCAAATCCTGCAATCAATATTCCCCAGGGTGTACCAGTCTATTTGGTTCTGCTGGGAATGCTATGTTCCCAGCTTTTGTGTGTTTGAGCCAAAGAAACTAACCTGGAATGTGGAGAGAGCATGGAGAGGTCATGTACCAGCTGTAGCTGTGCAGTTACTCAACTCTGAACTCTGAGATCTCAAATTTTGCAGGATAATGTAGTATGTGCTCCATGCCATTACTGTTTGTCCTTCTTCAGAGTTACAGACAACATTTTTCTAATGACCTTTTTTTTTGCTATGGTCTTTTAATGGCTTATGTGTATCAGAATTAAAGGACATTTTTGTGATTGATAAAGCAGAGACTTTTCCATCTTTTTTTTATCCCAGTTTTATATCCAGGATCCAGAAAATTTTCTCTTCAGCCTGCAGAGTGAGATGCATGCACAGCATCTGAGAGAATCATAGAGCCACAGAATATCCTGGGTTGGAAGGGACCCACAATGATCGTTGAGTCAAACCCTTGTCCCTGCACAGGACACTCCAATAATCCCATCCTGTGTCTGAAAACATTGCACAAAAGCTTCTGGAACTCTGGCAGGCTTGGGACCATGACCACTGCCCTGGTGGGGCCTGACCACCTCTGAGTAAAGAACCTTTTTCCAATATCCAGCCTAAACTTCACTGATACTGCTTCCTGGTGTTCCCTCTCATCATTTTACACTGTTTTCTTGAGGTATTCCTGTGGCCGTACTTTCCCAGCTGATATCAACTATGTGCTGCCGGGCACATGGTTGGAAGTAATGACATAAAACCCTCTTAACATCCCCAAATCCCTCTCAGGGCCCTTCAAAACCTCTTTAGTGTCACTAAAACTCCACCTAGTACACCATAAACCATCCCAGCACCCCCAACCCCCCCCTCAAACCTTCTCAGCACCCTAAAATCCATTTTAGCTCTCAGACTTCTTCCATGACCCTCTAAAGCTCCATAAGCATCCCCCAAATCCATTTGAGCACCCTCTTAAACCTCTTCAGCCCCACTAAAACTCTTCCCAGTGTACCATCCTAGCATCCCCAATCCCCTCTCAAACCTCCTCAACTCTTTTTATTTGTGCTTTAACATCAACAAATCCATCCCAGCACCCTGTAAAACTCCATTAGCACCACCAAACCACTTCTGGCACCCTCTAAAACCCCTTCAGCACCATCCAAACTCCCCGTTACCCCCACCCAAACCATCATCCCAGCGCGCGCGGGTAGCGCGGCAACCCCGCGCCGTGACTCGGCGGACCCCGGGAGCATCAAAGCTCCAGAGAAGAGAACCAGCGCCGATAAACTTAGGCAGTGATTGTGTGTCAAGGCTCTACTTTCACAGGAAACAAAGGAAAGCGCTGTGCGCTCAGGACGAAGAAGCCTCGCCTCGCCTCGCCTCGCCCCGCCC
>JAHLSL010000008.1:23368462-23427052 GCA_025920805.1 Petroica traversi | reverse complement strand
GCTGAGCGTGCTGCGGCAGTACAACACGCAGAAGAAGGAGATCGTGGTCAAGGGCGACGAGGTGATCTTCGGAGAGTTCTCCTGGCCCAAAAACGTCAAGACCAACTATGTCATCTGGGGGTGAGCGGCGCGGCCGGGGAAAGTGGCGGTTGGGGGGAGAAGTTGACTCGAAGTTGCGCCCGGTCAACGGGGACGGGGTTCCGGCGCCCTTGGCCCCCCCGGCGCCCTGCAGGTAGCGAGGCGGACAGGGTCGGGCGGGCTGGTGACGCCTCCCTCAGGGCCCTGGGACCCCGGCGCACTGCCCGTGTTTCCCGTGGGCGATTCTTGTCCCCTGGCAGCCCGGCCGGGCAGGGTGCACTCGCCGCTCCCTCTGGGTGCATTCCCAGGTCCTGCGCGGAGCTGGGACCAGGCCGTTCCTCGGCTCTCGGCGTTCCTGTTCGTGCCGCCCGGCGGGGCCGCGTCTTCCAGACTCATGCGATGAGATGGCAGGAGACAGCTTCTCCCAAGTTTTCCGGGTATTTGGTGAAAAAGAGGCGTTATGTTGTTGTTTTGACAACGCTCTCAGGCATATGATGGGATTTTGGGGGGATTCTGTGCGGGGCCAGGAATTGCAGTCGGTGATCCTGATGGGTCTCTTCTCACTCAGCACAGTCTATGATTCTATTGCCTTGGGTTGCTTGGGCTGCATCTCGTCTCCTTGAGCTTTGATGCGCCAGGACAAAGCCAGGGAGGTCCAGACCGACGCTCCCTCTAATAAACTGTGCAGGTGCTCTGCCTCCACCTGAGGCCTCTACCTGAGCAGTACCTAATGCAGGCTGTTTCCTAGTTGGGCTTATCATAATAAACATGTAGAGAGAGTGTTTATGTGGCTTAAATGATTGTATTAGATAAAATGCTTGTTTTTAGAAAACTTCTAGAAAATGAAGGTTTTTACCTGTTGCATTTCTTAGTGTAGCATGAATTATTTGCTTTGCAAAGGAGTTTTTCGTTTGCCTTTCCTCAGAATTTAGCAGCTTCTTGCTTCTTAATGTCCTCATTAAGAAGGGACATTAAGAAGGGAAGGGTTCAAATGAATCTTTTTCAAACTTAAGATAAGAAAATGTTTCTTGTTAAAGCTCAGGTATTGATCAAAGAGGACATGTTATCCTGTGAACCTTTGAGGAAGAGCAGAAGATTTCTCAAAAATCCCTGAACTTGTAGTTGAGTCTGACCAGGAATTATTTTTAGTTTTGTTCTCATAATTATGATATAGCTATTGATATCCTTACATTGAGAAAGAGAGGAAGAAAATAAGCCTACTTGCTTATCTTCAGTTGTAGGTGGAATTTTCATGACTGATTTTACTTTGTACCTTATGTATTACTAGAAATGTACTTTTTCATGGCTTGTTTCAAGTTTTTAGAAACTAATTTTGGAATTATTTGTGCTTCCTGACTGAGTGGGGGATACTGCTATGTAGACTGAAGAGGAAGAATAGTATTTGGATAAGCAGTTAGAAACCTTGGCTGTGTTTTTGCTGGGCAATTTGTAGACAGTTGTGGTGGTTTCCTTGCTGCAAGTTGCTTTTCCGAAGTGGTAACAAGTAGTGGTTAAGTAGACAAACAAGTTTCATTGCCCTTCTGCAGGGAACAAGAAACTGATATGCCAACCCTATCCTATTGCTCAGGAGAGCTTTGATTGACTCAGGAATTGTTACCAAAAGCCTAAAAGCTGCTGGAGAGCCAACTTTCCTATCTACAGCCAGGCAGCTTTATCTTCCTGGTCAAGAAGGATGTGTGGGTGAATAGAGGATTCTCTGAGCACAACAGCAGCAGCTCCTTGTCAGAGCTGTGAGTCCTGGGGTAGATGTGTGGTAGAATTTGAGTGGTTTTGTTCTTTGGTTTGTTTGTGAATTAGTAAATCTTGGTTTGGACCAGTGGCTTCTAAACTTTTGATGGGATCAGGCTGCGCTCAGCTCACAGCATTTGTTGTCAACCACTGTGGAATTTTGCATGTCTCAGGTTTAAATTGAAGACACTATAAAAATGAGACCAGTTCTGCAAGCCATGCTCAGTAGCTTGAACTAATTTAGGTAATTGCCAGACTCAGGAGGAACATTTTCAAAAACTTTCAAGATTCAACCCTTTTATATTCAGGTCACTTGACAGGATCCAAATTATGCTTGCACTGAGCAGGTGTTGGTGGCTTAGTCTTTTACAGAACAAACCCTGAGTTTTGTTTTAGGTACCCACAGCACAGTTGCTGTAGTTGTGTCTCCAGCCTGTAGAGAAAAATGCCAGACTGAAGAGCAACAGTGACATTTGTCCCTGCTAGAATTAGAAGTAGTCCCATGAGACATTTAGCTCTGGCTTCTCGACCAGTTCAGCTGGCAGAAGTCAACAGTGCTGCCATGCATTGCCTTCTCTCTCTGGTAGCACAAGTTTCAGCCAAACAGGGAATTGATCTGAGGGATCAAACCAAGTTAAAGGTAACGTGGAAGAAAAAAAAACAAGCGGGGGGAAGGCAACTTTAATCCAGTTTAGTTTCCAGATAATAATTATAGGAATGCTCCTGGTGGGACATGAAAAAAGCTAGGTGGTCTGAGATGAAGTAGTTTGTGTGTTTTCACCTATAGGCCCTGAAGAGTGATTAATGAATCTATTTCAAAACCAAAGGAAGAAATCAATCTACCAGAGAAATTTATTGCTTTATTTGCCTAGTCAAGAGGCTTGGATGTGTGGCTAAGGTTTTAAATAGTGAGCAGCTGGCCCTGGATATTGTAGCTGTGTGATACTCAGTATGCTTTGCCTTGTCTTTTTAAAGATTTCTGCATGGTTTTGTGGATTAGACACAGGCCTGTAGGTACCTCTGTAAAACTTCAGGCTTTGAAACAGGAAAGAGGAAATAAAGCAGTTAAAAATGAAGAAATTCCTGGTGCCAGAGGTGGAAGGTGAATGGATGAGAAGGAAGTAAGTTTCTGATGTTAAAAATGAGCAGGTGAAACTTGCTCTCTCCTATTATATAAACATTTTTTCGATTTTTCAGCTGGAGTTTATTTTGTAAGAGATGCAACTCTTCCTTATATTTTTGCTGTAATGATCGTTACTGGATTTGTTGAGGTGTGCCTCCTAAGATTTAAAATTTTTTCTTAAGTAATTGATGCATAGTAGGAAATAACAGAATTAATTTCTGTTTCTAGTTTGGATATTTGTAAATTGAATGAGGCAAACTACCCTCTGATCTGCCTGTTTTTAGTTCTCCGTTTATTTAGCAGGAGCACACACTGATGTTGAAATGCCAGTTTAGGCTTAGATTTTCTCCTTGCGTGCAACTGCTTGTCCATTTGATGATTTCTCATTAATATGCAGTATTTTGTCCTCCTAATAAAACATCCTCTTAGAGCCATAATGAGCACGGGGTATTCTTGTGTGTGTGGTTGAAGTGATGAAGTACCAGCTGTGCCCTGCTGAGCTTTGACATTGCCTGTGGCTTTGTAATACTGTATTTTTTCAATTAGTAGATAATGGTTCAGTGTTTGCTTGTTGTTATATTTTGTAATTTATTGCTAAATTGTTAAAGCTTGAGTAGGTGACCAGGTGGATTTTGCTATCATGTGCAGAGCATATGGCATGCTTCAAAGAAATAACTAGCTATTCTGAACTAAGACAATCTAAAGTGTTGTTTTAAAATGAACTGTCAACTGTATCATGTGACATCATGGCTTAACTTTGGGGCCAAGCCTGTGTGGAGGAAGCTTTTGTTTCTGTTAGTGCTTTCAGTATGTTTAGATACTGCCTTATCAAAGATCGTTGCTACTTTGCTGCTTGTTCATACAGTTCCTTGCTGAGGAATCCAGTTCTGGTGGCTGTCTGTAGTTGTGAAATCAAGTTTTGGCTTCTTAGCAATTGAAAGAAAGTTCTTGTGTCTACTCCCTTTCTGCTGCAGGAACAAAAAGTACATGCACCCTCCACCCCATGAAGATCAAATTTTCGGAAGGGACTGTGGTAGAGACCCTTTATTCTACAGTTCTGGTATCCTGAATCTCTTTTCTCTGCATTTTATTCTTATACTGGTTTTCTCAGATGTCATTGTGAATGTGAGGTTTTGAAATTAACAGCTAATAATGAGTTCTGAACAGGTTATTGGGCACTCTTAGCTAATTTCAGAAAACTGACGTCAAGCAATGCAGTAGGTGGCATTAAATCCACAGTACTGAGAAAACAGACTTACACTCTGGTGGTTTAGTAGATTTTTGTGTGGCTCTTCCAGGCTTCATAATGTTGTGACTGAGAATTTTTTATTTCCTCTCCCTTCCACCAGTGATGTTGGTGCTTCTGTGGTTTGTGTTTTGGTGCTGCTGATGAGCTATGAGTAAAGCAACTGTACTTAGAGAAAAAACTCTTTTAATGAAATGGTTTCTTCCTGTAATTTCTTGTTTGTTGAAAATTCTCTACCCGTGTTAAATTTATAGCTTTAGGCTGGTTTTGTGGTGGCTTCTCTTCCTCAGGCTTTAAGGTGAGCCAGCTGTCAGAGACAGGGACTGGGCAATGTGGAGGAGCCCTGTCCTGCCTAGAGCCAGGGTTTGACAGGTCCTAAAGTGTGGCTGGGTGGTGGAATTGCTGCTCTTGCTGCTTTCCTGACTGCTAGGTCTGTTTCTCAGAGCAGCTGGAGTGTTTAGGGAGTAGTTTCATTTGAAACATGGACAGGCATTGCTTCCCCTACAGAATCTTGTAGTAACATCATAATGGGCAAATGTGCGAGGGGGGGAATTATGTTCAATGTACATGGAGGCAGGCTGAGCCAGGGATTTTTTTGGCATTGTTTGGTGTGATCTGTTTGGGATTTTTTTTTTTTTTGTGAATAGTTGCATAGAACAAGTTCCATTTTAGACTTTAAAAGCTGTGTCTTCGAAACAAGCTCTTTGAAAGCTGAGATTGAACTTAATGCTGTTGTGTTGCTCTGATGTGGTCTGACTTCAGTATGGGAGCTCACTGTCATTTTGTTCAGTGTTGTGCTGGTTTTGAGTGCAATTGCTTTCTAGTCACTCCTTATTTTGATCTTTTGGCACCATTTTGAACCTTTGCTCCCTAGACTTTGTGGAATTTATATATCTCATGTTCTCACTGTGCTTTCTCTAGTGCTGAAAATTCTGACTTGTTGTATCTGAAGATCATGCAATACTTCCTTTCATGTGAAGCTCTGTTCCGTTTTTCTGGCCGTCTCACATAGGGATAGACAATTCCTTTGATAATCAGAATGAATAGTGTGAATGTGGGGGAAAGTATACTTACAATTTCCCAGATCTTGCTTGTTTATTTTACAACGCATCCAACTCTTACTTTGGATTATTTTGGACTGCTTTTTAAAATAATTCGTCCAGTAAAGAGATTGCAAGAACTTATCTCCCTCACCTGTATTTTTTAGCACAATTGAGAGCTCACTAGTTCGACAGTAGCCTAATAATAATGTTAACTGCTTGCCTTTTAAACTATCATCTGGAAAGAAAATACCTTTTCTAAAAGAGAGTGTACATGAGACAGAGATGGAGAAGTTAAATGTTACAATCTTTTCCTGTCTTACAGGACAGGGAAAGAGGGCCAGCCCCGGGAATACTACACTTTGGATTCTATCTTGTTCTTGCTCAATAATGTGCACCTTTCCCATCCTGTGTATGTCCGTCGTGCTGCGGTAAGTAGAAAATGTGATTTTTTTGTCTTGTGATAATGAATTATGTGTGTAGTTATTTTCAGAGAATGGTAATAGCACTTATATGTATGAATTTGGCTGGGGAAAGCAAGAATGATATGCAGCAAAGTGTGTGAGTGTTTAAAAACAATCACCTCTACGAAAGGATCATGTGACAGGTCCTGTTAGGGTGAAGTATTTTTCTGGACAATTCACTTCCTAAAAGATTATCCCTTCAAATCATCAAATTATGTTTACAGTAAGAGTTTGTCAGTCAATTATTAACAGACAGCATTTATCTTGATATTCTATAGACAGTTTTTTTCCAGCACTAAACTATTTCAGGAGTACTTTTGTCCATCTGTGGTGTGGAGTGATCCCAATCTAGATGATCCTTTAGTGTCTGAGATGGCAGGGGTCTTTAGAATGGAGAAAAGCAGTGCAGCTTTGGAGTGGACTTGGAAGTAGCAATCCAATTTAAAAAAAATACTAGTTAAGCCCTGCAAATAGAGGTACAGGAATTTTTTAGAAGTCATTTTGATTTCCAGTTGACTGCTTTCTATGAGGCCACTCTTCATCTTTTCTTGTGCTACGTGGTTACCTGAGACAGCAGTGCTGTGTTGGAACAATACAATTGAGATACTTAATTTCTGTGTAACAACACAGACTCCTGGCAGAGAAGTGTGTGTGTGAGATAAAAGCTAGTTCTTGATCTTGTTTGCAAATTTGAAGGGAAGGTGGGGAAAAGGCCCTCTCTTTCAGTTTTGTAGTAGGCTGTATGTTTAATTTTGTCTAGCTAAATATCCTCTAGGATGTGGTTGCACTTTAAGCTTGGTAGTTAAGCTTTCTTGCGTGGCAGGACATGTGGTCATATCTTTATGTGAATGAGTAGTTGTCAGTAAAACTGAAAAACCTTCAGCAAGAGTCTCTGAGGGAAGAATAGTTTAATGTCACATCTGCTGTCTTTCCAGACTGAAAACATTCCTGTGGTAAGAAGACCTGATAGGAAAGACTTGCTTGCATACCTAAATGGGGAAACATGTGAGTGATGTCTTCTTTTGACATGGATACACAGTGTTCTTTACTGCTTCATGTTCTTGGCACAAGTGAGGGGTAGGAGGGGAAGACTGGGTAACAGCAGGCAGTTTGCATCTTAACTGAATGTGCTGAAACTTCTCAAACAAAGTAATTTCTTGCATTGTTAATTGTGTTCTGAAATTAACTGTTTTGCTTAGACAGGAGTTGCATTCTTACATGCATATTTAGAAGGGGACATTATTGTTACTATTAGCCTACTTTGGTTAATAATTGTGTTAGAATGCTTAGCATGTGTGTTTCTTCCTTGTCTAGACTATGGGAAACTTTCAGTAGTACATTGATCTTGAATGCAAGAAATGTGTGGAATAAAATCTTCAGTTTAATAAAATATATTAAATCACTGCTTGGTCAGTCTGTCGTATTTGCCTAGCAGTTCATCAGATTAAATTTTTTGTTAACAATAGAGAAAAGAGGTTTCTCTGAGAAAAAGAGAAATATCAGCTTTGTAAGATGCTCTGTTTTGTAGGTGGTCTTGAAATTTTAAGTGTCCTGGAGTATGAGATTATTTCTGTAATATGATGAGTAAAATCACTTAGTATATATATTTTAAACGGATCAGCAGGTTGTCTTAAAAAAAAAGCCTAGACAAACTGGTAGATCTTGATTCTAGGTTCTAATTCTCATTGTGACTGTTTTCTTTTATGAGTGGTATATAGAGATCATAGAATCATTGATTAATTTATATTGGAATGGATCAGAAGAGGTCACCTGATTCAATCCCCTTTTTAAAGAAGGAGATGACCCTGAGCAACCTGATTCACCTTTACATTCAGTTAGGTTCTGAATATCTCCACTCCACTAGTCCCAGTGTTTGACCACCTTTGCTACCTAATACATAGAATTTCTATTGTAGGAGTTAATCTGTTGTCCTTCTTTCTTTTATACCCAAATATTATTGCAAATATTTTCTATTTAAACGGAATGTTCTGTTTGCATGCAGCAACCTCATCAAGCATAGACAGAAGTGCTCCACTTGAAATTGGTCTTCAACGATCCACGCAAGGTACAACTTAGCTGAAAAATAACTTGGAGGTTTATTTTATAAAAATTACTACCATCTTGCATTTTTAATGTCTTCTTTATCTTGTAGTTAAAAGAGCAGCAGATGAAATATTAGCAGAAGCAAAGAAACCAAGAATAGAGGTAATGACAGTGACTATCATCAATACAAATTGTGGGTGGGTGTAAATTACAGTGTTTATCTGTTTTCGTAGGAATTCCATTGGGTTACCTGTCCTCTGGTGTGCATGAAGATTTCTTCTTCATGTGAATAGGAACTGGAAGGAGTTGGAATTGAAGAATTGTAGTTCTTGAGAGGAAACTTCCAATAGCTCTGTACTTAATGCTAGTGGCCAGATCAAAAATCACTGGAAATAAAGATAGTCCTTGCAAATGTGAATAAAATACTTCTGAATAGCTTTAATTCTAGCTGTATTTTTATTTGAAAAGAGAATGCACAAGAACTTAAACATGACTGTTCCTTCCAGGATGAAGAGTGTGTGCGTCTTGACAAGGAACGCTTGGCAGCTCGACTGGAAGGACATAAGGAGGGCATCGTGCAAACGGAGCAGATCAGGTGGGATTACTTTTCCTTATGCATAATGCTTAATTACGGGATGGATTACAATTCTTGTGCTGTTCAAAGCAGCCAGTTTTACTTCTGGCCAGCAGCTCTCAGTGGAAATTTTCCTCTCTTTGATACTCTCAGTAATGTTGGAGAAGTCAGACCTTGAAACAGTTACAAGCAGATTTGAGGCATTTATGAAATTCATAATTATATCTGACCACATGAAAAATACGTATTTTGAAAGACTTCTTCCTATCGCTTATGTAGGTATACTTAAGAGGAAACTATAGGAAAAAAATCTGATTTTGGCATGATTAGAAAGCATAAGAATAAAAAAATAGAAAAGTATATGTGATTTTGTATAAACTAATAATTTGGATGCTACCTTGAGGGTATCACAGCTTTGCAATGCTGCAGTGAGGATTACTAAGAATTGTTTTAGTTACTTTGTATTCTCTAGTTACTAATTCTTTTAATGCTGAAGGGCAAAAACATTGCCCCTTTAAAAAAAAAGTACAAATATTTACAGTTTCAACTCTGTGCTTGACCCAGCTATGAACCAAGTAGCAACACAAAGAAGTTCCCTTTCTGATAACATAGTTATAAAGGAGAATACTTCACAACCAGTACTTGCATTAATTTTTTTCATGTATTCTCAGAGAAAAACAACCCCGTGTAATAGTGAATTTGGTATGGACAGTTAGTATTTTGCAATTCAGTCTTTATCTTTTTTCTTCAGCCTCACTAGTGTTCACTGACAACCCAATTCTGTGTTAAAAGCAAACACATACAGGTGTTGTACTCTTGGAGTCCAGTGAGCTCTCTCAAACCCAGATTAATGTGAACAAGGTTGCTGCCATCTGTTGTTTGCTGGCCTGCATGGTCTGAGAAGGCACCGCATCTTCCAATGGACTAAGTCCACATAACTGCACCTCAGCCAAGGTGTAGATTAATGCTTTGAAAGCCTCAGAGCAGCCAAGGGTTGGTTGACTGGACATAAAATTGTAATCCACTAGAAGTAATAGGACTGAAATTTGCATATTGTTATAAATGACAATGTTGGTCCTGATGCTTTACATTTGGGTTCTTTATTTTTGTTTGGTATAGTTGGGATTTTTGGTCTTTGTCTTAGTCCTATGAGTCTTTTGTCAGAAATTGGATTCGCATGCCCAAAACAGCAATGCCAAGCCCATATAATATTTCAGTGTATATATAAGGTGACTATTTTGTGCTTTATAGCATAGCCTTAAACTTTGACAGGATGAAGTTACTTACTCACAAATTTTTTCAGAAGAATTGTTTATGCAATTATTCAGTCTCAACTGTTATTTTTGCTTGTTTAGGTCCTTGTCTGAAGCTATGTCAGTGGAAAAAATTGCTGCTATCAAAGCCAAAATCATGGCAAAGAAAAGATCCACTATCAAAACTGATCTGGATGATGACATAACTGCTCTTAAACAGAGAAGTTTTGTTGATGCTGAAGTGGATGTAACTAGAGATATTGTCAGCAGGGAGAGAGTGTGGAGGACAAGAACTACAATCTTGCAAAGCACAGGCAAGGTAATGCTCTGGATACGAAGCTGAGTTTTGTGATCCTTATGACAAACTGCATTTTTATTTTCTGTATCTAATTTGTTAATCAGAGATGACAGGGGGATTATGCTCAGTGTTCCATGTAAAGGTGGACTTGCAGGGCGGTTGGCACAGTGACAGAAGAGTTTGTCTTTATCACAGTACAGTAAATCTAAATTGTATTTCCAACTGCTTGGTTCAGCCATTTAAAAGATACTAAGTAATCACTTAAGTCCTCTTAACCAAAGCTGGCTTGAGCCTTGCCATAGGGAGGGCTCCATGAAAGTACCTGTGGATTGGAAACAGACCAAAGTGGGGAGTAATTGATAGAAAAAGCAACACAGGTACACTGTGACAATCCAAAGGCCTCTAAGTTGTGGAAAACACCGAAGAAGTAAGGAGGAAAACTGCTGTTACCATGAAGAGGTTTTTGTCCATTTATGCTACTTTTGGCTGCACTTGATTATGTGCTATTCTGAACATGGTTGCAAGCACAGCTGACGGCTTGCTCTCTTTGGACAGTAAAGCTTTCCTTATTGCAGAGCTACTTGGCACTAAATTTCTCAAGGAAGCAGTAAGTCAATTTCTAGATTTCAAGTGTCTGTTTTCCTGAGGTTATTGTCAAACTGCATCCTTCAGCTTCACTACTTCTTTTAAGTATTGTCATTTGTCTTATTTTTAGCAGTACTTTACATAGCTCTCAACTTCTCAGTATTGCCCCATGGCATTAATGGTAGAACAATTTAATTAATAAATTATGTGGTAATTACTGGGTATGTGGCACATTCCTGTGTCCCACCTACAGAGTGAGTGTTGCTTCTTTGAATTTGGGAGATTTGTAGCAGCCTTGCTGCTGAGCAGCTGATAAATTCTACAGCAAAGTTGTAAAAGCTTTGATGTTTAGTCATTCGAAAGGTTTGTACTGAAGGAATCTGCGTAGCCCTTCTTCCTTTTGTGAATCATTCATGGCATTCCTATCTCTATTTTTCTTCCAAATGAAATTGCAAGGACAATAAGGAAGAGGTGAATGTTTTGTTGTACTAACCCCCGTAGTAACAGTGAGATGAGTGATTTTAAGCGAAATATGACCCAGGGAGGAAAACAAGAAGCAAGAGATGAAGTTTGTTCTTGGACTCTAGTATGCAGTTACTGTGAGCAGCCTGATGAGTTGTATGGGCATAACAGCAAATCTTCTATTTCGGTTTGTGCAGGGTTGCAGGAACATTCTTGATAGCTTGGACAGAAATCACCGAGTGTTAATGTTTATATTTTCCAACAAGTAGCAGTGAGAGTAAGTAGATGGGGAAACATCACATATTACTGATGGCTGTGATTTATCCCAGGACAGGTCAGGTTTTTCATTTGTACATTGGTTGGGAGGGTTTTTTTGTGTGTGTATTTGGTTTGTGGGGGATTTTTTTGTTGTTTATTTGTTTTTTTTTCTGGTTTGTTTGTTTGTTTTGTTTTGTTTTTCCTTTTTTTCTATTTCAAGAACCTTTGTGAAGAAACTTGGATACATTGTCTCAGGCAAATAATTTCTTCCCTTCTCCTCTGTTCCTTTTAAGAATTTGATCATGGAGGCACGATACTGCTTTGCAAATGCTGTTTTGGCTCATCTGTATGATACTTGAATTGCTGATGTGCCTTATAATTCTTTTTATTGTAAAATTTCACTATCTGCTTGGTATGGGTTTAGCTACAATCTCTTGAGTACTCCTTGAGTATTTAAAACCAAAATTGGCTTCAGCAGTGCATGCCTTTTTAATATCTGGATTCCTTTGGAACTCCTGGGTGAATGGTAACGAAAAGTGAGCACTCCTAATTGTAAATTATGTTGTTTCTTTGCAAAAATTATTTCAGTCCAAGGCAACTTCTCTAGCTCTTTTCCAGAGAAACACTCCTGTGTGTGAGTTTTCCCAGTGTTCTCTGTAGTAAACTGAGATGCAGAAGTAGTGTAAGTTGCAAAAAAGAACCACTAGCAAGATCAGGCCACAGTACATAAAAAAAAATCTCTTGACCTTTTCAACTTACTAACAGGTTTTCTCTGGTTTTGATATGTTTGAAGAAAATATTGTTTCCTTCAGCAATATGCTCATCCAAATTTTTCATAGATGTCAGTAATATTAACTGTATTTCTGAAGCATTTAATATTTCTCCTTTAGGGCACACTTCTCAATTCTGAAGTTTCCTTGAAAGAGCTGTTCCAAGATTTTTTTTAAGTCTCCAGTGATGTGTTCTTTTTTAACATTTTAAGAAGTTCTCATGATACTTGCATTCTGTCCTTTTACCTGCTACTTTTATTGCCAGCATCTTCATTGTCACAAATCTCCTGTTGGCTGAAATTACGATGATAGAGTTTTTTATCCTGGCTGTGAGGGGTTTTTTTTTGGTTTATGAGTGTGTGTAATTTGAGTGCATTAATACTCTTGTTGTAGAAGGTGCTTCAGCAGCTGTCATTCCCAGTTTATTTGACTCTTAAAATTTCTGTGATGCATCATACAGGTGTCTTTGTCTGTCTGACCTCTCTTTTACCCTCTTTTTATCAGATCCATTGATCCCTGGATATCTTTTTACTGATTTCTGCTAGGTTCCTATTGTTTGTAAAATCAGACATTTCGGTTCACCTGTCCTCTTTCGGTTTTAAGATTTGTACATTTGCATTTATCTGCTTGCTTATTTTTGTGTTTTGCTTAAAATTTTTTGTTGAGTTCTTTTTCCATAGTTTTCTATATGATTATTATGCAGTTCTACCTCTTTTGGAAATTCAATGTTTGATTAATTCCTAGTGCATGAGTCATCCTGCTCTGTCTGTTTTAAATATTTGTTGGCTTTCCCCAAGTCTGTAGTGTAGTCTTCTAGATTTTTGTGAATAACGTGTCCTTTTTATGTGATCACCTTGCAAATTGCATCTGTTTAGTAGAAGGATTTTTTCCTTCTCATAGTAACTCAGTTTGAGTACTCTTTGACAGCATATATTGTTTAAAGGAATTTAATTTCAGAAGGAATTTTGAATCCATACATAGACTATCTACTATCCTAAGTGTTTGAGATGTTTAGTTTTGCATCAGTGCTCTGCACAGGTTTCAGCTGTGTGTGTGTGTGTTTTGATAAATGCAAGGCTGTTTTGTAAAACAAATCATTGAACACCTAGAAAAAAATGCTGTGTTTATACTGAAATTGATTCTTTCCTTCACATCCTTCCTCTATCTTTCCTAAAAATCCTTTTGTTTTTATAATCTACTGTAGCAGGCAACAGCAGTCTTTTCTGAAGGAAAAACCTCCTCATTTCATCTCTAATGTAAATGTGTTTGGTACTTGAGCTTTTCCTGGGGGAGCAAATTAAAGTAGACTAAGCAGGAGTTTCAGCATTCACAGGTGTATTTGAAGAGTGTGTTTTTGTCTGTGACTGCTGGTGTACTTGATTTACATTTTTTGTTATTTATTTTTAATCTCCCAGATTGCTCATAGATAAGCAGCAATGTAACTGGGTGGGCTGTGTTGAACATGCTTTACTTGTGTGTGAAATCTTAAACCTGGAATGTTGGAAATGCCTTGTGAATTTTTAAGTTTTTGAAATGAACCAGTGTTCTGGTATGATCAGCTGTGAGCATTTCAGCTGTTCTTTTAAAGAAAAAAAAATCTTTAATCCTTTTCTTTGTAGAGTGTGGTGGATTGACCTTGTCTGGTTGGATAACAGGTGCTCACCAAGCTCTTTCCTCCTCAGCAGGATGGTTAGGAGAAAATAAGATGGGGAAAAAATGTGTAGGTCAAGATAAAGACAGCTTAATAACAAAAAAAAAAAAAGAATTTGTGGGGAAGCAAAGGAAGACAAAAGATATATTCTCTGCTTCCCATCAGAAGGGAATCTCTAGCTACTTCCTGGAGAGCAGGGCTTGGGTCCATTTAGCAGTTGCTCCAGAAGATAAATATGTAACAAGAAATGCCCCTCTTCCTTCTTTCTCTTAGCTTCTACTTCTGAGCAGATGTCATGTGATGGGGGAATATCCCTGGAGCCAGTTGTCCTGTCTGTCCTTTCAAGATCCTGCCCACCCCCAGCTGACTGGTGAGGAGGGTCTGCTGGAGACAGCCTTGGTGCTGGGCCAACACTGCTCAGCAGCAGCCAAAATATTGGGCTGTTGTCAACACCTTTTTGGCTACCAAGGCACAGTGCAGCCCTACCAGGGCAGCTGTGACAGAATTAACTCCACCTCAGCCAGACCCAGTTCATGGGAAAATACTACAGATTATTACTAAAACTTTAAATTTCGGCCAGCATTCTTCAGTTATATTTTCTCACAGTTGCAAGTATATTAGAATTATATTTTCTCAAGTGAACTCTAATCCTGTGTACAAGGAAATAACATAATCCAGTCTGTCAAAGATATGGGAAGTCTTAAAGGTTATAGCACATAACTTTTCTAAATCTCTTCAGCTGAGAAGTTTAACAGTAGCTACACACTCCTGATGTAGGTGCATTCTCCAGGCAGACACATTTACACATCTGTAAGTGGCTGGCCCAGTTGCTGCTTTGGTGCATCTCTCAGCTTTTAGCATATCTGTAAATATTCTCTCCTCCTTGAGCCTTGTGTAAATCTTTTGAAGACATTGCCAGGCACTGAGAGTCTAGAGTGACCTGTATGGCCTCTTAACATTACTGCCTGCATGAAGACAGTCCAGGGAAAAGCACTGAAGTAGAACCACGTAAGTAAGGAGAAGTTAGCATTTGAGGTATACATATTTCTAATGGAGTTAGGTGTATATAAAATCTAAGGATGATGGGATATGGGCTCCTTTTGCAGGTGTCTGTTTACAATGGAAAAGCTATTAAGACTTGGTGTAGGATCAGAGTTAGGTGGAGCTGGGTCTCTGTACTTTTGCTACATTTACATCATGAAATTCAGTCTTTTTGTAAGTGCAACCTTGTTCCTTTAAGTGTATAGCACTAACAAGGTGCAGGTTGAAGCAATGGTCTTTTTTCTTGCTGTTGCTTCCCTGCTGTAGACTGGTGAAGTTGATTCTCTCGCAGTCTGGGTAGTTAAACTTTCCCTGCTTAATATATACAAAAAATTTAAGAAAATGTTCTAAATTACAGGGTTTTTTAAAATATTAAATTGTTCTTTTTTCTTTCTAGTAAGGTAGGAACTTAGCCTGAAACAAATAAAATATTTTCGTACCTTAATCCTTATATATCTTCTGTGGTTGTGTGAAAGGCTTAGACTGGGCTATTCAGCACATTTTCTTAAGTTTTTTTTGAAAACAAGAAAAGCTTATATTGGATAACAAGTAATTTGATTAAATAAACAACTTTGTTTTTTAAGCCCTCATAGTTTTTCAGCTTTAATACCTTTAGGAATTTCATCCCTGTTGTAATGTACTAGTTATCTGTACTTCTCTTTGGGAGAATTACTTGATGCCCAATGTATTGTTATCCATGACACACGATGTTACTATAGAAGAGAATAGACCTCAAGCTCCAATTTAATTTCACAGATCTTGACTGTGAATTTTATATATTAAATTTCATAATCTTGATTTATATTTCCCCACTATGCCACCCCAACTTCTGGGTATTTCTGTGTACATGGTGAGAGAAGACCAGAAGTGAGTAGTATGATTGGAGTTTATAGCTGACCTAGCTAGTGGGATTGGCATTTTCCTGCTATGTGGCATTTACCTTGGATGTAACCCACAATTGCAAATTTATGTAATACAGCATCTGAACTATTCCATAATATTGTTATTTTGTGGTCTTCTGTATTCTTGTACACCAGTATTAAAGAGCAGAGCTGTTTTTTTCCTGTGTAAGTACCTGATCTTTGTGGTGGTCATGATTTTTAGTTTTGTGTTACCACCTGCAGTTAGTACTTGCATATTTTATTTTTTAAATTAATGTATTTTCTTTATAGATTTGATCTTTTTCACAGTAACTACTGTATTTGAAGTAAATGTTGTGAGAAATTATGTTTTCAGTTACTTCCAATTCTCATGTTTTTGTTCTGATGACTCTTGACTATTCTTACTAGTGAAGTCACCTGAGAAGAGGATAATACTACAGTTATAATTACAGTTTATGTAATTTAATTTAACTGGAAAAACAACGTTTAATCAAGGTTAATAGTATTTTAATCACTTTAGACAAGTAAGAGGTCTGAGAGTAAAATTTTGGGTCCTTTAAAAGAAAGTATTGTAAAAGCATCTTTATGTGTGGGCTCTAGGTGGCAGAGTTGTTTAACGTTCGTGAAATTCACAGCAGTGGGACTTCGTTAGCAAATTGCCAGGCTAATAGCAACTGGAGTCCTCATTAGTCCTTCAGGTGGAGCAGGAGTGGCTGTGCACAAATACCATAGTACAGCTTGAGTGCCCAAACTCCAGTTTACCCAGGACTGGCTTCCTTAGTAAAACTAGAGAGATTCTTTTATTGCTCCCGACAAAACTACAAACATTTTGAACGTAGCACTTAAAGGAAAGATGGACCAGATTTTAAAACTTGTATTTATATTGAGCAATAGTAAATCTTGTTTTGACTATACATAACTTGAATTCGACCAAAAATCTGTAGAATAAAGCATTATGTTTCCTGAAACAATATTTAGGTCAGTTATAAAGGAATTCCATAACTACTACTCTTACAAAACTATTAAAAAGTATTTATTTCCATATGGTGCATTCATATGAGAAATAAACAAGGATTATGTATCAAGGGGATTGGGATTTTTGAGATTTTATATGTGCTGTATCTTCAGGCTGTTACAGTGTTGTTACTTTCACACTTCTGAATTAATATTTCAGATTAAATGTTTCAGTTGTCTTTCATTTAATATTCTTGCTATAAAAATTTAGTGAAGATAACATAGAATAGTGAAAATTGCACCTTTTTTTCTGAAAACACAGTCCACAAATATACAGGAAGCTGTACAGGGTGCGTAGTCCACAGCTACACAGGGAGCAAATATACTCATAGCTATGTTTTCAGTTCAGCTTTAGTAATACACAGTTAACATTTTGAGCAGAACATGAAGTAATGCCCAGAGTAACTTTTTGTGAAAAGAGTGTCTGATTTTTATGTTTTTCCCCACAGCAGTTAGTAACAAGTCTAATTTTAGCAACATTTTTTTATAGGCTCCCTAATCTGAAGCTTGACAAGGTCATCATGTGCTCTGCTTTCAATTGTTTAGCAATATAAGTCCCAGTAGTGTAAAGTGAATTTCTTAAACTACCATTGTCCTGAAAGCAGGATCACAAATTCCTATTTAATCAGGCAGTTGTTCTAACAATCTCCTGTGTGGCAATGTGCTTGTTGTGTGCTCCAGCATGGCTTGTCTAGCTCAAAAGTGTGCAGAGAACAGTTTGAGGGGTACTGTGAGTCCCTGCAGTTGTGAATTGCAAGAGCAGGGAGGAGAGAAAATCAACTTCAAAGCTGGTGAACAGTTTGCAAACTGAAGATACATATTCTGAGGCATAGGAGAGTGATGCCTTAAATGATTTTTTACTTTTTGATTTGAATTCCAGATTTAAATATGTGCTTTAATTTTAGATGCACAGAATATTTTCTTTTAAATATACATTTTATCACGTAATGTTCCTTATGTGCAGTGTTTTAATGTCTACTGTACTTTTATAAGGCCATCTCAATGCTGTTTTCATTTTTCTTGTCATGCCATATGTAGTATTACTAAAAATGTGTGATAGGAATATTGCCTTTTTGGTACAGCATCATGCCTTTCAATCTGTCAATGTATGTAAAGGTTTTAGCAATATGACTGAGCATATCAAGCAAATGTGTAAAGAAATGCAGTTGGGGCACAATTCTTCCTTCTCCAGCCCTACTCTAAGTTTGGACAATGTTTACAACATTCTGCAGCTCTTGATTTTCCTAGGATGCGTGTCTAAGAAATCCTTACTGTCAGTTCAAATAAGAGTTTCTTTGAGTTTACATGGTTTTTCTTAGGCTCCTCTTTCTCTGTAGAAACACCAGAATGTAAATCTGATTAAAAACTGGTTACAACTTAGCTATAAGGAAGTTTTGAAGCACTGTAAACCATATTGTGTAGCAAGATATATACCTCTAGTTTTACATGTTAGATTTAAGATTTATTTTTGTCACATGATTGAAATGAAGTATACTTTTCTTTAATTTTTTTTCCCCTCTAGAATAGTTTTCAATGAAGCTGAAACGAATGTTTATCCTTGATGATCACTATTAGAAAAAATATTTATTTTTGCTGCTGTGTTAAAGCTGCTGACTAGAAGTCATTGTTAATGAGAATTAGGGTTATGGTGAGCTACAGAAATTAAAGACTGCCATTTCTTAGAATAAACTGATATATTGAGATGGAAGTATTTTTATTAAAAAAGAAATGTAGTTAGTGAAGTGACTTCATTAAGCCTTCTTCATCAGAGCAGTCTGATCTGACTGGCCCTGGGATTTCTCCACAAACATCCTGGCATTAATTACCACCAGTGATAGTGACTTGATTTGGTGTGTATTAGTCCTTGTGTTGGCAAGGGATAGACCATCTGTGCAAAAAAACCACATATTTTGATGTTTGGGATTTTTTCCCCCCTTTTCTTTTGTGCTCTGCCCCCAGATCAGAAGTGTTTGGGAGTAAAGATGTTGCACTTTATTATTAGATTTAACTAAATCTAGGGCAGAAGCTAAGGGATATTCATATTCTGATCTCTGAAGGGATGAACAATGAAAACTTAACTGTCTGCAACTCTGCAGAGCTTTACAAATCACCTGGTACCTGCAGTGGACTTCCTGCTCAATCATTTTTCTGTCACAGTAATATAGTCCCACATCCCTGACCAAGCCAGTGACCAGCAAGAAGATGATGTTAGTTTGAGTGCTTGTTAAAACACTGCTGGTTTTCTCCCCTCCAAATAGCCATTAATTGTCAGCTTGGGGAAACTGGGTTTTCATGCTGTGGAAAAAAGATATCAGCAAGAATACTTCTAATTCTGTACTTATTAGAGGCTTGTTTTCAGCAGATGGGAGAAAGAATCCTGTGGGTTTTTTTTTTACCTGAGTTTGGTCTGGGATGTGCATTTTAAGGCTGTTAAAATTCCATATGTTTAAAGGCCTTTGAAAAATTCATCATTTGAAATTCAAACTCATTTTAAGGCTATGTTAACTGTAGGCTTTATGAGTAAGATACGGGTGTGACAGTTGGTTGTAACTTCTTGTGACTAGGAGATTTGGCTTCTACGGACAGTCACTCCTGTAACATTGCTCCTGTTGATAATTGGTTCCTCTTGGTGAGTTTTGGAAAATGGAGAGCCTTATTTCCTAGAGAGAGTGTGTGATAAAGCTCAGCAATGACAAGAAATGTGATTGATATGATGCCCAGGCCACAGTTTGGGAGAAATCTGAATTTGCAGTAAAAACTTGTAGTTTAGACTTTGAGTATCCTCATATAATTGATATGTGCATGGCTTGCAGCTCTTGAAAGGTTTTTTTTGCTGGGATTTTTCTGACTGAAAAGAACTTTAAATACAGTTTTGTGTGAGTTCTTTCGGACTTTGTCAAAAGAACTGGGTTTGCTCGGGTGATGGCTTTGCCTTTGTAAGTGGTTTCTGGTGGTCTTCCAGTTCCTGCCTTGCTGACTTGCAGTGAATTGACAAGATTGTTCACTGAGGTCAAGTGAGCAAGCTTAAGGAAGCTTTGCAGTACAGCTCTCTAAGTGATTTCTACAAAATTAATCCCAGAAGTGTTTATTTTGTAATTGGTGTGCTAACACCACTTTAGTGTTAATATACAATACTCTGGAGCAGTGTATTTTGTGAATACTTTGTTATTCTGAACAAGTAAAAAAGAAAGCTGTTCTCTTTAACTGATAAAAGGTTTCTTTTACTGATGAACCATTAATGAAAATTGAGATTAATAAGAATCATTGTGTACACTTAACTCTGTAGTTTGTAGGTTACCAGTGCTTTGAGAGGAGTTTGGTTTACCTTGTGGTGTAATGAAGCCAGTTAGATTTAGCAGGTGTGGGCCTTAAAGAATAGGGGGTAGCGATGATGCCTTAAAACCCTGTTAATGTTTGGATCCTGTTGCAGAAAACTGGTCAGAAATCAGCTATTTAGAAAATTGGTGCACCAGTTACGGTTTTCGGTGAAACATACGTTAACCAAGTGATGTCTTTCACCTGGGTGGTTGTTATGTGAAATGCACATGGTCAATAAGCTTCACAGGTACCCAATATCTTTTTCAGAACTTTGCCAAGAATATTTTTGCAATTCTTCAATCAGTCAAAGCCAGAGAAGAAGGCCGAGCACCTGAACAAAGACCGGCACCAAACACAGCACCAACGGTAAGTTCTTGGCTGAACACGAGAGCTGGGACACCAAAAGTGAGAGTACAATGTCTTCTCATTATTACATGAACAATTTGTTTTTGTTTACTTCCAAAGAATGCACATTTTTCAAGCATAACTTTGCAGCTATTCTTTGACTTAAGTTGCATTTATTGATATTTAAAGAGTTGAATGTTAATTACTTCAATATGCCCTTGTTACTGAGAGATTAATCTGCTAGTGCCAGCTTCTGGATTAATCAAACATTAGCCACATGCTGCATCTGTTTGCAAAAAATGTATTCAGTGAGAATGCTGCCATTTCAAATGATGTTTTGCTGCTTTTCTGGCAGATAGGGTAGCAAATGCTTAAGAATCTGGAGCATGACTCATTAGTGGGAACAGCTCAAACCAGCTTTCTTTTGCCTGTAATAAATCAGGACAGACTTAGAGCTGTATTGTTTACTTCTATCTAATTATTAGACAGGATTTGTTTAGAATTGTGGTGTTTACTACAGTATTCTATTAAACCTAATACATCTTTGAACATGGTGGTAATCTGCTCTAAAAGTTTAATCATACTTGGTTTTGTTTTAACTGCTACTGCATTTAACAAAGAACTAAATGTAAATAGCAAAATGAATTCCAACATGTAAACATTTGCTTTGTGTTGAATTTTTAAAATAGTGCATGGCATTCAAATGTCCCACTCAGAATAGGTGTGAATACATAACTAAGTCATCCTCAAAAATTACTGAATTGGTGTTGAGTGTGCCTCTAGATTGGTGTTTTTTAAAAACTTCTTTCCCAGAATGCCTTTTTTCCCCTCAAATTTTGTTTTTATTTATTTAGCAAAATTTTATCTTAATCAGGCTGACAAGGGAAATTTTGCATGGCTGAATCTTTAAGCTTGAATTGTCAGTTGATTTTTTTTTTTTTCTCACTAATTCTTTAAGTATAACAAATACTCAGTGATTTCATTACACGTAGAGATTTTAGTAATGTAGATTGTTGCTGTTTGTTATTTTAGTTTTGCCTCAGGTTGTTCTCTTTGCATTCAGTACTAAACTCTGTAAGATTGTAAGTGGATATTGAATGGAAACATAGAAGTTTTCAAATACATTGAAACTCGTATAAAAATGAACTGGTTTTTATACTCTTGAGTAGTTCTAAGTATCTCTTCAAGAATGTAAAAAACTATCAAATACCTTTTAGTATGTTTTACAAATGTTATTTAACCTGTTTTAGGATCCCACTTTACGAAATAAGCAACCTATTCCAGCGGCCTACAACAGATACGATCAGGAAAGATTTAAAGGCAAAGAGGGTGAGTTGATGCCAAAGCTTTTACCAAAAGAAAAAAAAATTGAGAGCCAAAACTGACAAGTCATTAAGTTCATACTAGGGGATTTTCTCTGCTGTTGTTTCACAAACCTATGAAAAGACAAAAAAAGAACTGTAACTATGCCTAAAGATAGTTTTCCAACTAATAAAATCCAGAAGTATTATTTCTTAGAAATTGTTTCTATCTCTTAGGAAGCAAAGGGAATGCTTAAAACCAGAACTGCTTGAGGGGAAAAAAATTGGAGAAGGTCCTATGCAATTAACGAAAAAGCTCAAGTGCAAGGATAACTGTCAGGTGCAGGATATGACATAGATTCTCTATCCTCAAAGAATCATAGTTACTCTGAAAGTAGCCTCCAGTAATTCCAAGTAAATATTATCTAGTTGTGTCTATTTAAATGAAAAAAAACCCCAAAACCTGGGAACAGCAATGCAAAACACAAGTGCCCTTCTGAAAAGGAGATAGAAACAACCTACAATATTGAAGAATTCTCACCAGTTTTAAAACATGGTGAACATTGAACTCGAGCAATTATTTGTCTTTGCAATTTTTCTCCTGTATGTATTGCTTTTTTAATCTTGATTTTAGCACACATTCAGTTACTTCACTTTCATGTCTTGCTGTGATTTTATTTTGCAATCTTGTGTTTGTTGTGCTTGGATGGTTTTGTGCTTCTTGCAGAAGGTCATGCAAATTTTGTTACGCTTCTGAATTGCCTCTTCCTCCTAGTTCTCAAACAAAATAATTTTCCTCTTAATTAAACTTCTCATGTTTTTAAAGGCTGAATGTTTTTAAGGGCTTTCTATTCTGGCTGCAAGCACTTATGTGCTGCTAAATGCCATTTTAAAGTGTAGGTGAACAATTCAGCTTACATTTTTTAGAATATTTGGCTTTGTCCAAGTTATTACCATTTTTTGTTCAGAGAACCTGTAGCCAACTAATCTCTGAAATGATTAAATAAAAAAAAGTTTGGTGAAGATGCATTTACATGAGAATAAATTCTTTATGTTTGTGGGGGAGTTTGTTTGTGTATGAATCTTACTGTGGAAAATTTCATCAAATATTGTATTATATTCTCTTGAAGTATATTGCCTGTTGGCCTCAATATACTTATATTTTGATGCAGTGGTTTTATTTACTACTGCTCATTGTCAGTTGCATGGTGGAATTGAGCAAAAAGCCAAAGGAGGATGTTGGTAGCTCTTTCAGCACTGAAAAATAATCTAAAGTAGCTTCCATGAAGACTCAACTGTTACAAGAAAAGCCAAGGTGATTTGGGAAAGAAAGGAACAAAAAATATAAAGCTAAACCAAGCTTTTTATGAATATTTTTACTAATCCTTACTCAGTTTCCTTCTGTTAATATCTTAAACCTTCAAAACTCATCTATTTGCCAAATAGTTTCCCTTTTAATACCATTTCCTGTTAGGATTTAGAAGTAGTAAATATCTAAACTGGACAGTGTGAAATAAAGAAAGGCAGAGCAAGAAATAAATGGTCAAGTGTAACAGTTCAAATGTGCCAAACTCTGTAATTCATTATGGACTCTTACAACAAGAAGCTCAGGTACAGGGATGGTCTGTCCTCCTAGCTGCCAAATTACATGGTTCTGATCAGGATACCTGCAGATATCATCAGTCCTGAACAGCAGGTGGATTTTTTGCTTTTATTACATGTGTGTGGTTCAGGAGGGAGCAGGAAATAACAAGTTTTACATGATAGGAAAGAAGAACCTAGAAGAGTTTGTGGAGCAGCTCATCAATATGAGCTTAATGTAGAAACTTCTGAGCAAAAAGCAGAGATGAGATCAGATGACTGACAGGGAAAAAAGGATTGTCTGTAATTAACAATGGTGGAAAAAAATAAATTTCAGTGTTGGCAATTTTGAGAAGGTGGCATTGGGGCTTCTTTTGGTGTTGCTGAAGTGGGATTGACTGGACTGCAGTTGAAAAGTTCCTTTGTGATATGGTCATATTCTTCCTGTGTAACTCACTGTCACACTCTGTTCTAGTGGGTTTTTCTGCCTTGACTTTCTGGTTACTTATATTAGGTTTAGTCATACAAAGTTAATTTTGTATTTCAGGTTTCTAGGTATATTTAAAGAAATACGTAGGTTAAGAATAGCAGTGATGTAATGCCAAGTTAGCTAAGTGTGGGCTAGCACTAGTAATAAAAATGATCTCATTTACATCTAGGGTATTCTGTTGTAAAACTATTACCTTTAAAATTGTAGTCTAACTGGAACTCTGAGTTCAGGTGGTTTTCCTGTCATAATTAGGCATTAATGCACTGGTAATAACATTTGCTTAAAACTGAACGATGCTTCAGTTGCATCACTTCCAGCTCTGTCATGAGTGAATTCATCCTTTTGGGATTTTTAATTTAGTTGCCCTCAAAATGGAGCTGTGGCTCCCAAATGTTCAGTGTAGAAGTGAGACTGCAAGCAGAAATAGTCATCAATAAAAATAAAATAAGATTTTTTAAATTAAAGTCTGTGTTTTTACAGTCTAGTAAGAATTTGGAATTACATGTTTATGGAAAGGCTGCAGTGTTGGGAGTTTTCAGAAAGAATTCTGAAGGAAAAGAAAGATAATTAAGTTCAAAGGGTAATAACTTGCAGTCTTTATGCTCTTTATGCCCTCTATGACTGCCTGTGGTTGGCTAGAAATTGTGGAAGGCAGGATGGTGTGATGCATATAAAAATGGGCACAGTGGTGTGTTTGGCTAAACCAAAAGTAAAGCCAAAAGGCAATGTCTCTAGGCTTTTTTCCTTGTGTCTTACCTGTTTGCTCTGTCCTCCGAGGTATTGAAATCCTAGGAAGGGTTCACAGTAGTCCTCTTCTAGTTGCAGCAGGATTATTGCCTATGTTCAGTTTTGTCTGATACTACAGTATTTAAAGCTTAGGCAGCAAAGAGGTGAGCTGTTTTTCTTTGAATATTTGTGTGCTTTAATACAGAGTTTTTCCATTAGTTGTCTTGTCCTTACCATAAGAAATTGAAAGCTTGAAAACTAATAGAGTAAATATAAGAATTTTAACATGCATTAAGTAAACTGTTGAGTTGCAGCCAAATTTCTCTACTTCTTGTGGAGGATCATTATTTCTGATGTGATGTATCAGGATGCCTCTCTGGTTGACTGATTTTAAATTTTCATGCCAGATGGGATAGGCCTTGCTGCTGGAGTGGTTTAATAGTCAGTGTGATGGAGGTGGTAATTGTGCTGTTCTTGAAGAGCAAACAGTGAATTCCACGTGCAGTCAGGGGAACTGCATAGCACCCCAGGGTCAGAGCTTGGTCACCTTTTATTCTGCAGGGGTCTCGTTCCTGCATTTTTGATCCTGCAGGACAGAGAAACCTTTGCTTTGACATTTATCAAAATCTGTGATGCATTAGAATGTTGTTAGCAGAATGAATTGCACATACTGGATATTTCCATGTGGAATGTGGCAGTGCACCCATCCTGCCCAACTGCTCAAACGTTTTTGAGGTGAGAAATCACCTTGCTTGCAGTCACTTTCCTTGGGTGCTGTTTCCTTCCTGTTGATTTGGTTTCTTTCATGCTGGCGGCTAGTGGTGGTATCTTCTCTTCAACAATAGAGTGCTCCATCCTGTGCTAAACTTCCTTTCTTTTTACCACGGTAGTCTTATTCCTTTCCTTCATATTACTCTCTTGAGTGGTTTTTTAAAACTTTCTTAGTGTGCAGCTTTACAATTCGGGATATTTTTTCA
This sequence comes from Petroica traversi, assembly GCA_025920805.1. NCBI lineage: Eukaryota > Metazoa > Chordata > Aves > Passeriformes > Petroicidae > Petroica > Petroica traversi. The sequence continues at coordinate 23,401,784 of JAHLSL010000008.1, read as the reverse complement.
AACTGTAGTCAGTCTTGCCTTCTTGAGCAACATAATTTTAAAATCTTTCTCAGGATTTAAAAATCCTGTGGTCAAACGCCAGGATTTTTTGATGCTTAGGAGCTTATTTAGTGTTCTCTCCTATGTGCCTCAATGTTTGATATTTAAATACACATTATTGATATATATGTTTTGGATGCTATGCCTTGTTTTCCCCCCATTTTCTTGGGTGGCTTTGCCTCAAAAGATCCTTTTCACATGCTTGTTTGTTCTGTAATTTCAAAGTCTGCAGTAGTGCTGGGATGTAGTCTTGAAAATATAACATTTTTGTGACCCTTGAGTGCGTATCTCAGTATGGATGGCAAAGTCAAGTTTCCCTCTGCTGCTCCAAGGTTAGGTCTTTAAGACATATTCCAGAAGCGTTCCTGTTGTACTCAGAGTTTCAACATAGTAGAAGCCAACTGTTACTACTCCCCTCCAAACAAAACAAAAAAAACCCCAAAACCTCCAGCAATATTCAGTCCTATTTAGTGTAAATGAGAAAGTCTTGCTGTGTGATTTCAGCTCATAATGGTGAAAAGAATATTTTTGATTGCATTCAAGTGTTTCCTTCAGGAAAGTTGCTGTTGACTTTCTTCTATTGTAATTTTTGAATGTTTTATTTATAACTTTTTTGGATTTTCAGGCATAGCTTTCATTTTCCAGAAGTTTGTCTGCTTTCAATCAGTCCTAAGTGCTAAGCCCATGGAACAGAGGACTGTGAAGTTAGTGTATTTGAGGTGACTCTGGACCATAACATTTTGTATCTCTCTTGTATACATTGTTAAGAAAGTTTCTTTATAAAGCATTTCTCATTATAAGTTATTTTGTTTTAAACTGTGTGGAATCCTTTTACACCGGGAGAGTAGAATTGGTAGCAGTAGATAGAAGGTTCCGTGGTTTTACTGGTGAGATTTTGTTTGACCTGTTAAACTTTTTTTATTGCATTCACTTTTAAGATTTATACGATTCATCTTTATTTTTTTTTTCTCAAATAGAGAATATGTGCAAGAGATGCACATTTGGAAAAAGAACGTGGTCTGTCTGTATTTTCTGGCTTGGTGTGACCAAGTAGTTTAAAAACTTTCAGCACTGTAAATTCATATCTGTGCTGGAAAACACAGATAAATTGCTTTTAACTGTGAGAAACTTAAGATGTTGGAGTTAGTTACTGGTAAAATATTACAGAGCTGTTATATATAAACTGTACAAAGAATTTGTAAGGTAATTAGTGTAGCTTGGAAATTTAGGTGTGAAACTTTGACTTTTAGGGTACAGTACTGTAAAGGAGTGCTCAGTAAACTCTAATGCAGAGTGACATATGGTGTCAGGGATTAAATTTCTGGGGCTGTGGAGTAGTGAATAATTTCCAGGCAGTCTACAGAATGTTGCTATCTGGGGCTTGAAGAGGATACAGCTGAAAAAAGAAGTGGCTATTCAGTCTTATTCATCCACAATTCGAACCAAGTCTTTAACTTGAGCTCTTCAGTGTCTGAGACATGCTGCTTTGTTCTGTTTTTATTTCTCTAGACTTTCTTCCAGAAATTCAGGTTACTTTGAGTCTTTTTCAAGCTCTTTTGTTAATGTATCAGAGTTCAAGTTTGTAGCCGGATTGGATGACTTGAGCTGCAGCAGGTGCAGAATCAAAGTGCAAAGTGCAGAGTGACCTAGATGGATGTGGAGCAGTGAGTTTAAGCAAATGGAAGGCACTCTGAGCATTAATACTTATATGCAAGGAAACTGGAACGTGCACCCAAATGCTGATGGAGAATATAATCAGTCCAAAAAGCTGATGCATTAGGGTACATATTTTCATTTCCATTATTTTAAATAAGAAAAGGCACTCAGATTGATGCATGGGGATGCTAGAAAGGTAACTAGTGATGAACCACATTGGAAATATTTATGATTCCTTTTTGTATCTTTGGGTCATAGAGCTGAGAAATTGTGACCATAATACATGCAATGACTCAAGGAAAAAATCCTGCTGATAGGTTATGTTATTGAAGCATTAGAGTTGTTTACTCAGTTCTAGTTATTATGTTGAGTCTCTTAAGATGGACTTTTAAGGCATTTGCTGATGTTGGTGTTTTTAACAATGCATATGTTTCTAAAATCGATTATATTTGGCAAACAAAACATCATAGTACAGTTTTTCATGACAAAATTATTCTTGGGCTTTGCTTGCATTCTTTAGTCCTTAACATTTAATATGGACTGCTCTTTGCCTAAAGGAAATGTGTCATAACTTTGTAGTAATTATACTGAAAATTCCCAGTGTATTGAAGACCCTCAAGTAAGATTTTTAATAGTTGTTCTGCATCTAATTCCAAGCTTAAAAATAAGGGTCCAAAGTCTTACCATTATGGTACCTTTATTTATGAGCCTCTTTTTTCTTAAATACCCTTTTCTTAGTAGGTGGTTTATGATTTTGACTGTTTCTATTACCACCGGTGAAGCTGGGATTTTGAAGCTGGAGTTATAAACTAATTCTTGGCCAGGCACTACCATTTCATCTCAGGGCTGGTGCATGACTCAGCAGCACAGGTTGGACCTACTTTGGGAGGGAGAGGAGAGGCATTGCTTTTGTGTTCTTGGAGGGTATGGCACAGTGCTAAGGATGTTGCCTCGGGGCTCCGGGTCGCTCTCTCTTCTGCTACTCTTTACTGTGATGTGTGGTTCCTCTTGTATCTCAGGTCTGCTTTTGAGCAGCTGTACCAGGGTCAGACCCTGGCCTTGGAGAATTATCTGGAAGAAGTGCCCCTGCTTTCTAGCTTGGTTCTTGAATATCTTTTACAGTATTAATCTGGCTGACACCCTCAGCAATTTTTGAAGTGGGAATGAAGCTGGAACTGTGCAGTACCTGACCTGGAAACATTTGTTTCCTGCTTTACCCAGGCTGTGCAGAGTGAGTGGAGCTGAGGGTGCTGCTGGATGTGCCGAAGTGTACAAACTGTTGAGACCTTACAAAATGGTACAGACATGCAAGGGCCAGGACTCTTGCTTCTGGCAATGTTTATTTCTGTAAGAGAAGTGATTGGCTGACAGGTATAATATCACATGGTGCATGTGAGAGGATTGAATCAACAAAGCTGTGTTCTGAGAAATGTGTGAGTGCGGTTACTGCTTCATGGGAGTGTGCTATGGCCCTTTAGAAGCTAGAGATGCTTAACTCTAATTCACCAGTTGCTTGAGAGTTTGAGATAAGAAATTTGAGAGCTCGTGGGCAGCTTGGGAGGTGATCTCTTCTACTGATCCCACCCTAATGCAGACAGCAGAGCATGGGCCATGCAGGTCTTGTAGTGGCTGCAGTAACTGTTTGCAGGAATGTATGTCAGTACCTACACTGACCATTTATCATATCTTATATTTGAATTAGTATAGAAAGCTTCTGTGCCATTATTTGCTAATTATCAGAACTATTTTATTTGCTATCTGAGTAGCTTCTAAATAGTACTGGGGACCCTGTGTAGCTGCTGGGAACATTTATCTGGCAAGACACTGGAGTTTCCTGGAGGCAACAAGTGGCTCTTCATCCAAGTTACTTATTTTTACTAGAAAGAAGGGTCAGGACAAAGCTGGGAGCAGGAAGCTGATGAGTGCCTGAGCTGTGGTTTGTGGCTCTTGGGGCTTGTTAAATCAACCAGGACAGATTTTATGAGAAACTTGGGAAGACTTTTGCAGAAGATGAAACCAGTGGCAGTTGAGCAGAGATTTATTCCCTGCCAGGTGCCTCTGTCCCCTCTGATTTACTTTCTAGCTATGTTGCTGGCTCTTTGGACCTTTATTTTCTCTGCAATGCTGATGGAGATAAGGAACAAACTAATTACAGAGTCAAGATTCGTGGTGAGAGGAAAGAAGCCACAACAGGCCAGGCACAACAGAAGATGGTGCTGTGCTGGTCTTGCTATGGGGTGTCTATTTTCGTTGCAAAGAACATCTGACCAAAATAGTTGGAAATGCTCTGTGTCACAGGCTCAAGGAACCCATAATAGGTCAGTCTGGAAAGGATAAAGGTTATTCTGGGTGATGATGTTCTGAAATTCACAAACAACTGTCAGCCTAGATCAGTCACCTCTGATTTATGTCACTCCAAGTCAGCAAAAGCATCCCTTCAGCTTAGGGAGTTATGCCAAGTGTTCTACAAGGCTCCAGGCACCACCTGAAATATTAATATGCTCCCTGCCCAGCAGCAGCGACCTATATAGTCACAGAGCAAACTGTTCTCCATGGAAGTGTTTGTGCAGTCACATCTTGATCATCCTCAGCTCAAGTTCAGCAGTGTGACCTCTGAGCTAAGACTCAAGGCATAGTTAAAACTTGGAGTTGAGGGGAAGGGTTGGAAGGCACTATCAATTTATATAGGGAGGTAGTATAAATTTATACAGGGAGGCTAGGCTTCTTTATTTATTTATTAATTTATTTATTGGTAGGAAGGACTGGATTCATGTACCGCATTTTACTTTCTCAAAATCATGTCTGTAGTTCAGAAATGTTATGCTCAGCAGAAGGGGAGGGGTGGCGTTGAAGCTGAGGAAGAGCTGAAACTGAGTGACTAAAACAAAACATGGTCAGTAATGCTGGCCGTCTTGACTCGGTAGTGGCTGGCAGGTCAGGTGGCATAGTTGAGGGGGTGAGGGGGAAAAGGTGCAACCCCAAACTGTTCAGAAGGTAGACAGCTGTGGTGAGAGGAGTATGATAAGTTTCAAACTCTGGAGTATCTTTTTATAGGCACTAGAGATTTCTTAAATCTGGGAGACTTTTCAGCCTCGTTTCCTATGAGTGTCTGATGATCTTCCTCATCTAAAGAAGAAAGGATGAGCAGTGACAGATGTTTCTGGAGCATGTGCATTGCTTTCAAAGTTGTCTGGATTTCAATTTAAGTTAGTTTACTCATGATGAGAGCAAGAAGCTCTAACAGTTTTAAGAATTCAGTATTTTACTTGGATTTTTTTTTAGGTTTGGATAGGAGCCATGCTTTGATTCTGCTTTATTTCTTTATCTATCATGCTTTTGGGTTGGTGCACAAAATGAAGGGGGTGTAAGAAATGACAAAAACATGCCAGTTCCAAGTAGCTGTTTCTGCACAGTATTAGTTACCTTTACTCAAGTCTAGTTGAAGTAGCCCAGAAGTTTCTTAGATGTAGACAAATGCTTATTTATCATGGTTTGATTGATTGTTATCATGCCATTTTAGGTAGGAATTATTTGGATGGTTGGGTGATGGGATCAGTTGACAATAGATGCATGAGGCTAGGGAATTTACAGAAGGAAAAAGGTTTTCTTGTCAGTCCTGGTGGCACTTTTTGGGAGCTTACTTTGATCTTAAAGTCCTGAGAACAGGGGGACAGGGAAGGAGTATTCAAAAGCAAATAGGCTACTGACAGCAGGTTTAGTCATTGGGCAGTTGTGGGCTTCTGGCACTTAGCATAAATTCAACCTAGTTAAAACTAATTAAAAAACCCACCCCTTCTTACAACCTTTAGTCTGATACTTATGCAGATTCTGTCCCCTGTATCATATGACAATGACAATGTTGCTCTTTAGCACTCCAGAAGTAAATTTATCATGTAAAATGGCCACACTTTTATAGTTGGCATGTAAATTGGTTTCTTAGGTGTATTTTCCCATTAATACAAGTTGCATTATAATGTATTCTGGGAATATGAATGGGGCTTCTCAAGCTTGTAGTGAGGAGAAAATTTCTGAGACCACATGTAAGTTGTAATATTTTCTCACAAAGACTTAGGTTTATAGCCTTTCTCAGAAGTGCTTTCAATTATTCCATGCAGCAGGAAAAGCTTACTCTGGTTACAGAAAGCAGCAATATCAAACTGACCTCTGTCTAAAGAAAGTGGATTTCCTAGTGACTACCCAGGTTTTGTACTGAGAGCAGAACCTAAACCACCACCACCAGAAGCAAGAGGTGTTCTTTACAAAATAATTTCAGAGAGATCTCCAGGGCTGTTCATTTAGATGTGACACTGCTGTGTTCACAAGGATTTACAGAAGGCTTCTTTTTCTTCACAGAAACGGAGGGCTTCAAGATTGACACCATGGGCACCTACCACGGGATGACTCTGAAGTCTGTGACGGTGAGTGGAAAGTCTTTGCTTAAATAATGTTTTATAGACATGATTGTATACCTATAGATTATGTAATATATGTTTAGAGATAGAGGTGACTTGTCTTCCTGGCCTATGCTCTGGAAGGTAACTTAGGCTGAGTAACAATTGGTGAAAGTTATTGTTTATGAAAAGACAAAATATGTTTGGTTTGGTTTGATCTGCATGTTCTAGAGGTCTGTGCCCCATGGATTTCTATGTCTGCAGTAAAAAGGAGTGCTGGGAAGGCTTCTGGAGGTGCAGCCTTTTTCTGTTACTCTTAACAAACCCAGGTTTTTGCTGACCTTAAGTGTGTCTGGAAAGGACATAAATGGTCATAATCAAAAGTGATAAAACTATACTCAGAAAACTAAAGTAACAAAACCACATTTTGGAGTATTGCTCTGTTTCCCACTCTGCATTTAATAAAATAAAATTTTTTAGTGGTGGAGGAGTTAGACCTCAGCAGTACTGTTAAAGCTTTCTAGCCTGGTGACTGGCTGTACAGTGCTGTCAGTGGGAATTGAAGCATTCACAGATGAGAGAGACCCTCAAACCAGAGTCCCTTTTCTTTCTTTGGCCAGAGTTTTCTTTTGTGGAATTGGGTTGAATGCTCTCAAATAAATGCTGTTTTGATCTGCTGGTAAGTTTGACAGATGCTACAAAACTGTTGTCGTGATTAAGGTTTTTGCTAGCTGCATACCTATGTAAATGTGATGAATAGACAGTACTAAACACTCTCCTGAACCCATGCACTACTTCTAGTTTGCACTTCTCATTTGAATGTAAAATAGCACTTTGAGTAGAAGTTTCAGAAAAACATACAAAGGTTTTTTTGTTTGATAAAAGTCCTTTCCCAAATCTTTCATTTCCAATTCCTCTTGATTTAGGATACTGTAAAAGAAAACGGAAGGGAATACTTAGGGAAAAAAATCTACCTAACAGTAAATAGTGTAACTTCTAGATAAATTCAGAAATTGATTGGATGAAGAAAAAAGATAACCTGTTATGTCTGAAGATTTATTCCTGAATTTTGCATGAATTTTGGGCTGCTTTAGGAGGAATCAAAGTATTGTTATATGAAATCCAAGTTTCTATGGAATATCATATCTGCTTCAAGGGGTATTGGTTTGAAATGGGTTAATAAATAGGTTCTGTTTAAATTGTTCTGTGGGGAGGAAATAGAAAGAAGAAAGCAAGATTATAGTAAAACAGAAATGGTGAAATGTTTTAAGCTTATCAGTGTAAAATCTGTAAAAGTGAAGTGTACAGTAACTGTAAAAATGATACGATTTTTTTAAGGTCATAAAAATAATTAAGGCTTTTGTTCTAGGAGCTCTAGCTCATATATTGAGAATACTACCTAGGGTTTTGAGATTATTAAACTGTCCTTGTTAATTTTTTCCATTTAGGAAGAAAATATAATCGATACTAAATTACAAGTAAACGTTTCTTAAATATGAACCAGAATTTTTTGAAATAACTATTTAAGAGGTACTGCATGACCGCACATAAAACATCAGCTGGTTTCATGAGAAATATTAAAACTCCATTTGTCACTTAGCTTTTGTCTACGAAAGAACTGGCAAAGGATTTTTGGAGCCTTATTTTCCAGACTATTAAAAAGGTGCCCTCAATATTTAGCTCATTCATAAATTGCAGTGACATCCTGGCTTTGTGTTTCAGATGGGGGAGAAGTAAATCTGTTAATTATGTTCATCCATTTTTGTCTAAACTTTGTCATAGTGATGGACCACACAGTTCTAACCCTTAATTTCAGATCATATTTTTGTGGAGAATAGTTAATCTCCTCCTAAACTCGGCAAGTTTCGTATTTTGCTTTTACTCAAGGTTTTTTGTTGCTTGTTTGTATTTTTTTATTCTAGAGAAAATTAGGGAAGAGATGGGAAAATAATTGCTTCCCCTAGGTGTTAAATTTCCCCTAGGGAAAGCACATTATACTCATTGGCTAAATCATGGGAATATGGAGGATAGCACTGGAATTCATTCCACCTGCATGATCTCATTTACTGTCTTCGTAGTACTGGTATAATTCCTGTAGGAACTCGTTTCAAAGGAATTGGAGTGCTAGGTAGGTCTTGGTTAGAGGCTCACTTCAAACTTCAGACCTCTGATTTCCAGATGTATGCTCACATTTGAAAGCTTCTTTTCTTTTTTTTTTTTTCCATTGTTCTTGACATGGTGGCTCCTCCATTTCTTCTGTGATGTTTGCTTCCATTTAATGCATTTCTGGAGAGTGGTCAGCTTCCCTTAAAACTTATGGTTCTTACCTCCAGTGTAAAGTGATCCACTGTTTGGAGTTGCCCACTTGTTTCTCATATAAAATTTGTAAAAGATTTTTTTGTTTTGTGTTATATTCCCCACACTTGCACTCTCCCTTACTATAATTCTCTGTAAGGATTTTTATGAAATGTGCAAAACTTCTGTTTAGGGTTTGTTTTTGTTGAAATGTAAGCTGTCCGAGATGCTTGTTCTTTTCAACAGCAAAACAAAAACTTCATCTTGATTGTATTCTTTTCATCAGTGATGTTGGAAACTTTCTTAGCATTCAGAATTTGTGCCATAGCAGATGGTGAATGGTGGGCTTTTTCTGAAGTAATTTCAGCCAAAATAACTTGAGCAGTTCAGCAACCTGTAACAGAGTTTTTGCTTGATTGGCACAATATCTCTTAGGAAGAACTGACTTATTTATTGAATTTTTATTGTGAAGGCATGGTCTCATTATTCTTGACCTGGAATTGTTTATAGCAAGGCATTTTCCTCAAAGATTTATTTTATTTTTTTTATTTTTTTTTAAATACCTGTAGCACCTTCTATTTGCCTAGATTGATGATGTTTTGGAAAACTATTAAGTAAGCTAGTGGTGGTAGCTCTTGCTGTCTGGTTCCCCAGCAGTTCATGTAGCGTGACTTTTCAAAACCTGCAGGTCTCCCTTCAGGCTTTACTTCCAAGCATAATCCCCTGTATAGCAGAATAACTTCTGATTTTTACCTAGGAAAGTTTGCTATTTGATGTGGATCAGTCTTTGGAAGAGAACTATGTTTGTATTTCTGTACTGCACAGGCTGTGATGTAATGCTGAGAGATAATCTAAAGCTATATTCTGAACATTCTTTGTTACTTGTATAAATTTGACGTTTGGGGCTTTAGCCTCCTGCTTTTCTAAAGGGTAATGTTAACTTGGAAGCCAGTGTTATCTGGTGGAAGCCTGGAAGGGGGGTTCTCACCTTTTCCGTACAATACAATTGAATTTTGGACGATTCATTTCTGTAACTAGGATATGTGAAGCATTTAACTGTTAGTGTAGCTCAAGATGTAAAGACCAGAACAGACCAGTTACCTGTACCTAGGGCAGGATAGGGAGAAGTTGCTTGTTCTGTGAGCACCTGATAAAGCTAGCTGTGGGTACCAAACCTCTTCTAAGCTGAGGACATGCTTTGTATTGACTGTGTGCACTTCCAAATAATATTTGTTTATCCAGTACAATAACAGTCATGGTGATGCTGGTTTTACTCATCTTTGTGCTTTTTTTCTTGAGTTTTCATGGCTTTAATATCAAAGAAATGGTATGAAAAGCTGTGGACTTCTGTAGGGTGATTTCCTCTGAGTTCTGAACGCCCTGGCTGGTCAGGAGCTGTGATTCAGGGTGCTGGAAACTTGTGTTCATGTGAATGAGAGCTGCATCGCACTGCAGTAGGCCCTTGTAGAAATTTTTTTTTGTCTTTTCTAATTATTTTTTGTCTGTTTTCAACTTGGGTTTCTTTTAGCATTCAGGGCTGCTGAAACTTGGCAGCTTCCTTTGTCTTTGGTTTTTGCTGCTAGGAATGGATCTGTCACTGATCTGTCACTGCACTCATAGGCAGCCAGAGCTACTGTTGGCATTTGTTTCTCTTCCTGTTCAGTAAACAAGCAGGTGCAAGAGCTCTTGTAGGATTGAGTTGATGTCCTTCCCAGAGAGTCTGGAGCTTCACCTGGATGATCATTTTAGTTGGTGAGGTCTTCACTTACAACAAACTCAAATGCAAAGTTCCGTGATGTATTCAAACTTTGTAAGTAAGAAATTATATGTAAATTTTCAGTGCTTCTGAGTTGAGTGATATTTTTCCTCCAAACTGACAGAAGTAACACCCCTCTTTCCATTGTACGCTGCCAGGTGTTACAGCAATCGCTGGGTAAAAGTTTCCTGAGTAAACATATTAGAATATCAATAATTAAAGTAAATTATTACATTTCAGTTGCAATGAATACATTTCATAATCCCAACAGAAACCAAGTAATTAAAAAGGAGTTCCTATGTAAGCCACAGTACAAGCAAGTCTGATTTGAGAAGAGTTGGAGACTGGATCAGCACCCCTAAGGTCAACAGCATTTTTCAGCCAGTGTCAGATTTGGGGCATTAATTAATCAAAGGATGTTATTGCCCTCAAAATATTTTGAGTTGGGTATAATCTCTGTAATTTTTTTTTTTAACTGAGAGATTGTTTTACTATCGCTGGTGTATTTTCAAAGGAATAGTGTGTAGTATGAACGAAGAGAATTACTAAATTATGGCACTTTACAAGACTGGAACATTGTAGAGGAAGCAGTTGGGGCAGAAACAATCAACATGATATGGGCATGTATTTTATGTAAAAGACTTAAGGAAACTGATATGCTTCTGTGAGTAGGTAAATCCACAGAATCCTCTAACTGATCGTGAGGAATTAAGATTGTGATTCAGTGCCAAAATTCGAAATGACTAGAAGCATATGGTAGAGTTGGACATGGTCTCTCAGTGTTCAGATAAATAGTACTTTTAAAAAGAAATAAAAACTTAATACATCTTTAATATTGGAGATTGAAGAGAGTTACCTAATTATCCACATCAGCAGTTTTCTGTGTCATGTCCTAATCTCATAAAATGTTGGAGGACAGTGGGATTGAGGGAGAAGTCAGCAAAACAGCAGACCCTTTGAAATGTTTGAAACAGGCTATGAAGTGCAGCATAATTTTCATGCAACCTGTGCATAAGGTGGTCATTATTCCCAATGTGAGTGCAACACCAGCTGTGAGTGGGGTGAGTGCCTACACCCCCACTCCCCTCTGTTGGCTGAGCAGCATCCTATTCAGTTTTTAAAATGCAAGAGGAGGTGAGGAAAACAAACAATTAGCTTATATCGATTTGCATGGAGGGTAGATGTTTTTTAATAGATGATACTTGAGGTAGATACTTGTTTTTATTTGGTTTGTAAATGATTTTTCACCATAAGTGTACTCCTCTGTAACTAATTCAGATGCATCCACAAGGTCCTTGGTCCATTAGGGTTAAGGGCCAGGACATGACCATGAACTCAAAAATTCCTTGAGCTGGAGAAATGGCTGTTTCTCCAGAACAGTCTGCCAACAACCTTACACTGCTCTGGGGTAGCAGACAAGAAGGCTTTGTGTGTCTGTATTACTCTAAAGAGAGTAATGCAACCATGTGTCCTATGAACTATTACTGTATTTTATATTTAAGGCCCACACAACAGTTTCAGTAGTTGGTATTTCATTGCCTCAGTTGTGTTTCAAATATTAAATTGCTTTCCCTTCAAGAGTTTTAGTGTAAACAGTGAAGCTGATACTGACTAAGAAATCACATACAAATACTGCTTTCAAGAAAATGTGTTAGGTTGAACAATGGTGCAATCGTTTTCTCTGGGATTGTAAATTGTGTACATCTGTGCCAAGACATCTGGCTGTTGTACTGTGTTACACAATAGAACAGGGGAACTGTTTTGTTCCCCATAATAGGTTTTCTTTTATGTTGAGGCTAAGAACTGCAAATTAAGTAAAGATGGGGAAGTTGTATAACCAGTTATGCCTCAGGAAGTTAGGCATTGCTTTGTGCTGCTGAACAAGAGGGAGCAAGACCTGGAGCCATGCAGCTTTGCCCCTGAATGAGCATGCCTGGAGTCACTGCTGTATGTAAAACTCAACTGGGCCAGTTTGAGAGGTTTGAATGGGGGAGTGCCAAATGTGAGAACCCAAAGCATTTCTGAGTATACATTCAATTAGAGCTTTAGACATCCAGAAAGCTTTACTTACAAAGGTGTGAGAGCCTCAGACATGCTTGGTATGAATTCTGAGAGGACCTCCTAGACCTGTCTTGATCCAAAGCTGCATGGCAGGAGTGTATTTGCCAGCCCTAGGCGTATCCCCTGAGAAACTCATCTGCCATGCACACTGTGCACTAGTACTGGGATCCTTTATGAATGTTTCAGGAGTCACTCTCATTTGGAAACATAGCCCCAGATAAAACTGCCTGGGACACTTGTTTTGTATTCTTTGGATTGGATGTCCACCTTTACTTCAATCTACTTAGATTCATTTGTGTTTCTCAGGTCTTTGGGTTTGTGTGTAATCCAAGTTTTACAGGGTGCTGCTCAGTGATACCAGCTGAACTTGAGCTACATATTTTTATACTTTGTCAAATAGTTCTGAACAATCAGATATCATGCACTGCACAAGTTTATGTTAAACAAGTGGGTCAACACCTTTCTCTCTAGAAATTATCTCCAAATGAATCTAATGAATGTCTAACAGCTGCATCTTCACCTGACAGTTCTGGGTAAAGTAATTTATTCACAACTACTGAAGGTGGTGTAAAGGTCTGTATATCCAGTAGAAATGAGCATGTATCAGATGGAGGCTTAAAAAAAGAATTCACTTTAACATACATTCTTCTCCCTGCAGGTTATAGGTAGCCATTCTCTTGTCTTGGAATTAGTTTTAACTAAGTTTTGAAGGTTTCTAGCACACTTTGCAATTCGTGATACAGTAACTAAATCAAAATTACAATTAAAAATTTTAATGATCATCTGAGTAATTAATGTAACTAATGTGAGAACTGAGCCAAGATTTCCTTCTCTGGTCAGTTTTTGGAGATTATACTATAGTCATTTGCCCGTGACCTTTTACTACTTAGTTGTTCGCTCGTAATAGTGTAAGGTAGAATTCAGTATTTTTGGAAACAAGTTTTCTGTGTTTTCTTCTTGAAGTACTTGCTTATATCTTAGTATCCTAGTCATACCTTCTTCTGAGCTTGGAAAGTAGGATAGCTTGTTACCTTAGCAATGTCCATAGGAACTGCCTCAGAGCCCAGGCTGGTGTACATCTCACCCATGCCATTTACTACTACTTACTTAGGCCAGAGCACACTCTCCTTTATGATTTGTTTATAATTATTTTTATACATTCTGTGTTTAGTCCTTACTATTGCCCTCTTTGAACATACTTAAGGACTATTGTTTCAATTTGTGGACTTTGTTCTGGTGCTCTTCCTTTAAAGGTCCACTTCCTTTCATTTTCTTGCAGTTGTGGGTTTATTTTGTTGTTTAGTTGGATTTTTTTCCCTTCCATTTAATTCTTTCAGTATGTGGCTGGTAGTGGTGATCCCAGAGGGTATCTCAATGTGGCAGATTTTTTTCACAGGTGCACAATTATTACAACAGTGTGGCACGGGCAGGTGTTCTTTAGTTCTTCAATTAGAATATGTAAGGCAAAGATAGTCTTTTCAAAGTACATTAAACCTGCAGAGCTCAGAACTGAGCCAGAGCTTTAGAGGCAAATGTTGATGAAATGCTGAGGCAAGAGCGCTGTTTCTTAGTCTTTTGGGGGATGGATTAGTCATTGGGCACTATTTCCAGGTTCTGCAACATAACTAATGACAAGATCCAGTAAGAACAGCAAAATAGGACATAATTTCAGTATTTTTTGGCAGTTCCTTCTTTCGCCATTTGAGAAGATAATTGATTAAGAGTGACTATATTTAGCTCTCAAAATTTGTGAGATTTTAATGTTCCATCTAAATCCAGGTGTTAATCTGCCTGTATCTTTTATGCAGCCGCACTGTTACTGTTGGATCAGCATCCTCACTTTTAGGATGGCTGTAGGCAAAGTCCTGATTTTCTCAGGTTTGCTCCTGATGGTTCTGGATAACAGTCTGTTCAGCACAAACTTTCTTGTTAGGTAAATGACTGTAAAGGCCATATAATGAACTCTGCATTAGTTCTGGCTCACTCACCTGGTATTTGAGCACTACTGATTATCCATCCTGGAATATACCTGTGGCTGTGAGCTGCTGAACTGCCATCTGGAGCTGGATTTGTGTTTGCACTGAGAATATGCTATTCCTGACACCACTTGCATCACTACTGCTGGAAAGGTGGTCATTTACCCTGAGGTAAGGGTAAGCTGAACTGAGGGAGTTAAGGGAAGATGTGCGTGTGTGCAAGTGCATGTAGGTGGGCACTGAATAATGCCTGGTTTAATTCTCATACACCACTTTCTCTGTTGCCCCTCTTTGTTTCCAAAAGGCTTGTGGAGTTTTCTGGAGATTTTTGGTTGGGGATTTTTCTAAGTAACACAAACCTCATGCATATGGGACTTAACACTGAATAAGGTACACTAGTAAAAATAAATCTGGTTCCTTACCTTTGTGAATCAATAAATGTGTACCCTAAATGCAAATTTCTTTGAGAGACAAACATTTTGATTTTCTTTTAAAATGTAAAAGGCTAATCTTGGATCTATGTATCTGTAGTACTTAGATAAATTTGACATTTTAGGCATATTGGACAAGCCTTCATTATTTAAAACAGTTAAGGCAGTTGGTAAATTGAAAGAAATTTATAAATAACTTTGAGAACAACTCAAAGTTTTTACAAATACATCATTTAATTAGCTGGCCTGTAAAAGTGTTTGTTAGACTTTATACAACATGAATATTAGCAAAGCACGTTTTTATTTCAACTTACATTACCATTGCATTTGGCACATTAAGGTTTAGGAACTCCATCTATTCAGCTGGTTTGCTGCTTTAAGAAACTTAGGATGTATTTTTGGAATTTAAATCTCTTCCTTTCTATCCCTCCATAAAGATAGATGAGTAGGTTTTGTGCATGAGCAACAGTGATGCTTGTAAAATTCAGTTCAAGTGTAAAGGAAAACTTGGTGTGTCTAAGCAAAATGACGTAGAGATCTGGTAAGTTTGCTTGTAGTTAACTGTTGGTCTAGTTGGTGTAAATTCATAGAACTTTTAATTTAGAATATTATTTAAAATTTCTAGGTTTCTTCATATAAGTAATGGATTTTGTCTCTTTAATCACCTGAACATCTCTTCCTCTAAGTGAGGTGGGTGTCTCCTTTTGCACCCCTTGGCCTGGAGAGAAGTGCAGCTACTGAGTTACAGATGGGTGATTTTTGAGCGGCTTGGTGCTGCCATTTTGAGGAGACAGAGAGAAAGCACTGGTTGCCTTTCACTCCCTGGGAGCAGAAATTCAAAGGTTTAATTTCCTTGGCCAGCAATTTTCATAAAAATTGACAAAGGCAATAACTTTTCTCCGGGTTTTATTGAAATTGGGAAGTAGTTTCAAACCATACTATGGGAGAAGGGAGGGAATTTTATTCAAGTAGACTGAGAACTCTGTTTCCTGGGGTAGGGAAAAAAACAACTCTGCTTTTGTTTTGGTATAGGAGACTTGAGGGTGCATTATGCAGCATTATCCATCAGCCCTATTTCCCAGTTACCTTTGGAGCAGTTAGTGTAAATCAGGCAAACAGATTTACATATAACTGAAATAACAATGGAATACAGTTATCATTAAAGCAGATAACCTGCCTGATTAGTTGTGTTTTATCATGATTGCTAATTAAAACAAAAGACTTGTGGATAGAGAGGGCATAGGCCAAAATTTTGTAGCTAATAATACATAGGTTATATTATAATATACAGAACCTATTCAGCTACCTCATAAGGCTCTATAAAAGCCATTCTGTTTTAGGGTGATGTTGTGTGCTGTAACAAACACTGATTTTTTTTTTTATAGTAGTGTTCACATGTATAGTTATATCTGGAAAATAATGTCAAGAAAAAGCTTCCAAAAATATCTAGACATGAACAGCATGTGAAAGGAAGATTAAAGTAGTAAAATACATGTTAAAATCCTCAATGGACCACAGTGCTGTCTTAGAAATGAAAATCTAAAGGAACTCGGAACTTTGTGAATGCTACATCTGATTTTAAAGGGTAGGTTTATAGCTAGCTCAGGTTTCAAAGGTGAAATTTTAATAGGTAAATCAACTTTCTTGTTCATAGCTGAAACCTGTTGAAAACTATGTTTGCTGGTTAGTTGCAGTTTGCATTCAGAATAATAAAAGTGCCTAATCAGGCAGTTTGCTCACCTAAGATGAGCTAAATATTTAATAAGGATAGCTTGCGTGTGTGTTATTGTACTACACAACAAATCCACAGATTCAATATGTCTCTTATATTTCTTCCCCTGGCAGGGCTCAGCAAGACCCTTAATGTCCATTTATTTTCTTCTCTGCAAAGCTGCTGCACTTGGCTTGTAATACCAAACACTGTGAATTATAAACCTTTCAAATACGAATGTGGGTATTAGATAATTTTAAAGAATGCGTATCATAACAGTAATCCATATGCAGGGAACATTTTATAGATAGAAATTTGCAGGATGCAGAAAATATTTTCAGCTATTATTTTAGTACTCCTTTATATGGAGCTGAGAGGAATAGAATATAAAAGGTAATAGCACTCAATATCCTCCAGGTTAAGATCCAGAGTGGATTAAAGTTTTAACAGTAGGACAGTGTTACTAGTATACTAATATTTGTGAAAGTTCTCAGTTATGAATAAAACTCATACCATTAAGGAAATAATGTAACATTTTCTGATACCTCTCCTAAGTAGAATGGAAGCGATTGATTAACCTGACATTTAATCTTTGACATGCTTCAGGGAGTTTCTGTTGTCTGTTCAGTAAAGTGGTGTTGCTTTAGTGAAGTCATATTTAAACTATGCTAAAATGCATAGAAATGTATTGATACTTAATAAATGTGGCATAACTAAAGAGTGTTCACAGCTTATGATTTTTCACCCTTTTTCCTTTTTCTCTTTTAAACAAAAGACAGACTTTGTCTCAAATTCGGTTGCCTAGTTTCCTCTCCCATCACTTTCCCCTGAAGGAAGCTAAATTAATTCTGTCCATAAGAAGATTAAAAGCTGATGGGGTGGGCAGATGTTTTATTTTCTCAGGGGTGAAGGAAGCAGCGTGAGCTTCTCTGGCAAATCTGAAGATAATGCTGGTGAGAGGGAATGTTTTGCTTCTGGTTAAATTGCAGAAAGGCATTTATACCTTTCTGTAGTACATTTCCTGTGCTCTTTGACATTACTTTGATGAAAAGATAAAGATGTATTCTGGGTTTATGTATTAGTAGTTAATTTACTTCAACACTGATTTGTTGTGAATCTGTTATGCACCAGGGTAAATTTAGATGTTACTGTGAATTTTATTTGCTTTTTACTTCTTTCTTTTTCACTTTAAAATGTTTAAAACTCAAAATTTTCCTACATTATTTATATATTGGTTCATTTTAGTTAGTTTAGTTAGTTTCAGTTCTTTTGCTTAATATTCTAATATTTGTCTTTTCTGTTGATAAAGCCCTGGCTGCAGTCTTGCTTATTCCTTATGACCAAGCTGCTGTAGGACAAACTCATGGCGGACCCTGTGTGCTTTCTAGCAGAATTCACAGAATTCTCTTCCTGGAACTAATTCTTAACCCCTGAAGCCTTATCTCTGTGGTAGCCTCCAGCCTGGTGCTGATCTGGGAGCTGTTAAATAATCTAAAATTACAAGTTACGTGCCTTTCTCATGTTTGGATCCTCCTGGATTCCAGGCTTGTTAAGGGATTTTGTGACAAATAAATAGATTTCTGGAGGTGCCTTTGTGCTCACACAAAAGACAATCAAAGAACAACAGCTGTGTAAAGCATGGGCTGTGTAAAGCCCTCCCTGTATCTGAAACATGACCGTGGTTCTTCCTGGCAGCTTTGGCGTTTCTGTCAGTCAGTGCCCTTCAGGGACTTGAAGACCTTGTGGAGATTTCTGTTGTAGCTCCTGAGGTCCCCAAAGCAGGATTAGTTTTAATGGGTTAAAATCTTAATTCATATTTCATTTGTAATTAAACACTTCAGGTCTTTCCAGGGTGGAGTTGTTGCCACCCGAGCATGACTGGGAGTAATTAAAAAGTGAAGTCTTCAATAATTGTTTGTGTTGTCCTGTTAAAGCAAGTATTTCATAGTTCTACCATTCACAAATAACATTTTCTCCTTAATACAATGGATGATGCAATCTAAAATTGCAGTCTACAAGTATTCCTTAAGGCTATATCTAGATCAAGGTGCTCAAGCAAATTAAAACAAATTATCAAAGTGTTCAACATCAACATTTGTAAGTTAAAATGTATTGAATTGCCATTGGCTGGTGATATCTTTAGGAATAAAATTAATGTAGTGAGCTGTATGTAGTTTAGTTTCCTTGGTTTACAGTGAGTGAAGGCTAATTTACTCCTGCATTGGAAAACTCACATGGGAATTCAGTGCATTTAAATTAGTCTTTTGTCATCTCACCTTTCCTTGAATCTTGATAAATCTTCAGATCATTGTTCTCCCATTAAGTTTGGGCACAGCTTCCCCACATTTTCATATATGATTCCTGCTCCTCTTGTTGCTGATATCCCATTTCTTTGTGCTGTATGTAGCTCACATGGGATTACAGATTTGATCTGCACCAGAGCCACAAATAAAATTCAGCTGCTGCTCTTCACTCCAGGCAGTAATGGCTGGATTATACAGAGCTACGATAGTATTTATTAACTAATCTGCAAAGCCTGCATGTTTTCCATGATGCACAGTTCAGGATCCTCTGGATCTCGTGGATATCCAGCAATAAATTCAGTACCTTTTAAGTTTTTCATAATACATATATACATACATATAACATACATACATCCAACATGCAGCATGCATGCATGCCGCATGCATGCTACATGCATGCATACATGCATACATACGACATGCATGCATCCAACATGTGACATGCATGCATCCAACATATGACATGCAGGTGACATACATACATGCGACACGCGTGCAGGCGACACACGTGCAGGCGTGCAGGCGACACACATGTGACACGGGACACACATGCGACATGCGACATACATACATGGATATATATGTTAAGTTAAAAATTGTAAAGGTATTTTTAACTTTTGGTTTTATTTTGGTTAGCAAGCACAAGGGTAATTTGTTTTGCTTTCAGTTTTATGTTCGGGGTGTTTAAGTTGAGAAAGGAATAGGAAATTATATTGCTGTGGATGCTTAATAGGTTGTTTATTTTAAGGCATAGTCAGTGCTTTCACACTTTGCTTCAATTGTCATTACACACGAAAAAATACTAATTTCCAGTACTTATACTGAACTGAAGCCTACCATTTAAAACCTGTCCCCTTATTTACTTACATAAGCTCCTTAGGGCAGAATATTTTCTCTTTTAAGTGCTTGTCTTGCCTGTGTATTTCCCCTGAAGTATGACTTTTGTGAGTTTTTCATCTTTCATCTCCCTGTTTAATAGAAAGAGATGTACTGTGTAACACTTACTGAAGTGTCACAAGTAAAAAGTTTGTAATTACTGTCCATTATTCTAAAGGATTTCTACTGGGTTTTAAAAATATTTTTCATTTAATGCAGTTAGCAGCAGCAGAGTAAATGTGCTGATAATTTCTGCTCCCTTTCTGCCTGTGTGGAGGATGGTACTCTCCTAGATTATAGCATCCCTATAGCTGAATCTGTGTAGGTAAATTTCTGTCTTCTACCCTTATATTTTTCAGCAGTGGAAAAAATTGGGTAATACTTCTGTGACTTGTTGGCTAAATTTTACCAGTTGTTTAGGGAGGGAGTATTGGTAATAATAGGTCCTATTTATACTTACTCTCTTTTTGTGAAACAGGTGATTTTGATTTAGACTAATATCATCTGATGCCACTGTTAAGTAAAGAGTTGGTCTGCTCTATTGTTGGAGAAGATGAAATAGGAAAGCCTTATAGATATGATTACCTTGCAAAAGATGCTGAAAATATGGAAAGTATAATCGAAATTGAGATGAAGACAAGGTTTGAGTTGAAGAGTAACTAAGAAACAAGGGTATAGCTGACTGAAGGTAGTCCTCCTTCTTGATAGAACAATACCCTCTGTCTAGGCAGGTCCAAAGGTCAGAACAAACCCTGCCTGCCTGGTAGGAGATTCCAAAAAGCAGTTTAAGGTTTAAAATATAACCCTGTATGGTAATGTGATGATTCTTATACATTGGATGTAAATGTTGTAGAGTTTGTAACTTGTTTCAGATTGGTTAAAGAGAATTAGAATATTCAACAGAGAAGATAATTTATTGTATTGTAAACGGCAAATCGCTCTCTTTTTGCTCTCTCTATTTGCCTCTTTCTCTCTCTTTCTCTGGCCTGCTTTGAGCTGCGTCTTGCAGTCCAGCAGGCCTCTCACACCCATGCTCTTTCACAATAAATTCCCATACTCTAAACCCATCTTTAGAGATCTCTCGTTTCTATTTTACCCTCATAACCAAATTCCACAGAGTTAAATCCTACACTCTATATGATCAATTCTCTAACGGACTAAAACTTGTTAGTAAGCTTTGAAAACGTTGTATAGAAAACTCAGAAACTGTAGTTTGGTATTTATTCGAAGTAAACAGGTTTGTGTCTTCTTTGGGAGTCATATAGAAGTGGTTTTTAGGGAGTTGTTTAAAAGCAGTAGTTAGAAATTTCTCTGAGTATGAATGTTTAATGTGTTTTTGAGGTGTTTGGGGAGGAGGGAGATTATTATGGGGTTTGTTTAGAAAATGCTTTGTTTTTCATATTGCATCTTGCCAAGACATGCTTCTGGTGGGTTACAGCATATCTCTGATAACTTGAGAAAACCTCTAGCTGTGAAGAGGTAGTTTTAAAAGGGAAATAGGACAACAAGAAAAGAAGGCTTTATTGACAGTTGGAAAAATAATAATTTCTTTTTGACTTCCCAAAATACAGGGACAAACACATTCTTGTTTGTATTGGCCACTGAAACAAATGAAATGCCAATGATTTAGTTGGCAGTGGTGGGAGGCAGCCTTTTTTTTTTCTGTGGCAACACATCTCATTGTCATCATTTTTCACTTCAAGTAAATGAGAAAGCCAGTGTGAAATATGTTCAGCAAATATATAGACTGGTTTTGCCCAAGTCTTAAAGTGTCACCAAAAAAAAAAATAAAAAATGGAAATTGTCTAGCACCTTGGGTTACACAATTGAATGTAATGAAGAGTGTGAAGGCCAAAGTGAACCAGTGATGTTCAGCAAGGCCCAGTGCAAAAGATGTTGCACCTGGGTTGGGGTAATCCCAGACTGGGATGAGCACAGACTGGGAGAAGGACTGCATTGAAAGACATGGGGGTTCTGGTGGATGAAAAACTGGACATGAGCTAACAGTGTGCACTCACAGCCCAGAAGGCCAACTGAATCCTGGGCCGCGCTGAAAGAGGGGTGGCCAGATGTCCAGGGAGGGGATTGGTCCCTCGAGAGACCCCACCTGCAGTGCTGCATCCAGCTCTGGAATCCTCAGCACAAGCCAGACATGGGCCTGTTAAAGGAGATCCAGAGGAGCCCATGAAGGTGCTCAGGGTCTAGAACTCCTCTACTCCAAGGACAGGCTGAGAGCTGGGGCTGTTCAGCCTGCAGAAGAGAAGACTCTGGGGGGATCCCATTGCAGCCTTGCAGTCCTCAAAGAGCCTTATAGAAAAGAGGGAGAAGGGCTTTTGGCAAGGGCACACAGTGATAGGACAAGGGAGAACAGTTTAAACTAAGATGGAAGATTTGGATTTAAATTAAATGTCAGGAAGACATTCTTTCCTGTGCAGGTGGTGGGGCACTGGAACAGGTTGCTCAGACAACCTGTGAAAGAAGTGTCCATCCTTTTAGAGTGTGAGCATTGTCCAACTGCAATTTATCTTAAATTTAAACTGGATCATAGTTGTATGGGCTGAAATGGCTGCACTTGGAACTGGATCGGAAGAACTTTGCTATGTCCTAACCAGGATATGTCAGCATGAGCTGCTTGCTGCAATTCCATTGTTGTGAGAAAAAAGAAAGAACACTTGATGCTCCTGATCATCTGTTTTGTCATGAACATGACATTTATCTGTTCTATGAGTAAATCACGGTCTGTTGAATTTGAGGACTATTTTAGTGCTTCAGGTGGTAATACTCATAAGTCCAAGAGAATATTGTGATAAGAAATGGGGGGAAAAAACATTCTTTATTCCATGTAAAATATTTTACAATTAAAAAAAAAATTAATACAAGATTCGTAGGTGTTTTTTTCTTACAGAATTGGAAGAGATAAAACATCAATACTTGACTGGTTGTCATAAAGCAAAACCAAAGTAGTGTTTCATAAAACTCTCAATTTATGGAATGTGTGCAGAAGATGCACCTTAACAAAGTGTGTTTATGTGTGTAAATTTTTTTAATTAATAGGAGGATGGGTAGGGAAGAAATGTCGTTATGTAGTTTATTCTAGTTTTTCCATTCTGCTCTGCTAGCATGAAATTTGGACGAAAAATCATTCAAAATGCTTAACTTCTAGCAGTAGAAAATATGGAAATCGTGGAAGGAAAAAAAATTAAAATGGTTGAGGGATTCAGGCAGTGCACTTCTTTATGACTAGGACACCATTATATTTCATTCAGGTTTAGTGCCTCCAAATTATTGTCACAGGGCTGTCATTCCCTTATTAACATTAATGAAAGCTGGATATCTGATAATGTTTGCATCATCCATTCCTCAACTGAATTTTGGTTAGAAAAAAATCATACCTTTGATGGATGTAGTAAACAAATTTTCCTGTTTTTTAAAAAGGGGATAATAAGCAGATGTATAGTAGGAAGTAGTGACTACAACATTTAACTCTGAATAAACTTTAATTTTTGTAAAGTAAAAGAATTATCTATCATTGGTGATTATCTGTCATTGGTGCCCTATTTTTAATTTTTTTTTACCACTTTGAGAATTCAGGGAAAAGTTTAGGTTTTTAAATTAATGTGGACGACTTCCAAAATAGTTAAATAATGTAAAATTTGATCAAATAATAGAAGTAAACTGCTGCATCAGGTTTTAAAAATAATTTCAGATTTGGAAGACAGAATTTTGTCATGGCATAAATAGAAGTATTATTGAAAATAACTGTTGAAGATACATATATATAACAAACAATGTGATTTCTGGTGGGCTATTGGATTTTGGTTGGTTTTTCCTTTTTCCCTTTGGTATGCCTCACTGTGGATACAGCATAAGCTTTACAGTTTGCTTTTTGAACAATAGAGGTGTTAGTTGTTCCCTCAGGTATATATGAGTTATTTCCCTTATTTTAGAGTCTCAAGGAACATTAGGAGTACCTCTGAATTGTTTCATTTTTTTTACATTTTTGAGGCCTAAAAATGTTATCCTTTTCTGCACTAAAAACCAGTCAATAAAATACAACATTTTAAATTAGTTAAAGCTGATAAAATGGGAAATCGGTTCTCTTCATTTAGAAGGTTGGATAATTGAGCTGAATTTTTATGGCAGCAAAAATCGATGTCTAGGTGGACTTCAGAAGAATGCTTATAAAAAGACTGCCATTCGCATTAAGTAGCAGCACTAAATTTTTAACTGAGTCACAGATGGTGCTTTCCAGTGTTTCTTTTTTTGTTTTATCGTCTTGTATCTTTTTGCTCTATATGCTAGGGCAAAACAGGTTTAAAATATGACATAAATCGATGCTTCTTTTGAAAGTGATGACAGTAACATAAATCCTGAATGAAACCTGCAAGATCGTGGGTTATTCTAATTTTCAAAATAGTTCTTAGGCTTGTTTAAATGCAGGGTATGTTAAATATTTAGGAAAGGCAGTGAGTAAGGTTTTAGGTTTTTTTGGGTGTCTTGTCTGGTATTTTTTTAACAAAGATTTCTTGTGGCAGTTGGTTTTTTCTCTTTTTAAACTTTGAGTCTTACTTAGATGTGGGAACACTTAGCCATTCCACAAGAAAAGATGTGGTGGGGTTGTGGTTTTTTAAGCTGTGGAGGGATTTGGTGGTTTTAGGATGGCATGGATATTTTTAATTTAATATAAAGCTTTAAAAATGTTAACTGAGAATACTTTACCTTCTGAAGACTTTTTCGTGTTGAAAAGATTCCTCTCTTAGATGCTTGCAAGCATGACTGTTTCTTCTGAAATCTGAATTTTTGTCATCTTGGGAAATTTTTTCAGATTTCACACTGTTTTCAATATCTTAATCTTTTTAAGCTGAATATATTGCAAGACATTGTCAATTATCCTTAAAATGTTAGGATGACAAATGTGTTTCACACACTTCACTTTTTAATGAGGTAAAGAAAAAGAGTCTTCTCCATTATGCCCACACTGAGCATCTGGGAGATCAGAGCAAGTAGTTCACAGAATATTCATATTAAGCAGTTGAAATGCCACTTATTATTAGCTAAAGCTAAAAGAGCTAATAGGAGGTGGAGGTGTTGCTGTGATGCCCTTGTTCTCAGAGCTCACCTTGCATTCCTCAGTCCGCTTTGGCCTCTAATGGGGTAGATTGGCTTGCAATGTTTTGTTATTTAAAAAAGTATATGTTAGAAACTGATAAAGATTGTACAAAAACGCCAGTTTCTTCCTCCTTCTCTTCTCTTGAGCAAATGATGTCTTGAAGGTCAACAACAATTCAATCCACCCTTCAGAAAGTGGTTTTTTCCTCTAGCTTTTGCAGGCGAATAAAGCCCTTTGAGAAAAATCCCTTGAAAGATTTTATCAATCTTGACTTCTCCATCCTGGACACTCACTGACTGTGCACAACTTAAGCATTCAAATGGAAACTTTTGAGAGTACATAAAGCTTTAAGCCATGAGTACTCCCTGAGCTGGAGGGACTTTTTTTTTTGAGTTGTAATTCAAGATTACTGTGTTGGTCAGAACATTTTGACCAAAAGCCCAGTCTTGAGAAAAGTGAAGGGAACAGTACATACCTTGTGGTTATAGAGCACCAGAATGCATCATTACTATCATTCAGTTATTGTTATCAGGAAAACTGTCTAATTTAAATGCTTAAAAGAGCTCTTGTAACTGTTGCCATGGCAATATCAGAACAGCAATGAGTTATTTTTCATCCATATTCCAAATTTTTTTGCAGTCTTTTAACTGTGAAAGGAAGGTACCATATTGTACCAGGCTCTGTTTCTTTTGAGCTGAAACAAATGAAGGCTGAAATTAACTCTTTGTGTGATGATTAAATACAAATCCTAGGCACAAGTGATCTAATCTGCTTTGCTCTTGGTTTGCTTGTGTACTATGTGTAAAGTACTCTCTGTGGAGTTACTGATCTGCTATTCATGCCATTGTGTCATGACTTGGAATTTGGTTCAGGCTTTAATAAAACACATGCACTGCAGTCGCCATCTAAAAATTTTCTTAGAATAATGGATTTACCTCATAGCTTCCTATTTTCTGTAAGTGCAGAAGTGTGAACACTTATGAACACTTAGAATTCCAGATCCTCCTTTCTCATTTGGCCTCACTTTTGTAACACTTTTCCTGCCACTGAACCTGCCCTGTATTTCCAGCCTGTGTAGTATTGATCAGCTGCTACATTTTTAGTTTCACTCTTCTGTTTTCTGACATTCAGGCTCCTTTTTCACTGACTTGCTGCAAGAAGTTTTTTCCAGAGCCCTCCCCCAGCCTCCTGCCCTGGAAAACCTTTGCCTTCACTCTTGGTACAAAGCAGAGGCTTTTGTCCTTGCTGACCTGTATTTGCATAGTGCAGCATTTCAGAGCTGGCAGTACAGCTTCCCTGCCTTCCTCCCTCCCCTGGGCTGCCCACGGAGTTGCTGGGCTTGGGAAGCATGGCTGGGGAAGGGAGGCAGTGGATGGGCTGGAGAGATGGGCTCTATAGGAATAACAGCCAGTGCCAGTATGTGTGCTTAGCAAGGGGGATGCAACTGTGCCCCGAGTCACATCCTGCTTTGGAAGGACAATCTGAAATGAAAAGGACAATAATGCACTTCATTGAGAGGTGCAGTTCTCACTGTGTAACTGAGTGATTGTCCAATACTTATTTATTTGTGCTATTTGACAGCATAAGAGGGATTGAGAAATAGCATCTAAAATTGGGAAAATATGGCAACAACAAGCGATGTTTTTGCAAATCAGTTACAAGCCTGTTCTTCCCAAAAGCACAAATGGAAGTTCTATATTAGCATCTTCCCTCTGCCTTTCATTTCCTCCTAGATGAGCATTCATTCAAGAGAAAAGATTTTCTTGCCCTGGTATTATGTAGGTATTTTAGATGGACATGTGATTGGGGACTGCCTTAACATATGAGGAAAACAAATGGGAAGCAGTCTAAAGTAATGGCCTTTAGGTGCTTCCCTTCCTTCCAGTGCCTGATTTTGTCTGGGCTTGGAGACAGTTAATGCGTGTCTTAACATGTTGATATATTCAGAAAATATTTTGTAAATAAAGACTTACACGTTTTATATTACTGCACTGCAAAGAAAAGCAGATTGCTGTTCTAGTAAGGTCTACCTGAAAGGCAGACTGTCTTATCTCTTCCAGATCACTGCCATCCCATAATTTAAGTTTATAAATTTAAGTGAAGATCTTAGTGGGCACTGAATTTTCTCTCAGAACAACCACTAAGGCTTGGAAGTACCTTGGCATGTAATTTTTAAAATTTAGAACAGACTGTGAATTTCACCCACGAAAAATCTCAGTGACTAGGGATGGGATCAGTTCTACTACACAAAAAGCTGTAGTTGTGCATTTTGCATTCTTAATTCTATTGGTGTGGGATGTGCAAATATCTCACACCACTAATTGAATTGGAGACATGAAAGGTAAAGTTCTGTTGTTCAATAACAACTTCTTTTGGGTGGGATTTCATTTTGGTCCTATAGTATCAATGTATAAATCTTTATTAAGTTTAAAGTTAAATAAATATGGGGAAACAATGGAATTCCAATTTCTGATGCCGTAATAATGGTGCTGATGATGTCACAATTTTTTTCTCCCATCACAAGTTTTGAGCCATTATGACTTCTTATATTTGTTTTCAACCTGAAGCAGACATACAGAGAAGTAAAAACATTTAAAACAAGTATTATACAAACTCTTGTACTTCTGTATTCAATGAATAGTTATATCTTTTTTTTTCACTGCATTGCAGACTTGTTAGAGTTTTAGATAGAAGTTTGTTTGCTATTGTTAGTAAAAAATGCATTTTTTTCTTGATATATGGGGAAAGGAAGTGAGAGAACTTGTCGAAGCTTTTTATGCTATAATTAATTATTGCACTATTTTTAACATGAACTGATTTAATATTCTAGTAGAGTGAGAGAATAGCTTAAACACAAGCTAGAAAACAGTATAACATTCAAAGAATAGAATGTAGAGTTTGCATTCTGGAATTGCATATTTCATCATAAAAAATTATTCACTTTTGCTTCTAAAAGCTTTGCAACAAACTGTGCAGGAAAACAGTATTTGGATGCAAATGTTTTTAGTAACCTTTGACCATCTTGATAAGGATTCAAGTATGTTTATAGAGAAGTTTTAACTTCCACCCAAACTTTAATACAGATTTTAGAAATAATGTTGGACCCTTAAAAGGGTGTTAAGAATGGCTTTTTATTTAGCATCAGGTGCTCCTCACTAGTCCATTAAGTAGCAGGAGGTTTGGTATGCTGAACTCACGGGCATTATGCTGTGGTTCTGCCAAGCTTGGGCAGATCAGCATCGTGGAAGAGCTCCAAAGCCCAACACCCAAGAGGTGGTTTGGCTGCCAAACTTGATGATTCCAGTGCCAAACTGTTTAAGGCTTGGTATTAACCTCTTGGACTACACCCAGGAGCCAGGAACAGCATTTAGGTCTAGCCAGAGTTGGTAAAATTGAGTACATCACAGTGGAGCTGGAAAGCGCCAAGGCCTGGGAGCAATGCTGAAGTCCACTCCAGGAGGTTGGATTGTGTCCTTGGCTGGCACTGCTTGGGGAGAGGCCACTTATGGCATTGGACATCTTCCAAAATTCAGTCCCCTGCAGTAGTAGCTGGCTTCCCACATGCTCTGGGGATCTGGAGCTGGCATTGCGGTGTAGAGCCTGCCTACAGTGACCTTCAGCCAGGTGCCTTTCAGCTGGATGTCAGCTGTGGCCTGCATTAGCTTGAGAGCAAGCAGCATATGGAGTGGGGAAAATTACAATGGGTGCTGAAAGCACACTCCCAAAACTTCTGTCCAGGGCAGCTCTCTCACATGAATGGCAACAGGCATCATATGAACTGAGAGTATGAACTTTCAATTTAGTTGGAGAAATCTCTGCAGAAGAGAGTTACTACTTTTACAGGTACTTGCTTTCTGCAAAACCAGACAGTTATATGATCTGAGTGTTGGAAATGCAGAAATGTACAATTAGCACACCCCAAATAAAGCAGAAGAAAAAATTTAGTGGAGGATCACCAAAAAAATGGTGTTGAGCAGATTTCCATCTCCACCTTCCAGAGGACCTGCTGGAATTGCTTCAGAGGTGCATCCAGTGCCTTGCAGTCAGTTCACATGTGAGAGTTCCTGCAGGCAGACAGGCCGAGAGCTACTGAGAATACTCAGTAATATAATTTGTCTTCTCATTACAAAGGAGAAAACCCTGTTGTGCTCTCTGTACTGTGCATGAAAACCAGGCTTTAAGGACTAGGGAGTGCTAAAAAAAACCAAGTAATGATAAAGCTAGAAATTTCTTCCTGAGCAGCTTTCCCAGAAAAAGTGAAATCTTAAGACCCTAAATATAATCAGTTTTATTAAATAATTAAAGTACATAAAATATTTGTATTTTATCTAATTAGTAAGTCCCAGCCAAACAGAAAACTAATTGCAGTTCAGTGATTTGCTGCTAAATCAGAGGTGGGTGTTGCTTACCCTGGCACTGTAGCAGTAATAAACTGAATCTGATACAATTCTGCTGTAACAGTTGGAAAATAAGCTTTAAAAGTTCTGTTTGTTAGAAAACTGGAAACATGTAAATAGATTTAACCCACTTCTTACAATTTATTTTCAGTGGCATGTGTTGTGACTTCAAATTGCTTATATTTTGTTCCCGCCCTTATTGCTGATCGGAACGCTCAATCTTATTGTTACCTAGTCTTCCCCACCTATAAACTCAGATCTAGGGCTTCATTGTCTCCAGCAGATGTGTTTTCACTTGGCTGATCCTTGCTTTTTGTCAGACAGGAAAGTGCAAAATCAACACATTTGATTCGTTTTCTCCTGCTCTGCACAAAATGAAATTTTGTCAAGAATGGTGCAAGACTGGAACTTAGGTTTTTACATTTTTCATCAGCCTTTGAGTTACCTTGAAATTACGTAGGGAAATTAATAGCAGATCCAATGAATTTGCATGAAGGTGCCAAGTGGAATGAATGTCACTTGGCACCAGATCTTAGGAGCTTGGCCTCTGACTTGTAGAGAACAAAGTAACTTTCTGTCAGCTCTCTATAGACAATCTAGTTGCATCCAGAACACCACTTGCGTTTCTGAAGGTAATGTACAAAGCAAGTCTTTGCAACTTTGATTTAATTTATCTCTCCTTCCAAACCAAATAAGCAAAATTCCCAAAACTGGACCTACTTCAAGGGAGCTAGAATTTAATGGTAGTGTCTTACTAAACTGTGATGTTGCTAAATGTGTTGTACATTAAAAAAGTGTATAATAATTGTCATGTGGCATTTGAAGGTAAAACTGATCTACCCTTTGTGCATTTCCTTAGTTTTTAATTTTTCAATTTATAGCAGTTCTGGATAATAAGAAATCATTATATGGAAGAGAACTAGAGCTATGAATGGACTTCTTAAAATAAAATTTTAGTGTGGAAAATATGCTCAATTATATTTTATTGGCACATAAATCAGTTGTACTACCAAAGTGTGCATGCTTATTATTGCACGTTAACACAGAAATCCTTATATACCATCTTTTTTTTTTTTAATCTCAAATTTGATGGGAAAACCTTTTGGTTATAATTTAATCATAGTCAAGAGCTATACTTTTTTTTTTTTTTACTTAAAAAAATAATTTCCCGCCTGCACTGTGAGCTGGGCTTAGTCTGGGCTGTGCCTGGAGCTGCTCTGCATCACTGTCCATGCGTTCAGCCCTGTTTATTTACACGTCGCACGTGGGGCCTGGCAGCAGCGCACCAGTGCTCAGTGCATTCTGCGGTGGCGGTACTTGCCAGCCTTGTCTTTGGCCGCATTGGTGCAGGCGTTGTGCTTGTTCTGCTGTAAGTGGTTCCAGTATTTGATCAGTTCACTGGGTTGGAACTGATGGGAGGTAATTAGGTGGCTGTATTTACAGCTGGAGTAAGAAACTCGCCAATGATTGAAGACAAACTCATTGGGTGGGGGCATGGGGTCAATCCGCAGCTTGGCGAGACAGATCCCCACATATACATCCTCTAAATGTAAACGTCTGATGCTTAAGGAGACCTTAAAGATTTTTTCTGCTAGGTCTCCAGAAAAAACATAACCAGTTCCAGAGCAGAATACAGGATAACGTTCACTTGGATACAAATAAGGTGGCATATACCACTTGCTATCCTTGTTCCTATTAGGTGCATAACCTCTCATTAAATAACCTGTAAAATACTTGTGCCTTGGAGGAAGTTCTGGTTTCAGAAGCTTGTGTATTAAATATTCAGTATTGACAAACATATCGCTATCAGTTTTCATAACATATGGAACCTGTGGACAGTAGGTTGCAACCCAGTTCATTCCCATCAGAGTTTTTATAGTTAAATTATAGTAGGTGTCTAGGTAGTCTTGTTGAATGATGTCATGGTACTGTCTGCTTTCCTCAAGGATGGTTCGCTGGAGGTATCCATTTACCATGGTGCTTAAGCCCAATAAAAAAATCCTTACAATCTGGGTGCCAGGTGTCAGGCTCTCATTGCCCCAGGTCTGTCGAATTGCTTGTCTGGCCTCCACTTGGCCTGGCTCTGCAGCTATGAGTAGGATTAAAAAAGGGGTCTTTTCCTGGCACTTGTCAGGCTCATTGATCATGTATTTGAAATGATAGGAAGTTGGATGCCTAGGGCCTTTCTCATTGTAAATACTTCCATTGGCACTGAGAGTGTTTTCCAAACCGGTTACTCCCTGTGGGGACAGATCTGTGTTGTTAGCGTTGGTGACTGTCTGAGGCCTGAGTGTCTGAGGTACAGCATCTCTCCACGCGTTCCTTAGAGAGCTGTGGTTGGTCTCACTTTTTGTAGATCTAAATCCTCGTACGGTGTAAGACATGGGATTTTCTCTGAATCCAGGCTTGCCTGGCAACCAGTCGTGATGGTTAAAGAACAGAAACACAGCAAAAAGAAACACCAGAGAGACCAGGCCAATGAGATGGGTGCGAAACAGAGACCTTTTGGTATTCCAAGCCATCTTTGCCAAGCAGCAGTGTCGTCTTCTCCACTGAAACATGTTGTAAGGATCCAGTGATGGGATATGAGACAATGCTCAAGGAAAAGTATTTTCCAATTGGTTTAGAATCCACTGCTATTCTTTGGTATTCATTTTCCTTTGTTTGAATTAAGAAATTGTCTGCAAATGGCTCACCCTGCAAAAAATAAAAAAAAAAGAATCAGAAATCTTTCATTTTACACACTCATAATATAAACAGTTACAAACAGAAACTAGATACAAACATGAGTTAAATTTACTTTTTCAAAGAACAGCCCATGTCAAGAGAAATAAGATTTGACTCATACTAAAAGCCAGCCTTGTTTTATGATTTAACTTGATTTGTTGGCCTTTTTTAAAATGCTTTTTTTGCCTGGTAAAAATTTCAACAAACATCCAGGATACCAAAGATAAAGAGAAAAAAAAAAAAAGATTATGTTAGCAGGAAAGTGTGTGAAGTAGATGTAAATAGTTTCATATCCATGGCTGTGAAATCCTTGTAGAGTGTTTGAGAAGCTCTGAATGAAAAAGCCTTGCTGGCAGATGGAAGGTTTATTGGCATCAATTAAAATTGATTTGACATGCAGAGGCTAGGATGGCTCACAGTTTAAAGTCCTTTCTGCAAATGACCATGCCTGGTGGTGGGACAGACGGTGCAGGGTTGGTGATGGCAGAGCTGTGTTAGTCACAGGACACTGCCTGGTGCGTCTCCACTGGCCCCCACTGTGCAAGGAAATTCAATGAGAAGATGCACCTGTCAAAATTAATTTTCAGGGTCCAGTAACCTCACTGCACAGCCATCAGATGCTAGTGCAGGATAACGTTCCCAGTCACCTTTCAGGCACCTTTCACCTTCTACTCCACATGGGAGGAAAACATTGAATGGAATGCTGGGCTGTAATGCCAGGCTCAGAGGCAGTCGAATTAAAATGAAGCTCTTGATTCAAGAGGCAGAGATCTTGGGTAATGATCATCTTAACTGGAAATAAAATTGCTCAGGACTAAGTTTCTGGTCAACTATCTGATGATCATGATACTGAGTTGGATTTTTTTTTTCCTCTATAAAAGTATATGTACTTCTCATAGCAGTTGGAAATTTCAAGTATTCTGAGCAGCAGCTGTAGCTAAAGGAACAAGTGCCAAAGTAGTCTAAGCTTCATTTTTTCTTAAATTTTTGTTCATATTCAGGAGCAGAGTCAATATGTAGCTTCATGATGCTGCATGTTAAAAGCTGATCACATCATCTCATAAATGAACCTTTCACCATACAGCAGCAATTTGTTTGTGATTTTCAATTTGCTCTAATTTATTCCTGTGGCCTAGGGTTTTGTGTAAAAAAAACCAGTTGAGCAAGAGTCCATAGAAAATTATGTTTCTAATAGAAATATGTGACTTATTAATTGCTTTGCTATCTTCTTAAACCAATATTTGGATTAATTTGTGCATTTAAAATCTAAGTGATATGTTACATGGGAAATTACAGGGTTTAATGTTTTAAGGGAGTAATTTGAGATGTCAGTCGAATAATAGGATTTTAAGTTGTATGTGTGTGATGCAACATTCAGTCTGCCCTGTTCACAAGAGGGAATTTTTGTATTTCGGAATGGTGGGGAGAAGGATATAACTGATGTTTAGTTTACTTACCCCCGGTATCTTTACAAACACCCTCAGGAGCGAGCAGCAGCCGCGCTGCCTCACGGCCCACCCGCCGTCTCAGCGACTCCCGCCAGGGGGCGACGCTGCGCGGCTATTGTGACGCGAGAACGGCGCGCGCGCTGCT
>JAHLSL010000008.1:23299264-23368062 GCA_025920805.1 Petroica traversi | reverse complement strand
AGCCCGGTGCGGGAACGCCCGAGCCCGGTGCGGGAACGCCCGAGCCCGGTGCGGGAACGCCCGAGCGGTCTAGTACACTTCAGCTGCTTTCATCTCCTTAGTTTTAAAACTTGCTGAAAATATCTCTGATTTTCTTATTTGACTATTCGGAGCTGATTCCACTTCCCGGAGACTCAGCTGTCTCTGTAAAAATCATAAACGCTTGTGTCTAAACTGTGTAGTTCAGGAATTAACCTGACATTCCATGCTTGTGCTGATTTAATTCGAGCGTTGTCCTTATGTAAAAGAAGATAAGCCCCAAATGTGCAAGACTCGTGTTTATGTGACCACTTGCACCTGCTTTTCCTTGCTGAAAAAACACAAGCTTCCCTTCAAAACTCGTAATTTTTGGTTTGTCTGCAGTGTGCAGTGAGTTGTAAATGAACACAGGGAACATCTCTGTATAAGCAAACATAAATGTTACTTCAAAGCATAGCCTAGATCTCAAGGAAGTTAATCGTTTAATAGCAGATTGGACAATAGCAGTGGGAATGTTTGATTAATTGTTGTTCCATTGCATGCATCCACAGTTTAGGAAGAAAATCAAAGTTAGAATTTCACAAATGTGGAATAGCAGCTAAAACTCAGATCAGTTTTGTCACAATTCATTGTTCCACTTATAAAACTACAGTCATTAGATAGAAATATTTCAGCAAAAGTGCACCGCACTACTAATCTTTGTTTAATCTTTAACTGAGGTAGTGTTTTGATGAGCACCTACTTTGATAAGGCAATAGGCAAAAGTGAGAATCTTAAGTTACATAAATATTTGTGTAAACTGAAATCGGTTTGCAGGTGCTATGTTTCCCTGAAGAAGTGTCCCAGCAAAGGCAGTTACAATGGCTGAAGCCTTGTTTTATTAGGCTGCATGCTCACATAGTGCATATGAAAAAAAAAAAATTCAGTAGAGACAGAACTAGAATCAGGAGACATTTTAAGGGAGTCTTTCCTTGATTTTTTACATATTCCTTGATTTTTCAAGGTAGGAGTGTCTTAGAAAATCTGTCTGTTTGCCCTTTAAAAAGGCATTTTATGAATAGGGGAAGCACCCACATCTATATTTCAGCTTCATAAAGCTATTGACTGAAAAAAAAAAAACAAATAACTTGGGCTTATTTTCTTTGTGGTTGTATGTAAAACATTTCAAAATATACAGTGGGGTATTAAGCACTGAAAATGCAGCAAAAAAATTACATCTTTGAAAAAAAAAAATACTACATGCTAGGGTGCATTGTTTAAAAATAATGTAAAAAACTGTCAATAGATAATAAACCAACCATCGAATAGTATAATAAAAATAATATTTTCTCTCACTTAATTAGGATTATAGCATTATTTTTCCCCCCAAATGTGTAATATTCTGTTTCACAGAAAGGTTATGATCAGGCACCAACTATTGACAATATATAAGAAAACCTAAGTACAGCAGAGGGTCTTTAGAATATTCACCTTGTCCTCTGAGAGTATGTTGTTGCAGGTAACTGCATTTTGAAGATATTATTTTTGAAGGATAATGCTGCTTCATTTTTGGCACTTAGCAGTGCAGTCACTGATGCATTAATAAGAGCCAAATACAAAAACTGTGAATGCCTCTTGAATTTTTATTTGTGGTCTGTGTTCTGCTGGTGTTTTGGTTCCTGGTACTTGCAGTTCTGCTCTATAATTACAGCTTTGCAAATTGAAGCATTCTACTTCCTATTCACATGTCTTGGATTTTCATATTTTGATTAGCTGTGTGGACAAACCCTTAAATTAGAGGGGAGAGTTCAAAAGGCAGCCTGAGTCTGTGTTCTGATGAACAGCAGTTAGATATTGGGCCTCATTTAATGTGCCTGACTTCCCATATGAACTCCATTAATCTTTTGCAGAAAACAGTATTTGGGATAAGTTTTGATGTGCAGGTTTTTAAATGTCTGATACCAATGTCTTACATTAGCCAGGTGTGCTTCTCCTGGAGTGTTGCCATAAGGTACATTTTTCTGTTGTTGTTTTAAAAGTTCTGTAAAGTGACTTTAAATTCTAAATGTCTCAAAACTGATTTGAAACTGGTGTCTGATGTATTCTGCATCCCTTGGTTTGTGAACTCTGTCCAGCTGCAGTTGTTTTATTTCATGTTGGCATTGTCTTCTGCAGATTGACGTTTATATTGACATTTAATGTTTTATTATAGCTTATTGGTAGATTTTGCATATAAACACTTTCTTTCTGGTGTGTATTGAATTGCTATAGGTTTAGGTCTTAAATTTGTATTGGAAATATTAAAATTTTTTTTGCCACTAGTGACAAAGTGTTAAAATTTCAACAAAAAATAGGAATGAATGGCAATTAGATGGAATGTAATTTTGCAATCCAAGTTAAACAGTCAGTGTTTTTATATTAAGCAGAAATTGCAGTGATGGCAGGAGATAAGTTACGTGCTTACCATTTTGAGTGTGTAGTGTTTGAAGCTTTCCTTTAGGGATGTCAGCCTGATGTTACTTGTAAATCGTGGTACCTGCTTGTACTGCTGATGGTTTAAATCATGCCCAATCTTCTGCATGCTCCCAATTTATGCTTGGTTGGTAGTGCCCTTGTGACATTTTGCTTGTGTTTGGGCAGCAGAAAAGTAAGTGTAAAAAGGGCTGAGGGGACATTTAAGGTAATGTATTTTGACTGCGTGGTCTGTTTTGATGTTCATTGCTCTCGGTTATGTCACATTATGGCTATTTTACCATGCTTTAAGATTGCTTCAGATAAGGATTAATTCTGACCTAGTTTGAGAGGATTTCTAACTGGTTTTTCTGTATTAGAGGGGTTTGAGTTTTTAATTTCTCAGTTAAAAGCAATCATTACAGAAGCTCCATTATCCCTTTAATCCTTCCTCTTCAGCCACACCAGCCTTGGCAGACTATGAGCCATGCATTCCAGTGTAAGGGAGTGACATTGTGCTGGCGAAGAGCAAAACCTGCTAGAATTCTTTCTCCCTGCTCAGAAACAGTGTTATCTCAGGGTGCTGCAAATTAGGAACGGTTATTATCTGTAATGGCCAAAAAGGTAATAGACAAGTAAATGAATATCACACACAAGGGTTTGACATACCTTCCTTGGTCAGGCCATTTGTGGTGCAGGATTATACCCACAGAAAATAGTTTGGGTGCGCCATCACTTCAGCAAAAAAGATGCTCTCGACCGTGTGCACATCCCCCACACCAGCCCTGCTTCCTGCTGCCACTCTGCTCGGTATCCACTCTGTCCATCTGCTTGCCCGTTGCCGTGTTACCTTCCTTGCTTGGAAGTGGTGTCCTTGCCTCGGGGGTTTTTGTTCATGCTGCAGACAAAAGGACAGGAGTTGTGGTTGCTGCTGAGCGTGAGGCTTTCTGGTGCTCACAGACACTGCAGTGGGGCTCTCACATCTGGTGTCTCCCAGCTCAGACAATGCAAGGCTCTGTTCGCCTCTCTTCAGGATCCATATTTCTGGTGGAAATGTTAGCAGGGAGTGCTAGAGCGTAGTGCCTCAGTTGTCTTCAGTAACACGATCTCCTTGTGTTCCTTCTTTCATTGTTGCTAGGCAGTAATAGAAATGATTTGGAGCTGTTTTAACCCAGAATTGTGGTGTATGAAATCCATTCCATAGTTCTTCAGCTGCTGCACCGGCAGGCAGCAGTTCAAATGCGGGCTTTGACAGATGCTGTCTTCTGACAGAGCAGAATTTAACGTCACTGCTTGGCTGAATCCCACGTGATTGTTTGCATTCATTTTGACTTAATCAAAAGGCAGACAGGAAGCTTTACAGGATCTTGCTCTTATTTGATAAATGATACATACTGAGTTCACTCACAGTGGTAGGTGAATAGTATTAAAATGGTATGATCATTAAATGAAAAATTGATGCTTTCTACAGATTGTTTTCACTTTTTCTTGACACAATAACTTATTATTCTCTAGGGGATTTTAAATGCTAGGCGTTCTATTCCCATATTCCTGTTCTGTTTCCAAAAGCTGCTCTGCAGTGCAAGGGTATTATAAGAATTTAAATGCTGAAGCTTGATTTAACCCATTTGGCTCTCTTGGAGTATGAATGGTCTGTGCCTTCATGCCAAAGAAAACAAAGAAGACAAGAAATGTCTTTCTTTGCTCATATTTCCTTTCCACATTCTTACTCTTTAAAAGCTGCTTTTTGTTAATCTGAGGTTATTCAATTGGGTTGGTCAACACTGATGTATAAGCCCATGCTTATACATGTTAAGCTGCCTCTCTGCTGTTAATGGCTTTCTGCTATGGTACAGCCTGAAGTTTGGCATTGCAAAGTCAGGGGCACTTCATTTGAATTATTTATGAACCTAAAATGTCTTTTGTCTGTTACAGACATACCTACGTCATAGAATTTGTCTTTTTGGTCTTAGGAAACATGTTTCTTTCATTTCTCTCCTTTCAATGACCGACCCTTCTGTGCTGACGCATCTTATTATATTTACTATATAAATAAAATACCATAATAGCTGGGAAGATACAGTATGAACAGCATACTTGTCCAGGTATTTATTAGTCACTGTGTTTTCCCACTCTGTTTTGCAAAGTTAATGACTAGCTCTTTAGACTTTGTTTTTAGCCAAAGGGTAAAGAAACCGTGATTTATCTGGTGTGTCTGATTTGTAGGATTGGGGGTAGGCATGTCCCTTACTGGGAAATAAGGCTTCCCCAGGCAGTCAGAGTGTTTTATTATTCTAGATATCTATTATGATAATTTACTAGAAATGAAATCAGATTTAGATCCTCCTAACTAAATCATCTATGTACACTAACTTTCTCTATTAATTCAGTCTTGTTTGTAATGCATGCATTTCCTAACCTAATAACAATTTCTACAAATCCTTTGATCCTATCTGAGGACATTTTAGGATCATGAGCATTTATAAATGTGCATATCAGTAAAGACTTTGTATCTCCTCCAGTCTAAACAAGTCAGTGTTTAAAATATGGAGGGAAGGGGTCAGTGGAGGGGGAAAGCATGAGAGGAGGGCCTGTGTCCAGCACCACTTACTGATCTGGAACCTTTATGAATAATTGAGAATCAGTGCATTGAAAGGTTCCATATGTACCCAGACTGCTCAATTTCCCGCCTAAACACACAGAGCTTTCTTTTGCCTGCCCTATATAATATCCAGAATTTTGTGTAGTCTGTTGCTGAAGCACACAAACATGCGAGAGAGTGGCCAGGAGTCCTCCTAGTTTGTTGCACTCTGGGCTATGAGCAGGAAACCAGGTGGTTATTCATGTTGTCAGTGGTCCCACAGGGACTTAGGCAAAAAGAAGTAATGCTCTTGTCAAACACAAACAGTAAATCTGCCTCTGAGTTTTAAATTTTCAGACAAGACATGAAACCTTGTATTTGGGAAATGAGTTCAAATCTCAACAGAATATTTATTAAAATCTATGCTGTTTCAATTTCATTTATTTGCTACTGCTTCATTCTACCTGATGTAGTTCCTAAACCTTGGGAGCTATATCCTTGGTAGGATGTTTATGTATTTTATTGGAAGGGGCAGAGATGTTTTTGGTTTTCCATAAATGCTCGTTAGTAAATAGTAAAGGTACAAAAATCCCAAGGGTTGTTTTTCTGAAGAGAATCCTTTTTTAAAGTAAATTTAGGAGGGAACAGACATCAGCTTCGGCTTTTAATTAAATGGCCATATCCCTTGTGGGTAGCCTGTAAAGTTCAGGCAGAGCTGTTGTCTGTTGGTATGTATAAAAATTGTCGTCTTGTGAGCAAATTGAGTATTGAATTCTTAAATATTAATTACGATTTTTTGTTTTGTTTTGTTTCCAAATAAAGTATGAGCAGTTCATTGCTTATCTTATAGAAAAGTAATAAAAAACTTTGATTTTTGTACTGCTTTCCATCTAGGAGTGACTGATTTAGCTTTAGAGTCAAAGTTTTGGGAAGAATTTCCTTTTCTTTTGTAGCACTTTGTTCCTTGCTACTTTCCTATGATAGTGTGTGTCTGTGGGTATTTCAGGAGGGTTGGTCTTGCTTTGGACTAGAAATAGATGCTGCAGGTTTTGGTAATCTTGCTGGGTTGGAAGTTGGAATGAGCTTCATTTCAACCTAGTCTCAATGCGAAGGGCCAGTGGACTGCTTGTTCTTGATGCAGGGAGTAGTGTGTTCTGTAATGTTACTATGGTTACATCTGAAATTAGAAGCTGCAGTGTTAGTGTTTGAAAGGCTGCCACCTATTAAGGCTCCAATGAGTAAGTGAAGATGTACAGCCTGGTTGAGCAACAGGCAGAATTACTGTGACCAGCAACCAGAGTCCTGCAGACAGACGAGGAGGAAAAAAAGTGCACGAGACCACTTGGAACTGAACAAAATGTACCAGTGCAAAATAAACTTGTGGTGGTTTTGGAATATTTTCTTTAAAAAGCTTTAAAAACTCTGTATGTGTTGGTTTTAGAGGGTTTCAGCAAGAGTTTAGTCTAACTGATTTTATAATAAACTCTTAGGTTAAGCAATTGAGTAAAGTTCTGTCTTGACAACATTAGCAGAAATTCCCCAAACTTACTTGAAGTAATTGCAGGAGTCAGGCATGTACTGCTTGGTAACTTCTGCCTGGTAACACAAGCCCCTTGAGAATTTAAATGCATAGTCCATAGGTGACCTATCACTTTTCCCATATGGACCATACCTTCTGGATACTCCATGAATACTTTGCAAAATTCATTTTATCATAGTAAAATGCAGTATTATATCAACTGTAAGGTGTTGAAAACCTTTCAAGTAACAGTTCAGAAGGATTGATAGCAACATTTTCAAGGTTGGTTATTCTTGCTTTTAAGCTTTATTTTTACCTTCTGCGAATGTGTTAATACAGAGTGTCATAAATGCTTAGTTTTAATTTTCCATTTTGAGAATTATTATGTATATGACCAGTGGCCATTCTCCTTTTTCCTTTGAAAATAGTACTTCTCTAGTAAGTTCATCTAGAGTGGAGACAGGGTTGGCAAATACTTGGAATTAGCTTGGCCGCTTTGAGATCCCAACTTGTTTCTTAGCTATCCCAGACATACTTGTAAGTGTATGAAAAATAGAAATCTAGAAATGACCACAAGTGTCAGTGTTGCCTGCCTCATTTTGCTTAGTAGATTTTCACCATTGCTTAGCTGGTAGTGAAACCCAGCTTTTACACTTGGTGGTTTTTTTAATAAATGGCCAAGATTTTGCACTCTGTTTTAATAACACCCAAGCCATAAACTTGGTGATTTCATTAATTAACTGAGTTTCACAACTTTAGAACTTGAATGCAGCAATATAGACCAATTATAGAACTAGATAAAGTTCCCAGTTATTATGAAACATGCATCAGGTTTTATGTAGTTGGTTATGGTTTTGTTTTAGTCTGTAAGGAATATAAGCACATCCCCAGCTTCACAAAGTTGTGAGAGGGGGGGAAAGTCCAAGTGATATTTTCAAGTCAGAAGGGTGCTTCTTGGGAAACATTTCAAGGAGATGTTCTATAATTTTAAAGCTTGTATTTTTTATTAAGTAAACTGGTGTTCTAGGTATCCAGCCAGAATGCAGTCTGTTCTCCTATCACAGCTTTCTTAGAGGAGCACAGGTTTGGAGTGCTTCAAAATTCACTCAAAAATCCAAAACCCAAAATACAAAGTTTTGGTCTGCTTTGATTCAGTTCTGGTTTTGTGTGTTACGCAAATGTATATTGAATTACTGTCCAGATGTGTTTCTTCCTTCAATACTGTGTTGTTGCTTTATCATGTCTTTTCTTCTTCACTACTCTGATTTTTCATGTCTTCCGCAGGCGTTGCATACAATTATTGCTGATCTCAAGTGCTAAATCCAGATTTTATTCTTCCCGGGGATGGACAAAATAATTTCATTTGTATTGTGCAGTATTCTTGGTTGTGTGGTTTTCCCCTGATGAACTGACACGCCAGTACCAGCAGTAATATGTCTACCTGTCACAAGTGTTGCTTTTGCATTCTGAGAAGAGCAGGGAGTTTATGAAATTTTGATTCAGCAAGCAAGGGAGAGGAGGCCAAGCAGCTGAAGTACCAAAAATTCCCAGGTAGTTTATGGTGGGAAATGGGCTGGTGGTGTCCCACTTACCTCATGGCTTGTTTCATCCACCTGCCTGCACTATATGATATGTGTACCCCTACCACCCACCCTCCCCACCCCAGGATGAGAATTAGAAATAAAAACACCAGTTCTTACAGAAAATGAGACTCTTGTGGAAGACATGGTACTAAATATCCTATTTCAAACAATGGAAGATGGAATGAAGGAAGATGGCATCCTGTTGGAGATAATACGCACCAGCTTTCATGCCAAGAAAGAAAATGTCTTGTTTCAGCTGCTGCCACATGTCAAGGCCTTTTCTCTGCCTAATTCTTTCCTTTTCCGCCCCTTTTGCCTCAGGCTATCCTCAGGCTCTTGAGGCATCCCACACTTCTCTCCCTTTAACTTAAAGAGGCTTGGCCCATCAGGTTCACCAGAGGATGCAGACATCCTGCCCAGCACTCTTCCATGCTGGAGGAGTTACATAGATTTTTTTTTTTTCTTTTGTGTGGGACAAATTAAGAGATTAGCAACTCCAAGTGTTCTTCTTCTCACTAAGTTTCTTCCCCATGTAAAAGGTTTGTACAGGAATATGGAGGCATTTTGTCAGCCTCAAAAATTTTTAATACTGAAATTGATGATGCATTTGTTTAGTGAATGTTAAATAATGTGAAACTGAAGAACTGGACTTTCAGAGCTGTCAGAATTTCCTGGGAGTTGGGGTTGAGACCTGTACTGGCTCTTCCCATCTATCACATTTCATCAGTAGCTTTAGTATGTTAATTCCTACAGCTCCATCCTGTAGATATCCTCATTTACAGCTAATTCTGGGGGACATGAAAGTTTTACAGCAGAAGGATTTAGCAAGTGCCTTAAATGCCTGAGTCCTTTTCTTCAACCACAGATGCTTCAACCAACAAAATCTGTGGAAAAATATCCTTTCTCCAGTGACTCAGGAGGTCCTATTCCTGTAATAAATGTCAGCAGTATTTGTTTATAACCAACAGAAAACCTGGATCATAAAATGGAGAATAAATCCCTTTTTAAGAGCAATTCCCTACTGCCCTTTTTTGACATGTTG
The DNA here is from genome assembly GCA_025920805.1 of Petroica traversi. NCBI lineage: Eukaryota > Metazoa > Chordata > Aves > Passeriformes > Petroicidae > Petroica > Petroica traversi. The sequence continues at coordinate 23,358,889 of JAHLSL010000008.1, read as the reverse complement.
GAGGAACTGAAATTCCTCCACTGGGCACATCACGCAGTCTAACTGAACTCTGCTTCAGCCTGGCCAGCTGGGGACGTGTCCCTGGTTTTACCCAATTGAGAAGGACCAATCTGGTTTTCATTTCTGGCTCAACATATGTTGCATATGAAGTAAAAGATTCGCATAAAAAACCGTGCTAACATCTGTGTCATGGAATGCCTTCTCCTGGCAGCCAATCAGGGCAGAGAAAGCCCCCACGATACGGCTAATACCGGGATGCCCGGCCAGTCAAGCTGATAGGAGGAAATTGAACCCATAAAGACAGCTATCTGCGACACAACAGTAGCCTTTTTTGCTTGGGGTTGCTTGGGAGGATCGGGGGTCGCTCAGAGGGCCCGTTCGGCCCCGCTGCTCCCCCCTTGCCTCTTCTTCCCGGTGATTCTAGTTCCCTGCCTGTGCCTGCTTCTCCTTGGTGTACTGATTCTGAGAACCAGCTCATCACTGTGAACACATCGTGCTCTGCAGCAGCTGCGCCACTGTGTTTCCCACACCTCGGTTTGCCTGCATCCAGCCTAGTCCGCAGCACGAACCTGCTTGCAAACACACCGGCCGCTGCCGCCATGTTTCCTGCGCTGTCCGCAGTACCAGCCTGCTGTGGTGCTGCGTGTGCCGCCCAGCCTGTCGCCGCCGCCGCCGCCACAACCAGCCGGTGCTTCCCCGTCTTCCCGAGCACAGCCGCCTGTCGCTGCCGCTTGTCCACATCGGCCGCGCCCTGACCTGAGAACACAGGCTGCTCTAGGTCTGCGTCTGTGACCGCGGCATCCTGTTTCTTCGCTGATGGAAGGAACACTCAGCCTGCTACTGTTTGGAAATCGTGCTGAGCCCACCACGGGAACACTATACAAGAGCACCGCTGTTCACAGCACGTGTGCTTTGCCTTGCTAAGCTACTGCCGACAGGCTGCCAGGGTTTTGTAGTAATGCTGTCCCAGTCTTCAGTTTCTTTCCCCCTTCCTCCCCTTTCCTCTCTCTCCTCCTTTTCCTATACCTCCTTTTCCTATACCTCCTTTTCCTATACCCCCTTTAGTAAGAACAATATCCTTTAATATCAATAAACAGTTCTCAGGTACAATGTTGCCACGTTTGCGATTTCTTTTTGTCTGAAAAATCTATCTAAAGAATCCGTCCTGATTCCCCCTTTTAAATCGTTATGGGACACCAGTATTGTTCCACTTTCATGCTTCCCTCAATTTGCTGTAGTTCCCAGTCAGGGGAGATTAACCTGCAGACTTTCTACTTCTAAAAATCACATTAAACTTATACCATTCCTTCAGTGGTTTCCAAGGGAAAGGAAGCTCTGTTGTAGAAATTAGGGATTTTGTCTGAATAACTGTTCATAATTCTTTCTGTAATCTATGTAACTCTGGATTAATTTCATGAGCCTGAGGGTTTTTTTTCACATAAATTACTAATGTATAGTCAGTAACCAGGACTCCTAGTCCCCAAATACTTGATTTAGAGGAAATCCTCAGAGTCTGGTTTGTATGATGTAAATTTCAGAGAATATTGATTGAGAACTATAGAATTTTTACTATTTTCTGCTATCTTGAACTATATTTCAAACTGAAATTCCAGGTGCAAGACAGCTCTCTTGCATCTTGTCAACCTCAAGACATAATATTAAGAATCATTAATGCATTTTGTAGGGAAGTGTGTCTGTAACATAAAAAATACTGGTAATATTTAATATAGTAATGCTGGATAATAAAATTCAGCCTAAAATTAAAGATTATGTTTTTCTGTTAGGTATATAGTTTTGCAATTCATAATCAGCATCTGCAGAGAGTTCTATCACTGATCTGTCTCACTAAAGTAAATTTATAGAGAGTATCTGTCATCTAAAAAAACCCACCTCACTTCTTAAAAACATACAAAATCCTGTCATCCTCTTAAAAATCCCAAAAAGCTCATGACTTTGGGTGATGGGTTGCATATTGTAGATTTCTTGAAGTCTTCTCCTGTTGAGGATTTATGTAATCAGACGTTCAGACTTCTACAAATTATTTTTCTGTAAGTTTTGGTTAATGCATGCTTGAGTTTTGTCAATGTGCAAGTATTAAGGTTTACATTGCATATCAAAAGGTTGAACTGTTGATGAGACCAAATCTGACCCACTTTTCTGTTATTTTTTTCTTTTCCCATACACATGGATCTCCATGTTAGTCTTTGCCTTGGAGTTCCTTATTTTGCCAAATACAAAAAGCCATCCATTTAATATCTAGGTAAACAAGCAAAGTAATAAACAGAATGAAAATTCCTTCTTAATTTAATAAGGCCTGGATTCAGTACAGGAAGGGAATCCCTTTGTTTGAGAATCCAGGTCACCTCATAAGTAAAATATTTCCCTGCTGTGAAAAATCTACATTTCTTTGTTTTTTCTTTTTCTGTTTTTTTCTTATGATGTGCCAGTATCTGTACTTTTATGCTGTGCTTGTCTAATGGCAAGAAGAGAAGAGGGTTTTTATTCCATGTAATTAAATGTCACATCTCTGAGGTGCATGGGAGGAAGGGAGTGAGCAAGGAGACATGTCAGTGAAGTGGGTGCAGCAGGAAAGGTTAGAGGAGGTCTCTGGTGTCTCTATTCTCTCCCTGGCACATTGATTGGGACCAGTGCCAGAGGAAAATTGGATCTGTGTATGCACAGGATAATGCACGCAGTCTCCTGAGCCTTGTGGAATGTCGACCACGTGGGAATTGATGCACCAGCCTGCTCAGAACAGGGCTGGTGCAGCCCTGCGTCCCATGTAGCTGGAGCCCCTAAGCTCTGATGACTCAGTGCAGAATTGCCTACTCGTTCAATGTTAGGCATCCATGGGATGCCTGCAGGAGTTAAAAATAGCAGTTCCATGCTGGGTGGCAGTGCTGTGGCTGAAGGCCTGCTGGCCTGGGAAGGAGCGAGGAGTAGTTCTGAGAAGCTGCCCTGAGCTAATGAAATCATGAAATCTGAGGCACCTCTATCATCTTGAATGGATAATATGCTACCTGGAAATATCTGATCCCAGCTGATTGAGATCTGATAGCGATAATAAGTTGGGGTTTTTTTTTAGAACAGCTTTCATAGTGGTAGTGCCTTCAGATGTATTTCTTCTAACTAGGCACTAGTCAGTGACAGAAATGTCTGTTGGAGGAGATAAGGATTTTTGCTCTTCCTTCAGAACAGGCGCATATTCATTCCCCAAAGAATATGCCAATGCAGAAGCTGCAAAATAAGGAAGAAATATGTAATCTGACATTAACTGTTGATTAGTTGTTTTTTCTTACATTTCTCAAAAGATCTTTTTGGAAACACAGGAATAAAGAGAAAAGTGTGATGTCTCTGGTTGGTGTACTTGTTACCAGCCTGTTGAGCTACGTGTAAAATTACTCTGCTGTCCTTGCTCAAAAGGTGATGCTCCTATCTTGTTTTGGTGTTTTTCTCATAAAAGTAAAGCACTACCTGACTAAGACAAGGAAGTTATTGGATGAGTCTCTATGAAATTGAATCTTTTCGTGACTGGTAAAGCCATCCAAAGCACAAACAAAATGTTCCAGGGTGTCATAACAGAGGAATCTTGTTACACTTTGTGTTGGGTTTTTTTTCCTCTCCTTGAAATCTTGGCATTGAAAGCCTTACTCTATTCCAAAACATTGTCTGCTCTTAGTGGTTTTCTCATTTTTTTTCCTGCCACTTAAATGTTCAATTTTCTGAACTGAGGAGATTTTACTTTGCAACACATTGCTTGCAACATATAGGAAAAAAAGAAAAAAAAAAAAGAGCTCATTTATTTTTATCACTGATATTAGACTTTTCAAATGTGAAACAGCTATTTGGAGTACCAGGACAGATGAGACGGCTGAAGGAGAGTTGAGGAGGTCTTCCTGCTTATGGCAGATTTCCTTCAGATAAACTGTGAAATCCCCAGCATCATTGTGGATGATTGATAGTTGCTAACATATGAGAAGTAATGGTTGTAGTGAACCTCACCTGTGAATGTGCTGACTGGCAGTCTGTCATCTCCAGTGGTTATTCACAGTGGGAGGTTCTTAAAGATAAATTTTTGTGAGTGTTTGTACAGAGCGGGAGAGCACAGCTGTTTGAAAACTTCCAGAACCTGTTTAGTGATACACTTTTGAGCCTGCTCATTTAGTCAGGGGTTATTTTTTTTTGCAGTGATGGGTGAAGCATGTATAAAAGTTGCAGTGTAACAGGAAGATCGTAAAATCTGTTGATTCTGTAGAGCCCTTCTCCTGTCCTCATCTTTGAATAGGATAGCCTCAAACTATGTGAGACCTTGTCAGCTGACCATTAATTAAGAGGATGCATTTCTGCACTACCAAAAATACAGCTGAGAACAGTTGTGTGATACACCAGCTCTCCTAATGCAATGCTAGAAGCTTGGAGGTAGTCCATCTAGTGTATGGATTGTGTGTAAAATAAAAAAAAAAATAGAAGTTGAATGCTATCATCTTAGTTCTTTGAGAAGGGTTTAATTTAGTCTTCTCTACTAAAGAGAGGAAGCCGAAAGTAGAGGCAGAAGGCCAAATGGAAAAAATCCTCTTGTGTGATACAGCCAGAAGCCTTCCTGTATTTAATGCATGATTTATTGCTACTACAGTTAGTTTTTTATATGGCATGTAACATCCTCAGCTTTTATAAGTTCCAGCAGGGTAGTATGAATGATATGTTTCTTCAGGATACCAATACCAACAGCCGTTTGCACGATCTCTTTGGTGTATGGTATTGTAGCAATAATACACAGATCCTGTTGAAGCCATGCTAGCACTAAAAACCTTGAAGGCACTTCTTTACACATCACTATTTCTCAAGAAGCACACAAGTAGAAAGCTTTATTGCTGTGATGCAAATACAGTACTTATTCTTCTATTGTTTTTCCTCAATATATGAATCTGGAATGCTTTTCTCTCAGGTGACTTTGTTAGGTGATGAATAATATTGTGATTCTTCTGCTTGGTCCCCCTATGTGATTTCTTTTTGAAGGAAATCAGCCCTGTCCAAAGGCTGTATTACTTTTGGCAAAGAGCCAGGCTTTTAGAACACGCTGAAATGGAGACAATTGAAACCTTAATGCATGGTGGCTGTTTGTTCTCTGGATATAAACCAGAAGGTTATGATTTGTTGTTGTGTTTGGGAGATTATTAGTTTGTTTTCTTTAATTTTGGAATCTATAGGATAGGTATAAAAGCTTAATTTAGGAAATACAGAATTTTGGGTTCGGGTGGCTGCCTGGCTCTTTCTGCTGACATGTACAGTAGTATGACTTTGTGCTCCGTAGTAGTGATACCTGCAAAATACTGAGCATTTTCATCTGTTTACATCTGTCCCAGGGAGGAATACTTCAGGATTTTTGCAGAGAATTACTGCTTTGTTTCTAACTTGCTTGTCTCATGTTGTACAGATCTCTCTTGTGTCTCAGTATCTTGTCAGTACTTTTATCACCAGCACCCAAGATAGTGAATCTGCTCTGTCTGAACAAGATAGTTTGTTGATCCAAGGGGTGTAACCAATGTCATGCTGGGGGTTCACTACTCTGTTTGCAAACAACATAGAAAATTTCTATAAATACACTTATTTTTTAGGTTTTTTCCTATGCCTACTGTTCTGTTACTTAACTTTGCTGTAGCCATTGAAGCAGTGGGCATCCCACAAGAATTTCTTGGGGTGTGCTTGTGTAAAAGTCACAAAGTAAAAGAAGTATAAGTAGAGTTGAGAATAAAATCTGATGTAGCACAAGTTTCGTGACTGGTATTACTCAGCTGACTGCAAACGAGTGTGGTTTAGTATTACCAGCAGCTTGTTACAGTTAACACCAGACCTCACAATCATCACCTTTTGGGGTTTAAAAAGAAGTATCTTTGCTTTTGTAGCTGAATTTGCATGGCAGATGAGCTGTTGTTAATCAAAGAAGGAAGCCTGGAGTGCAAGGCATTCTGCAATTTGAACATTTTTTAGCCCTTTTTCAGTCCTGTGGCAGTTCAAAATAGCCCTTTCCATATTCAAGTGGGTACAGTCCCTTGAATGCTCACATCTATCACTGTCATCACTCAAGCCCTCATCTCTTGGCCTGTTTGTTACAATTTGTTATAGCTGCAGCTAAAATTTTGATCCTGAAAAACACATATTTGAACTCAGCAGTGTTTTTTCTAGACAACACAAACAACTTGGAGTTTATTGCTCTACAGTTCAGTGTTGCGCATTGACTCCTCAAGGAATGCAGTTTCAGGATTTTATCCATATATTTTAAGTCTTCCAGGGTGATTACTTGGAAAACTGCTTTCATCTCTCTGCCCATTACCACCCGTGATAATTGTGTTTCCTCATAACGTAATATGTAAGCATAGTGCTGGGATTGGTAAAGGTGGTGAGGTACAGAAGAATAATATTAAAACTACTTTTCAATGAATAGAAAGGAGAAGATCACATCAGGATGAAGTACAACTGGGAACAACTGGTGCTGGATAATTTGTTGAACAAGCAATCATGAAATAACCCAAGGTCTTTAATAGCTGCCTGTGTCTTAGAATTCTAATCCAACATCCCCTGTGTTGTAGCAATGGGAGTCAGTATAAGCAGGGGAAGGCTGGAAAGAGCCTCAGCAGTTTCTGTTGCATTGAGATGTTTGACAGCATCACACAGTTACTAGTTACTTGGGTCCTGGTTCACTTTGGGTTTTTGTTTTTTTTTTGAGTAATTTTCATACCGAAGTCAAGGATCCATCTGTATTCATTTAGGCACCTGCAAAGCTTTTAAAAATATTCTTCTCACACAAAGCATTTCACTGATCTTTCCAGAAGTTGCGAAGAAACCTTTCTAAAGTCACTTAGACCTCCGCTCATGTATTGCACATTGAGTGCAGGTATAAGTGGGGTCTTCCTGCTGTTCTGTACTTAGCAGTATTTTCTGTAATGTAAATGTGACTGTCCCCTTGAATTCCATGTCCAAAGCTGAATCTGAACGCAAAAACAATGGTGCTCCTCTGAATGTTGGGAATTTGCACGTCAATTGTGCTGTTGTACAAATGGATTGCTTAAGCCCTATATTCTCTGATGTTTCTGATAAAAACCACTTCCTGTGATTGACTAGACCTTGTCCTTAGAGGCAGTATTGGAACTAGATAGTTAAGAATATGTGAAGTTGTAAGTAGGAGACTCAAACATGAACCAATTGCAGTAAATTAACAATTAGATACAAATTCCAGTTTTGTTTAACTGGTGTGTCCTGGGCTGATTGTGGCATGCAGAAAACCAGTACGCCTGGCTTTTGCAAAAGATGAAACAATCCCTTAATACTCAAACTGTGCTTCTCAAAACCCTCCCTGGCTACCAAGTAATATGTGTGAGACTGACTCAGGTAATTCACCCAAAGGGAAAGAATTCTAAGCAAAAATAATGTTTTAGTGATAACTGCCTTTGTCTTTTCACTCAGTTCAAGGAAATGAGTCATTTATGTGAGCATAGGTAGGTATAGATGAGCCTTTATTTTTCAAACAAACAAGTCCTCTGAAGTTCTCAGAATTAAGAGTTGTTTTTGATGAAAACAGTTTATTCCCAGGAAAATTGAGGTGCTTACATGTTTAATCTTCGTCACCAACATCCCTCTTCAGCTCAAAAATCGCTGTTTTGATAGCAACAGTTTGAATTTATGTGACTGATGTATATCCAAGACAAAGATGCTAATTTTACAGATATTCTGTGCTAGGATAAAAGTGGGAGGAACTCTAGCACACTTTTCAGGGCACTCTTCAGGGGGGTTGGATAGCTTAACTTTGGGGGTAATGGTTTTAAGGCATCTCAGTAGTCATGGCTTTGATTAATTCTTTTCGAAGGCTTCTTCAGTGATTTCCGTTTTTGTTACTATTGCAGGTTTTTTATATGCTTTTGTCCCTGGTTGCTCACTAATCACTACAGTTTTCTTTTAGATTCAGTTGTGATTTGGTTTGTTTTCTTTGCAGAATCAGAGTATTTCCTAAGATACGAATAAGCAGTCCAGTTAACTCAGCCACGTTTAAACCGAATCTCTTTTAACCTGTACTGAACAAGAAACTGCAGTGAATATTTTCCATTCAATGACACTCATTGCCAGGTCTAACTAGCTGATGAAAAGACCCATCAGTTCTGTTGTTTATTATGTGCAACAGTGTCAGGGTTTCTGAATTTGAATAATCTTGTCAGTTTTAATTTTGTAATGAATTAATACAGGACCAGATTTGTAAGTGAAAGTTTAATTTGCGTGGTGTCATACAAGTGTTCGTATTTAAGTTTGGGTAGTCCCTGGGTGGCACCAGCAGAGTTTTATTTGTGTCACACCCCCCTGGTTCTCCTTTCCCCCTCTCCTCCATCCCGGCAGCACTGGGCTCATTCTGATTTCCTTACTCTTGTGAAATTTGTTATATGTGTGTCAATATTTGTAAAATTATAATGAGGCCTCTCTAACCTTTGTAAGATTGACACTGAATTTCCTGGCATGAAACTGAATTTCAGGATTGGAAGCCTTCTAAGCCTTCAGTAGAATATATTTTAATATAATACACTAAAGGTTGGACTAAATGAGTTTGAAGTTCTTTTCCAAATTTAATGATTCTATGATGAGTTTTGTATTTTGAAATAAACATGTTCTATATATCTTTTTATAAGTACTATTTGTACATCAATTTTTTTAGTTGTCCGAGTAGGAAAAATGAAATTTATGCTGTTGTTTTCTTTACGTAGTTGGTATAGGAATCCTTTGATAAATACTGGTAAACTTCTCTTCTGTTAAAATTTGTTCTGTAAAAATCTCTTTAATTTTGCTTAAACTCCCGCTCTCCCTGGAAATAAGGACATTGAAACAATACAAACAGTTGAAATGACTTTTTTTATTAATATTGCAAACAATGGAAGTGAAAGTGACTATAACAGTATATAAGTATTAGTAATATATATAGTAAATAATATAAAAATATATAAATAAATAATAATAATAATAAATATAAAAACAAAAATAGTAAATAATAGAAGTATTGGCACAATAGTTAGGCCCTATTATCAATTTTTTTTTTTTTACAGTATAGTTTAAAATTAGGAAGGCAGTTAAAAGCTTGCAATTTATTATTTAAGTGTGTCTTGGAGAGCTGCATGCAGATTTGTGTCTGCATAGAAGTATGAAAATAAACTATAGCAGTTTGATGTATAAATAAAATGATGATGTGAAACACTAGTTAAAATATTATTAAAAGTTTCTTGATGCAAACGGAAGTCGGAGAATTTTTGGGAAGGGTGCAGAGGCAGAGCCACTCAGTTGGATTATTTTGCTTGACTCTTTGAAAGGCTTGGATTTTTTTCCAAGGCTTTTAGGTGCTTTTAATTTTTTGAACAAACATTTTGAAAATGTTTTCAGAATCCAATTTGTATGAAACAGATGTTTCTATCAGGCTTCAAGTAGGGCATCTGGACCAGTTTTTAGATACCTGCTTTGAAGTCAACCCTTCATTTTTGGGTGTTTGTCATACATTTATATATGCAATATTTAATTTATTAAATATTTATTAAATTTAATAAGAAAAGTCATATTCTTTTGAACTATGGAATTGTTTTAGGTTTTTTCATAGTTCTTTAAGCTGGCTTTACTAGAATTTTCAAAGGTTCAATACGTTAAGTCAGGAAATTATAGTAAAGTTGCTGGTAATTACAGTGTTTTTACAGTTTCTTGTACCCTAAATTGAATAGATACATTGAAGTCTGTTCTTAAAGATAATTTTACAAGCTTGCCATCCACATGTACTTATTTTCTTTCTCTTTTGAATCCAAGTTTTATTGCATTCCTCTTCACAAACAGAACTGTCTTTGGGTAAATTCTGCATTGTCTGGTGAAGCTAGTAGCTGCTCTGTGTTTTACATGCAAGCAGTTGCTAATACTTCTTGCAGAATCAAATGTTATTTTTTGCTTCTACCGCTTCTACTGGGCAGGAGCATGCAAGCTACCCAATAATTTTCAGACTTTTGTGAAATTCTGGAACTAATTTAAATATTATTAAGAAGATAGTAATTAAATGTACCAAATTAAAGCCACAAGACAGCATCAAATTGTCAACTCTGTCCTTTGCTCCTAATGTTTTTTTTTTAAAGGTCAAAATATTACAGGCTCTATGGATATCTACATAGAAACCAGTTGGGAAAGAGAATATGCAATTAAATAGTTTTTCCTTCCACCATTTGAACCTGGGAAGCTGCCATAAGGTATCTTTAATAATTTGGTTTTAAACAGGAGGATTTATTTTCTAAAGTGTAGCAAGAATTTGCTTTGGTTTGGCTTTGGTTCTGATTTGGTTATACTTCTTTACAAGTTTCTCTGCAGCAGCTCCTGGTTGCCTCCCTTCTCTGTGTTTGAGACATGGGGAGCCACTGGATGAGTGGCAGAGGAGGCAGCAAGGCTACACTTGCTGATTCTGTAGGTGTGGAAGGAGGAATGAAGATGTGGGATAGCACTCAGTAATGGTTATGTGTCTGAACTGGATTTAGAAACTTGAAACTTAGCATTGCAGGATTTGATGTTTCTTTAGCTTGATAATTTTCTTTACATTTCATCAAGTACTGGAAATTTAAGGAAGTGTTATGGGAGAATTCTTGGCTTCTTCAAAATGAGTAACTAGTGCAGCACAGATTCATTCTTTCAACACAGAACAGAGTATCTTTATACAGAAAGAGGTGCAAAATATTTTATTTTTGCTTTCTTGGAAAGTGGAAGCAAAAAGAAAGATGCTGTTTCTCAATTGCAGGGTTTGTCTCAAGCCTTTCCTGCTGCTCTTCTCTAGAGTGTGGTGGTATTTTCATTTTTAAAATTCTCTGAGTAATTATTGTGAAAGGACATTGGCAAAAATACCTTTCTTCTGCTGCTATAAAAGTAAGTCTTAAAATAACAAGTGCTGACTCAACTGCCCTACATAAATGCTGGTATTTTAATTATCAGAAAAGAGTACAGCAAAATTTGGGATAGATCCTCTACTTGCAGTGCAGGGTTAAATCCTTATACTAAAGATTAATGGGAGGTTGCTGCCTGTAAAAGTTATGAAAGCTGCTCACTGCACCAAGTGTCAGCTCCAGCTTATTGTTAACTAAAACTAGTGGCTTCACTAGTGCTCAGGGCAGAGACACTTTGAGTAAATTTCTATTTTTATGGGCTTGTGTGGGAGTTTCTATTTGTACTTCAGAGATCATGAGATAAAGAGTTCTAACTTTCATGATGGAAACTTAAAAGCAGTTCCTTTAAGTGTTATTTAAATCATGGAATGTGAGCCCTCTCATTAGCTTTCTTTTATTTTGAATTACAAAACATGCTGTTACCTATGCATGGATATAGAAGTCTGATAATGCTGTATTAGAGTCCTTTCTAAACAGCTTTTTTCTGAGTGGGATCTCTGACCTTTCTGAGTCTTGCATGCTTGTAGGATACCTCACATAGTGTTTAAGTAATTTTCAGATAAAATCATGGTTTCATGTTAAAAAGGATTTTTCCTGTTAGCTGTGCAAATAGAAGTGGCTGGAATATACTGCAACTTTTTAGCATGTTGGTGGCTATGCATTATGTTCAGTGAGGTTTCACAGCAGTAACTGAGAGCAGAATTTGTTCAGAGTTGCTTTGGGAGCAGAGGTGTGACCTCACTGTTTTCTTTGGAGCTGTCGAGAGTCTAGGGAGTTAACAAGAATAATCAGTAGTGTAGCTCTTTTGTGTGTTACATTAAGGTAAATGGATAAGTCATAAGCAGAACTAATTATCATGAGAGTGCTATTTGTGGCACTAAAACTTCTCAAGTCAGGAATGCATTGCAATTTCTTGGTTCAGGTTTTCCATCCAAAGCATAAGCACTTCTTGTTTGAAAATTTCTACAGCCGATTCCTTATCTTTACTTTACTAACCCTTGGTGAAAGTGATAGTAGGTAAAATGAAACAATACTATAAATAGGAAAGGTTTCTTTGAATATATTTTTTTAAAGTTTATAATTGGTTAAAATATAAGGCTATAAAAGTTTGAGGTTGTTTGTCTTCCCCAAATCTAAAACAGGATCTATAAAGAGTTTGGAGTATTTCTCTATTTTCTTCCATCTCTTTAGTGGAAGCATACTGCTCTCCATCATCGTGTTATCCTCTGTACCTCTGTGTTCATTTGAAAAACTCGTGTACCTGATGTGAAGGTCAGCTGATAATGTTGCCTCTCTGTCTTTTCAAAGGAAGGTGCATCTGCTCGAAAAACACAAACTCCGGCAGCACAGCCTGTGCCACGACCAGGTAAGGTGGTCCACTGTCACATGTGCTTCTGTCCCATATATGCATGAGTTTCGAAGAAGTGCTGTTTAAAACTTTAGTTAGTTCAAGAATGAAGTAGGAGTCATTTATTTTTTTCCTTCATCTGTCCATATATTTGAAAAAAACCATAGCATTTTGTTTCATGTTATAAAATCGGACTTAGGGTCTTCTCTTCTGTGGGTTGCCCAATTAGTCCATGGAAATGACTGCTGAAATTAAAAAGTCATTAACTTCTTGGTTGTGGGCTTGGTATGTCACCAATTAAAATTTCACAAAATTCCCACTCAAATATCTAACAAGAACTGGTTAATACTCTGGGGATAAACAACTTAAATAGAATAGCTAATCTCAAAAAGAGATATATTATTACTTCTAGGATTAATATATCAGAAATAAGTAATTCTCTGAATGTGTCATCATTACTTCTTTACACTTCTTAGCATGTAAGGTATATGCAATGGGGCCAAAATCGTCAACTGGGTTTTTAATTCCCATTTAGTAGATTTTGGCTACCAACTCCCATTTGTCTGTCAGATTGAATCTCAAGTTTTGAGTCATGATGGGATGATAAATGTACTTTGTTTAAATAAGAAACCCTTAGGATGAGTTTTTAGAAGCATGTAAGAGCAGTACTTGAGAGAGACAGTGTTTGCAAACTGATGTGCACATTTGCCCCTGGTTTATATACTCTTGAGAGTTTAGTGGTTTGGTGGAAGAAAGTCCCAAGTGAAAGGTGCTATTTCAGGACAAGATGATGTGTGAAGGTCCTGGGGACATTCTGGGGTTTGGAAACAAAGCTACCAGTTAAAGTGAATATACTTTTTCTAGAAGTACTGCTGGAATACTGTACTTGTTGAGACTCTAAATGCTTTCAATGGTAATTCCTTGAGATTTGTTTGTAGGCTTTAATGCTAAGACTTAATATTGTAAACCTGCCTCTTCTCCCAAAATCCATTCTAATATTGAATGTTCTCAGCCTAAATGCTGTTGTGTACAGATTCCTCTGTTAAGTTCTTCTGGAACTGGAAAGGCCGTGCTGCCTGTTATACTTATCTCACTAGCCCCGTTAAGCATCCTAATGCAGATAGAGTTGACAGACAGCAATATGAAAAGGGTAGAAGTGGCAAGGACAGAAATGTGACTGATTTGTTAGAGTCCCTGCTGTTATCTCTGACCTCCTGGGCATTTCCTGCCAGCAGTGTGGGGTTTGTACATTATATGGTGATACTGATACTGCCCTGCTCTAAGGCCAGCCCCATCCATTATCTTGCCTCTGTATAGGTAATTGCAGAGGGATGAAAGAAGGCAGGTGTAGTCAGAAAAGGTTTCTCTTTCTGCCTGTTCTAGGATATTTTTGAGTTTTACTATTTGGATATTTTAAGAATTCCGCTGTTCTGTTCTTAGCAATCAAAGCAAATAAACCTGCTGTTTCCAGAAGGATGCTGCTTTGCTCATAGGAAACATTAGTTAAATTAGGCTAAACTGTTGCTCAGTAGTGATTTGGAGAAAATACTTGAGATGTGCTCTTAAATTATATTATTGGACACCATTTTGCACTACTAATTTTCTCCTGACCTGTCTATGTACAGCTATTAAATTTCTTACAGATGCTTATTCTCCCTTCCCCTCCTTCTTTTTTTTTTTTTTTTTTTTCCTTAAGACAGCTGGCTCTGTCCACATATTTCAAGAACATTTTTACTTTAAGGAGATACCTAGATTAAAAAAAAAACCAAAACACTGCGTAGGTAAAGTTCATGTAGTTCAGTATAGTGTTGCCAATTATATCTGTGCATTTAACAGTGTCAGGAAAAGATAATTAAGGATATGGTCTCGATATTTCAACAATGGCAAGTATGTGCTGTGAATATTTATAATGTTCTAGGAAGCTTCTGAAATGGTCATAAATAAACATGAGCAAGTTGGTGCTAAGCAACTGGAAGTCAATTAATGAAATTTGTCATGCATAGTAGTGGTTGAGACTTGAGTTACTCTGCATCAATCTCTCTACTACTCAACATTTTCTGAATTATGATAAATATGGATGATGGTGATTATCAAGTGCTAAACTTCTCTCTTGAGGTTAGGGGTCCTGAAAACTGAGCCATAAAATGTTTCTTTGGGGAAGCCAGGTAGGTCAGTAATAGCACCAAAGTGAAGAAATAGAGATGTTTTTCCACTCTTGGAATGCAGTGTCTCCTGTACTAAGGTGGTCACAAATTGGAAGACAGAAAGGGAAACATTTTGCTGAAGAAGTGGGGGGCCGTTATTTGGTTTTTTCCAGCCCAGCAGTGGGATTGTGGATTTCTTTGGTGGTTGAGGGTAATTTTGTTTGGGAGTGCGTTGGTTTGTTTTTTTTCTTTTTACCTTCTTTTTTTTTCTTTTTTTTTTTTCTTTTTTCTTTTTTTTTTTTTTTTTTTTGTTTGCGTGGGTGGTTTTCCCCTTGAGTGCCAAATTTGTCTGTTTCTGGCTCCTGAAGGCCTCATGTAAATCAAGCTGCAATCCAGAATTAACTTGAGTAAGCCTGAAATTCATGTTTTGATTGTTGAAAGTTCTGTATATTTTTGGGATAGCTAAATCCCATGGATGTCATGTGCAATAATAACTCCTAATGAAAAGGTGAGGTGTAGAGGTGTTGTGAAGGTTTTCCTGTTGGTTTAGCACTACTGAACTGAAGATCTGCAGGCAGCTTTTTTGAAGATTGCTGGAATTTTTGTCCATGGTGTTGTGTCCTGGCCTTTTGTGGAGGATGGAGGGGAGACGAGTAGCTTCAGTAAAACTGGGAGAGATAGACTCAACTCTCCTCCCATCTGCTTCAGATGGTCAAAAGCAGTTTGTTTTCTGAAGACTCAAACCCAGATTATAGATCCCTTCTTCATCTTAGTATTTTGCATCTGTAAAAATTATCTAATGACTTTAATGTGACTCTTCCCTATTCACTCCTGCATTTAAACAGAAGCCTTGCAATGATTTGTCCTAGTCATTCTCCTGTATTTTTTGGGTTTTTTTTTCTCAGTTTCTCAAGCAAGACCACCTCCAAACCAGAAAAAAGGTGAGTCAGTTTTAGTTACAGGATCCTTTTCCTTTTTGTGTGTGTATTGTGCCCACTTTTCCTTTTCTTTATTTTCCTGACACTACAAGCAACAATGTAAGCAAGCAGTGGAATATATAGCTTGTATTATATATAGCATAATAGCTATATTCCATTTTGCTAAATATGGGTCCTTGTGATACAGGGGTCTGCTTTTTTGGTAAATGAAAACCTTGACTTTAGAAAAGCTTTACTACAGTTTTCCTTGACAATTTTTTCATGATTGGGACCTGTTAAGCAAGAGTTTTATTATATACAGTTCCTTTAATGAAAAAAGTGGGGAGGGGAGAAAAAAACCCCCTCCAGGCAAGTCTAACTTCATTATCTCTACAGGATCTCGAACTCCCATAATCATTATTCCAGCAGCCACGACCTCTTTAATAACAATGCTTAATGCAAAGGACCTTCTGCAAGATCTGAAGTAAGTAGCTGATTGGAACATACTGTATAACAAATTGTTTTTGGATACAAAGGTATACTAGCATCTAATTAGTAAATAAGAAAGAGGGTTCATTTACTCTCTTGTGACAAGCTAGTATTACAGACTGGAGTATAAAAGAAATTAATTCCTCTTGACTAGTAGGAAAAAAAGCAAAAACTTAATTCAGAGTTTTGGCTCAGTTGTGGCCTGTGGGCAGATTTAGGAAACTTGCAGCAGCAGTTGGAATGTGTGCAGTGCTTTTCTTTGATGTAACATCTGTGCAGCTGCGTTTAAGTGATCAGTGAACCGTCCCATGGAAGAAGGCTGAGAGAAGCTGAGCAAGGGAGCTCATGGAGCTCAGAAAAGATTTTGGGAAAGGATTACAGTTATTGTAAAGGAGATGGTGACCAGACAGGCTGTATCAGGATGTATCAGCCAATCATCCCAATTGGTTGTGCAAATAAAGAATTTTTTCTGAAGTTCACATATTGTCATTAAGTATTGATGCAAATGCATCCAGGGAGATTTCATTGAGTTGCTAAAACTTGTTTATCGTGTCACACATCTGATTCTAAGATTTAATTAATTATGGGTGAATGAATCTTTCTGCTTGTCCAACAGAGCATGATCTTTAGACTTGCCTATCAGTAAATATCAGGTAATTTTTTTGAAACAGTCATTTTCACAGAGAAATACATTGTTGTAGGTTGTTTGCAATGTTATGTCCAAATAACGGAGGGGTCATCTTTTTATCACCTCCAGCACTCATCTTTTGTGATACTGCTTTTTGTCCAAAAAGGCTGTTGTGGTGGTACAGCTTCTGCTGGAGTTGCCATGGAATTATTTAAAACTGTGTTCTGAGATACCAGGTGCCTTCTGATCTGCAGCTAGTTCCAGTTCCTTTCTTACTGTCACAGGCCATCAAAGATCCAGTGAGTGTAGTGGATTCTTGATAACTCTTAAACACATTGAGAGAAGGCTGGCTTTTAACATTACAGTTTAATGTGCAAGCAGTCACTGCACTGATCTAATTGGGTTGACAGAGAGTATTGTTTGTTTATGTGGATTTTTATATTTAGGAAAAAAACTCCCATTAAGCTCTGAATTTTACATCTGTGTAATTTGTGACTTCCTGGCACAGATGCACTTAAGACATGAAAGACAGGTGCTTCATTCCTTTCTGGATACACCTGTGCCAGGAGTCAGAGTTTTTGAGTCAGAGTCGCAGTCAACTTCCCAAGGCCTGTCCCAAGAGGATGCTCATATTTAGAGTACAATGAAAATGTTCCAGAACAAACTGAAAGGAAGTTTAAGGGTTCCAAAGAGGACACTATAGTTGGCCTACAGGAAGGAGAATGGGGAGAGCAAGATATGTTAATGAATAAAGAAGTGCAATAGCAGAATTCAAAAGAGTAAAATACTAATTTAGCCATGATAGGTCTAGCACTCTTTTGGAAAATATGCCACTTGGCCTGTATTAGTTTGCATTTGGATTTATGGAAGTACTTTATTCAGGAATGGCTTCAGAGTTTGTTTTTACTGTTCAGGTATGCAGAGTGTAGAACTAGCCTTGATGTGGAGCGTGATTGATAGATTTGTGATGGTTTTCCAAGGAAAGAAGACTTAGTTGATTTCTGCCTTTAAGTCAACACCTTCTTTAACTCATTCCCCACTTGCATCTGAATTTGACAGAAGAGTAGAGATTTTAGACTCCTGTCATTGCCACAAGTTTTGGGATAAAGAAATATTGTCCAGGTAGAAAAAACACACCTAAATTAATCTTGCGTCCCTTACCCTTGTTGAGGAAGATGCAGGTAGATTTGCATTTCTAGAGATAGTCAGCCTGCTTGTATTTCCAATCAGAGGGGATTGGTGATACAGCAGGAGGAGGAGAGCTGGAGCTGAAGGGGTAAGAGCCATTGCAGGGGAGAAGAAATTCTTCTGTGAAGAAAGGTAGGAGAAGCCTGAGAGGATGATGCCCCTGGGGTGGTTGGGATATGGATATCCCTGAGGCAACACAGTCTGTAAAGTGTGTGATCATAAAGAATGAGAATTTGAGTTTAATAAATCAACTTTTGTGATTCTGTCCATTTAAATGTTTCTTAAGGGGGGAAAATCAGCTGAAATTAGAGGTCAAAAATAAAGATAAAAAATAGACACCAAAATTTATAATCATAGCTGGGAATATGTCTTTTAGGATACTTTTTGTCTACAATGCTGATTTTTTTTTTTAATAAGGAACTGGACTGCAATGCATTATCACTTTAGATATGAGAAAAATTAGTTGTGGTATCATTGCCAGGAATTTTAGGTTGGTTGTTGTAAAATAAACAGGAGATTCTTCATCCAGTTCTATGGTAGGATTTAAATTGAATTGCAAGAAATTAGAGAAACCTATTAATTATATCAACATTTTTATTAAGCCTTTTCATAGCTCTATAGTATATTAGTTCTTCATGCCAAATTTGGCTGACATTTGTATGATGCTTAACATCTTTAATTTATCACTTATGTTAGGCTCTCTTTTAAGGTAGGGAATATGGAAAGTAGGAAAACTATCATTGTAGAAGGAAATACATATGACAAGCCCAATGCATGGCACTGGTTTAAGATTTTATTTTTAAGTTACCTAATTTTTCTATTCTATATTTGTTGCAACTTCAATTTTGAAGGGAGACATTTCTGTATGTGATTGTAATATATACAATTCACCTGCTAGATAATATGCAAAAATTCTTGCTAACGTTTTTTTGAAAGGAGCCAAATACAACGTAAAGTGAAGAGTTTCTAAAATAGTAAAAAGATAAAATTTAATTTAAAATCAAAACTGCAATACATTCTGGTGTGTTGTGATGCTTCTTTAAAATATTTTATTTCTTCTTATTATTCTTGTTCACTATTTGAATGCAAGACTGGATATTACAATTACTGTGTGAAATTGTGACTAAATATTTGAGAATACCTGAAGTCAGGCTTTTCAGAGGCAAGGCTTCTGCTTTACATAGAGCCAAAGAAAAGGAGGAATTCCATCAGGTAGATGAGAATGATTAAATGGTGATTATGTATTTTTATTATGATGATGCTCTTGCTAGTGAAACATTTTCACCATACGCGGCCAGGCAACTCACTGGCGATTTATCCAGCTTTGATACCAAATGAAGTATCTGGGATATATTGAAGCATGATGTAGTGTCAAAAAGCTTTGACACTTGCAAAAATAGGTATCTAAAGCTTTTGATACTGTAATTTAACAGAAGTACTGGGAGGGTAAAAATAAGTCTCCAGTTCTGAGCACAGTCAAATGTGTATTGCAATGTTCTGAGTTGCTGGTGAGTTGCCTTATTCTCCGTTCATGCATTTTTCAGTGGGCCTGGGCTGGAGGACAGAAAGTGCTGATCTAACCTCAGTGAAAGTGTTTTAAAGGCACTGCTGCCAGTGGATGTGAGTTTACAGCTGAGGCAGGAGAGGCTCAGGCAGTTCAGTGGATGGTGTCTTACCAGTTAGCTCACACAATCTGATGGTGTTCAATTGCTTGTCTGTTACCTTAGGGAAGGGACCTACTGCCTTTGTAAAGTGAGAGTGCACCATTTTTCATGTGGTTAATGATTCTGGCAATTAACTGTGAGGGCTATTAATTTCTTACTCCTTCTAGGGGTATGAAAGTGCATTTAAAGTAGATACAGATTTTTAAAAAATTTTTTTTAATAGGGAGTAGTAATCTGGAGAAGCAGCAAGAAACTGTGAGCTCCTGCACACTTAGGTTTCAGAACCCATTTCTGGTGTATAAAAAGGTGTCAAGTACAAATGTATTGTTAAGGCACTGCCTATAGTATTATATAGTAATATTATAAATAATCTCCAAGAGAAGATGGGATTCTTGGTGTTTAATACTCAGTTTTCTTACACCTGTATTTTATGTCTGGGTAGTTGTGACACAGGCCATGTCTATTTGTAATCATACAGTAATTTGTACTGATTCTCAGTTCTTCAGCATCTGACTTTTACTGTGCTTACTGAGTTGATGATTCCTGGAAGTGCAGGCATATATTCCATAAACTGTCCTTTATTCCTGTACTCTGTGTGTTTATCTGTATGTAAGTGCTTGCTTCAATGCTTACTTTGTGACAGTTGTCTTCTGTGCTGTGCAATTTGAATCTGCTCATTGATAGTTTTTCTTTCACAAGACATCTTTGTTTTGTGTCCTTTGTTTTGCACTCAAAACCTCATATTTTTTCCAGGAAACAAAACTGAAGCCATTGTCTAGAATGGCATAACTGAGCCACAAGTGAATGGTGCCTCAATGGCTGTAACAGTTTCTAGCTGAAATGGGCAGAAACTGCCAAAAACTAGTGTTGAAATGAATTCTTAAACACAGAAACATTTAAAGCAGAGAATGTGAGAAGTCTCAAAGTGGTGAAGTTGTTACTCTGTAGCACAGCAATATTGCCTCTGCTCTCATTTTGCAGGGCTGCTTTGCTTTCCTGTTTCCATTTAAAATATATTTGCTTCCTAACATTTACAAATTAAATGTAAAATGTGACCTTTTAGATCCCTGTTCAGATGAATACTTGATTATCACTGTAATGTGTGTAGGGCTGTTTGTTTTTTATTTCCATATTCTGTAAGAGTTTGTTCTTGTTTAGTGCAGGGGAAAGAGAATTACAAAATTCTTCTCAAGCTGCCCACCATTTCAGGTGACCCTGGCTTTTCCGATAAACCCTGTCAGCTGGATAAGAGGTTTTGAGGGCTTGTTTCTCTAATTATTTTTTAATTTTTTTTTTTAACTTCATTCTTTTCAGCCCAGATTCCTTTAGTTTTAATGAGTGATGAGAGACTCATTAGTAGTTTTCTTAAAAGCTGAAGGAGCACTGAGCAAATCCTCATTTTAAGTTACATAGTTTCCTATCAGTTATTATTGGCAAAGCAAAGCCTGTGACACGTTGGCAGGACAGGATGTTAGGAGTGCTCGTGATAAAGATGCACCTCATTTGGAGTTTTTAAATTAGCAAATTGATGAGAAATACTTAAATTCTGGTGTCACACCCGCTGGCTTTTTCCAGTGCAGAACTCAGTTCTGTGTAGCATGAAATTGTACGTGTCAGTCTGTTGTGATGGATAAAATGTGTGCAAATATTAACTGCTTGCTAATTACTTCAATTATTAGGCAAATTATTATCTTAACTTCTAAAAATATGTTTTCTGGTCAATGTGTACTTTTCTCCCAGTGTCCTGTACAGCTTTTTTGTCTGTATTTCCTTTCCTTTCACATGTACTAGACAGACAAGCATAATTTAATTTATTGGTCCTCATTTAGCACCTGTGATGCTTTTTCTATATTTGCAGTACTAGTCAGCTGTAATGCACCATTCATAGTCATTTGCAGGTGTTGGGCTTTTTTTAATTTTCCAGTGCAGTTGTATCAATTGAATGCATTTGGACACACATTTCAGAAACTGCTTGTGACTTTCTGTTTCTGAAACACTGTTAAATCATGAGTAGTATGAGGGGACATCATCTGTTAATTTACATTGGGAAAGTAAAACAGTTTTCTTGGAGGTTTATTGACAGTTTTCACCTGATGCCTTAAAACATGCTTGCTTGTTTGGGGTTTTTTGTTTGGTTTTTTTGTTCTTGTTTTTGTTTGTTTGTTTTGGTTTTGGTTTTTTCCCCCCCAAAATGCCATTTTCTCATTGGATATGTTGTGAAAACTAGTATTGTCAAGTTGACTGAATAATGAACTTCTCTTCATATTCAATCTTGCATTCTTTTTTCCTGTTTATCCAACAATAGGAAGTGCAGTGTGCCTGTTAAAGCATATTCAAATTTGGTTTTTGGTATTCAAATAGAAAGAGGTTGAAGAGAGCAAATAGAAATGCTGCAAACAACTTACCCAAAAAATCTTGTAAACTGCTTAAAAGCACCATGTGCACTGTAATTAAGAGAAATGTTACCAACTATGTACTATGCTTTTAAAATGTACCACAAATCCTCCTGCTAACTACTACAGTTAATGGAAACAGAGTTTTATTTTTATCAGAAGCTTTGGCAGTGAAATGTCAGCAGCAGACAGGATTGTAGTGCAGCTGGGTGGTTCTGAATAGAATATTAGGAGAACACAGGGCTGAACTCTGTTCTTGTGCTGGACGGGAAGGTGCTTCTGGTCACATCAACTTCCCTTTCCATGACACACTTCTAGTTCTGTGAAAGACATGACTCTGTTACCTTTCTTTTATCTATCTCAAAATCCACTTAGATTTATCAGTAAAAAGGCCCACACTACTCTCAAATTTATGATGCAAATTTTGAGTCCTGTTCTGGATATTTTATTATTACCATAAATAAGAGGGCCTTGACATGCGATTGCATTTGTTTTTTAAGGTGAGGGGGTTGAAAGATTAAGGATCTGTAATTAATTGGAGAGAGGAAATCCATGTCACATCTTAGCATTTGTTTTTGTCATATGTAGGCTGCATAAGACATGAGGGCCACATTTTCTGGACTTTACAAGCACTTATTCCATTACAGAATTTATTTAGAAAAAAAACCCCAAAAAACTGTAGTGTCATGCATCATAGTAATGATATAATTGATGATGGAAAATCATTGATGATTAATATGATGATGAATAATTGATAATGTAAAATCACCATACTCCAAAAAAATAAAACTTCACCCAAAACCACAGCTTGCTTGAGAAAATTCTAATTGGTAATAATCCTAACGGCTCCAAGAGCTCTTAAAATTTGCTCCAGGAAGCAATTGTTTTAATGCCCAAGTTACCCTTGGCCACTAAAAAAAAGAGTTGTGGTTACTTTGCAGGTTGTGGTTTGGCTCCTCATCTGCAAGTGTATTGTGTAAGGCCCCAGATGTGTAAGAATGGGTCAGGCTGTATTTTTGAGGCACAGAGAGACCTTTTAGTATGACTATTTTTATCATGAGGGCTTCTGAAATATTATTCTTACCTTTTTTTTGGTGTTCTGAATCAGTAGTGATGGAGACTTGGGCATCGTGAGAATGAGGTGGCTTCAGTGACTGCTGTCAATAATGCCCAATTCTGATAAAGCTGTTACTTTCCTGCTGATTCCATCAAGTAAATTGCCCTTGTCTACTGAGGGGTTTGTTATTCCCTAAGGTTTGTACCATCAGATGAGAAGAAGAAGCAGGGCTGTCAACGAGAGAATGAGACTCTAATTCAGAGGAGGAAGGACCAGGTGCAGCCAGGGGGGACTACAGTCAGCGTCACTGTCCCTTACCGAGTTGTAGACCAACCTCTGAAACTTATGCCCCAAGACTGGTAAGAACATTTCTCTTTTACACAATTTCTTACCCAGGAAAATGCAGACTTTGGAGGGGACCAAGAAAATGCTCTGAAATCTATTGAAAAGTGAACATACAGATATAAGGATGGATTTTATCAACCATATAAGAGTCTTCAGGTGAAAATAATATGAAACTAAATTAATCTAGAAGATCTTTAAGACTTGCAACACTTTATATTTTAATAGTGTGACCAGCACAGCTAATATTATTGGGTTTGCCAGAAATATTCCAGAAATTCCAATAGAAATGTTCATATTATTGTTCTGGTTTGTGATAGTGAAATGTGCAAGTCACTGAACCATGAACTTCAAGAAAACCCATCCTCTCCTGACCGCTTCTTGAGGGAGAGTCTGTTGGGAAGATACATTTGCAGGCCATCTGCATCTGACATTCTAACTTTTTTAATTGTTAAAGAAAGAAAATACATCAGACAGTAAAGACTGGTCTGTGATTCCAGTATAGGAACTACTGAAATTTTATTTCTGAAGGAAGAGCCCTAGTTGCAGAAAGGGAATCATAGATAATTTTTACTTTTATGAAAAAGCTGGAAACGGGTTATTTGGTCTGCAGCCCGTTCTTCAAGGCTATAAAGAATAGCTCTATTTGAACATAAAAACTCCGGAGAATCGTTTTCATTGTTGTTTTACATCTTTTTATTGTTCGATGAAATGCATTATGCAGCATTTTTACTTCTTCCTCACAAGTGAGAAGATCTGGGGTGTGGACAATGACATATTTTGTGATTTTGTAATTTCCAAATTAGATTTTACTGGAGAGGAATACTTTGAAAAGGTTCTGTTCCTAAATCAATTATTCTCTGTATTTAGATCTTGAACTAATCAGAAATCCGTGGATTTAAAATTCTGAATATTGAATAGCACTTAAAATGTTTAATGAACCATCTGAACTACTTTCTAAAGTAGTTCTGACCAAAGACATTAAATAGTGTGTTTTTTTATCTTGATTTTACCCAAGGAAGCCATTATAAAATCTGCAAAAAGAAAAAAAAAAACAAACAAAACCCATACCAGAAAACTTCACCTGGATTATTCTTTTTCATTTGGTATTTAGCGATAAATTGAATTTGGGGATTAGATTAGAGAGGTAAGTATTTGTTGTGGTAGGTAGGAATCGTGGTTGGATGACGTTCAAGAGAAAGATAGACCATATGTGGGGAGGTAATTTATTCTCAAAGGTGATTTAAAAAAAAATTTACTAATGCAAAAGCTTCATCTTAATCACAAATTTATTTTCTTAGACCACAGGTAATGGTTGTGTATTTTTAAAATAGTTGAAATAGCTAAATTTCACTTTGCAGAAATTTAACAGCTGTTGCTTCTCATGAATTTTCAGCCTGGAAGTCAGCAGTGTTGAGAATAAAGGCTTTTAAATCTGCACATCTCAGTTTACAGTGCCATTTGCAGAAGATTATCTCTGAAAATGTTGGAGCACTTTTCAAAAGCAAAGAAATGATTACCACAAGTAAACCCTGACTTCTAAAAATTGTAACCTGAGAAACTGAGTTGCCTTCTGCAAAGGAACATGGCTGAAAGCCCAGAGAAACCACATGAATGGGGTTTTTTCTTTATAAGAGGAAAAGCAATTATGCTGGAGGTGTGGTTGTTAAATGTGCTATCCTGCTCTATAAAAGAAGCAGCTATGCTAAGGCACACTGCCTATTTAGGACAGCAGGTCATTGAAACGTTCCAGGCCGTGCCCATGTCCATCCCTCTGTGTGTTCCAGGGACCGTGTGGTGGCCGTGTTTGTCCAGGGACCCGCCTGGCAGTTCAAGGGCTGGCCTTGGCTCCTGCCGGATGGATCTCCTGTTGATATCTTCGCAAAAAGTAAGGGATTTATTTTGTTCCTTGATTTGGGGTTTGTTGTTGTGTTTGGGGTTCCTTGTAGGGTGTTTATGCTCAGGACAGAGTGCTGCCAAAGTGCTGTTGGGTGTGGGTGGCTGAGCAGACTTTGGGTTTTGGTCTGCTCATGGTGATGAATATTCCTGTGCCCTCTGGTTCTGCTCTGATCTGTGGAAGCTCATGGAAGTATTTTCAGAGCTCTCAGCTGCAAGAGTCACAAATAGCTGGTGTACAAATCTGCTTTCCATTCTTCTAAAGAAAGGGTGAACAGACAATGTGTATTCCAACAATTCACAGATAACAGGTTTACAGGCTGTCTTCACATTCCAGTGTTATTTTGAAGAGAGGATTAATCACCTAGTGTGCCACTAAGAAAGTGTCAAAACCATGATCTGGTATCTGACAAAAACTCCAGAGTTTTAAAAAGTTTAAGTTTCAAGTGAGCTAGCTGTTACCATTGTATAGATCTGAATGGGTTTCTTGTGTCCCCACAACTGTGTTGCTTTGAGACACTTCTCTGGCACAGTTCACCCCTCTGACAGAGAGGTGGGCCATAATACTTAAGGAATCTGTCAGCTTCTCTGTTGCTTCAGTTTGGGGACCTTTTGATAGTGTCCTATGGTTTCAGATTGTTTAGTTCAGTTCTGTCATCTTGCGGTTAGTGTGATGAGGAAACAGGTTTGATCAGCTTTTGCATGTGCCCCTCTTTGCTATGTGAGATAGAATCTGCAAAGAGAATTCTACTTTGGTAAGCAGCAGGAAAAAACTTCAAGGGTGGGACAGAAAGCTAAACGATGGGTCTGTGAAAAAGAAAATAAAATGAGGGTGGGATTGAAAATGAGCAGGGAAAGAGGGAAAGAGAGAAAGAGCCTGAAAGTCATTTTAAAAGTAAAAATATGCCACAGGAGAGATTTTTTATCAAAAGAGACTAATGAAAGAAGGAAATAACACTTCAAAATAAAGATGCTGAGAAAATGGCAATTGTTAAAAGCAAAGCGAAGAAAAATGCAGTGAAATATTGAAGGTCTAGCTAGCAGTTATATGCTGCTTCCTATTAATTTTATCATTTATATATATACATATATATATGTATGGAGGGGCATAGGAATTGTTCTGACTTGCTTTGATTCTTGGTCTCCAGAAGTCAAAAGATCACAATCACAGCCTGCACAGTTCAGGCTGAAGGTGCACAAATTCTTATGTTTTTCAAGTGAAAGAAGGATATCTGGTCTTAATTCATACATTGAAACGGATCTTCAATTTAGAAATGCATTCCAGTGCTTCAAAGCATGGTATTTTTAAAATATTTTCCCAATAAAGTGTAATTCTAGAACTTTCTTTAATAACTTTACTCACCCCTCAAATGAAAACAGGTAAATGAAGGGAGCACAGACACCATCAGTCCAGCTTTAAGTATCTATTTTTATCTGAAGCTATTGTTTTACCATATTTATAGTGTTTGGTAATCTTCACAAATGTGGTTTCTGGGATTTGCAGCTGTCATTGTTTCATCTGCAGTTTGCATTTCTTCTTCTATGTCTCTGGGTCTGTTGTGATTACCAAGTATTCAAATCTTGTCACTGTCTTGTTGGAAAACAAGCAGGTAGCTTACCAGAAATAACACCTCAATAAAATGTGTAATGGGCCAGAGCCTGCCAAACTGATTTTATTTGATCAATTGCTTTGTCACAGAACATTTCATTAGCTGAGTCTCTAAAGCTGTGCTCCTTAGTTTTCCTTATGCACGGCCTGACCGTTTCATACTCATGTAGCAAATCAGCCTATTTCACATTTAGAAGTGAACGTTTGAGATGAAGTTTTGAATGCTGTCACTTTAATGAACAAATACTTTATTTTGACTACCATTTTAAAGGTGTTTCTCCCAGGGCACATAAGTAAGCTTTAATAGTGATTTGTTTCAGGTTCAGAAGTGGCTCCTCTTGTGCTCAATAATATTTAGCTTGAATGCAGAGGCTCTGTCAAGTGTTGATGAAGTTTTCTGTAAATGCATGGCCCTGGTATATCTTTAGTTTTTTATGAAGTGATATAAATATATGCAACAATATATAGCAGAGATAATGTATATGTATTCTTAATCACAAAGCTTGGAAATTTATCTGGCAGAGATACAAGTCAGATGATAATTTCTGTAGTTTGTCAATTAAAATAAATGATAACTTCAAAAACTAACCTTCTAGGAAGTGCCTAGATTGGCCTAGAAAAGAGAACTGATTTTGTCGAAGACAAAATTAAGAGTGTGGTATCAAAAGAAGATACAACCATGACATTAAAAATAACTAGTTTCCACAAGACTGGTGGCTTCTGTTTTACTTTTCCAATACTACTAAAATCATCAGATTGGGTTACCAGATAGTAATTGTACAAGGCTTAAATACAGTGATCTTAATGCTCACTGTGCAAATGCTTAGACTTTACCTAGTTCACATGTGACAATAGTTCCCAAGAGAAAAATAACAGTTAATATTTTATCATTTTTAACTGAGTACAATTTCAGTGGAAATTGGCAGCTACTAAATTTCTCCGAATGCTTTATGTAGCATTTAGGGTTTACCTTGCGTTCTGCTATCAATCATTTGCAGATTGTTTTATGAGATAGCCAGGGTTCCTACTCAATGGTCTCAGAAATACCTTTTTTATTACTTTTTAAAATTCTTTGACAGTTCAGAGATTTTCAGAAAGAACTTCTTTGTTTCTCAAAGGGAATGTACTTGAATTGGCAGTGTGCTTCTGCTATTCCCCTGGAATCTGCAGATCTAAAAGTAATGTTGTCCTTTCCCTTGATCCTGTAATAGCCTGAGCCATTGAACTCTACATTTAATTGTGCCTTTTAGTGAGTAGTTGACTTCTTTGGGTTATGGGCTTGTTAATTTTATTCTCAGGCTTCATTCTGGAAAAGGAAGGGTGGGATGGGAATTTTCTTTGACCACTAAAGAAACACTGAAGTCTTCTTGTTTGTACCAAATGCTTTCCCATTTTCTGTAGTTAAAGCTTTTCATCTCAAATATGATGAAGTGCGCCTGGATCCCAATGTACAGAAATGGGATGTAACAGTGTTAGAACTCAGCTACCACAAAAGACACTTGGACAGGCCAGTATTCCTACGCTTCTGGGAAACTTTGGACAGGTATGTTTCCTGCTGAAAGTCCATGATTTTCTTGCTTGTATGATTTTGTTGGGACTTAAAAGTTCTGGCAACCAGGGAATTGTTTACAACTTAGACATCTGAACAATGTTTTAGCTTGGAAATGTTGCTTGTTTTCATTTTCCCTGATGATACCGTTAATAAAATGTAGTGGCATATGTTTACAGACTCTAAATAATGATCTCCAAAGTGTGGATATAAAGGAAGGGTAGTTACCATTAATCATTGATTAGTCCCATGATTCCCCACTCTGATTCTCTGTGTCAGAACCCTCCTGAAGGCAAAGTTCACTGCAATACCTTGTTGTAGAGAAGAAACTTTATTATCATAAAGCAGTTGAAGAAATTTTGAGGGAGGGGAGCAGCCCATGCATTTGATGAATGTTTAATCTTTTCAAGTTGATTGCACAGCAAACTGCTTGAATGATTGAGTGAAAAAGAAAAATTCTGTGGGAATTGTCAAAATAATTCCAATCATCAAACTTTCCATAGCTTTCTATTTAAGTCTCAGATGAACAATATATCTGAACTCCCAGAATGAACTAGTTGTCTTTAACAGCAGTCTTTCAAGTCATGCGGTGCCTTGGAAAAGTTTTCTTTGAGGCAAGGCTGTAGCTGGCTGTTATTTAGTGGGACAAATCCTGTGCAACAACACAGAACTCTATATTATGCATAATACATTGCATCTCTTTGGCAACTTTTCAATTCCTTAAGAATTATCTTTTTAAAATGCTTGTGCATTTCATTCCTGCGAGTAAAATTCCTATAAATGCCATAAGGCTAGCAATGCTGTCTTCTCTTAATTTTTTTTCAGGTATATGGTAAAGCACAAATCTCATTTGAGATTCTGAATCCGTCATCTGCCGTTTATTTCCTGAAGCATGGATTGAAAAAAAAATGGAAAGGGCTTCAGTTTGGAGACCAGAGCTCGCAATATATATGTCAAAAACTTTACAAATGAGAAAGAGTCACACTTTAAACTTTTTATAAAATCTTGTTTGGATGATTCATGCTGTAGCAGGTTGATACCTGTTGTTATTCAGAAGCAAAGGGATTTTGCTTAAAACTATTTTTTTTAATGTTGTTAGCCTTCTAGTCTGCAATCCAAATTGTATATTTTGATAGCAGCAGTTTCTTCTCTGTTTTGTTAAATTAGCCACATTTTAAAAGAATGTGTTTTGTTCCTGAGTAGAAGATAGCTGGATCTCCACCGCAGGTTCCCCATGTGTGTGTGCGTGTGCACATGTGCGCACGGGTGTGTGTAAATAAATGTGTGGGTGTGTCTATAGGTATAGTGTACAAAAAAGTTATAGACACACTGACACACACATAGATGTTTCCAGGCTTTCTAAACTACTTAGCTTCTGAGCTTAGTTTGGGGTTTCTTTGCTTACTGTTTTACTTACTGAAAATATTTTGTTGTCATTTTAGTCAATAGGACTTGCAAACTGAGCAAAGTGAAAGTTGTTTTCAATAAATCAAAATGTCAACCTGTATATGTATATTCTGTCAGTCTTTGTTGAAAAAGGGAAGATGAAAAATCTAGAAACTTTTTTTTTTTATTTGTAAGGTCCCAGTTTACTAAATCTTTAAACTTTATTATAGGTCTACCTTCAAGTCATGTTAACTTTAAATTGCCATTCTCCATACATGTCTCTTTATTTAAAGTGAAAGTATGCATGTGTACATTTCCATCTAGCAAATACCTTTGCATATGAGTCTAAATGATATCTAGATTAAATGATGCGTAAAGGAGGAGGGAGTTGGGATGTTTTTTTTCCTGGAACAGCAACCACAAGGAATGACTGATTTTAACTGCATTGTATTTATACTATTTTCTTGTGACAAAAGTTGCCCAGACTGTCTACAAGAGTTGTAATTTTCTGAGTTGAGTGGCTAATATGGCCTCCTAAACATCCTGCATTGGAATGGAAAATCAGCCTTCTCCAATTACCAAAGAACATATTTGCTTCATCTACAGTGAGGCCAGAGGACCCTGGTATTTGTACCAATTTACAGCATCTGTGTATCTATGGAATAACATTACGTTGATGTTGCATACCAGTGAATGTAGAGAATGATCAAATACTGTAACACCTGCATGATTTTTTTTTCTAGGATAGAAAAGACATGTTTATATGTTCTTGAAATTCCAAACCATGTTTTTTTAATGTACTTTACATTTAAGGTTTGACAAAAATAAAATGTTCTACCTATTCTGTTTTGGTTTTCATTTTATGGTAATTTTATTTTTAATAAAACCCAAAATCACATCTCTGTAAGAGGTTTTTATGTTTACGAGGACTGTGAGGTCTGACTTTTAATTGTATGTTTCCATCCCTGCTATATTTAGACTGTATTTTCAAATGGTCTTAATGGAAATGTAAAAACTCAAACCACCAAAACAACCCCCCATGAATCTCAAGATTAGAAGCAGCTGACCCTGGATTTTGGAATGGATTCATCATGATGACTGAGTGGGCACTACAGAAGAGTGGGCACTACAGAACTACTGGGATGTCTCCTGTTTGTGTGGGCATTTGGGCAGTAACCCATTACCGTGTTTTCCCTGCATTTAAGCTTATTATAAATGTGACCATGCCATAATAGAGCTGGCTGAAACACTGAGTTCTTGGTTTTACCATGTACTGCCTAGGGCAAAGCTGTAGTGGCTTCTTCCAACACAGCAGCTGCTGCCACAAGCAAATGGTTCCATTTACAATTAATTTCTGCTTTAAATAGTGAGATAGCATGTAAGCATTTTTTAATTTGAACATTTCCAATTAGAAATGCCATTTTTTTCAGACTTAATCAGTGCACCATGGCCTGTGCTGTTTTAAAGAAACTTCTGAGCAGTCAGCTTGAAAAGCAAATTTTGGAGAAGTGTGTGCTTCATATGCAGTGTGACTTGCAGACCATATAGTGGGTTTGCAATAGGCAAGGGTCAGTTATCTTTTCCGTGTCCTGTATTTCATTTGTGTTTTCAGTGCAGGTTTAATACCAGATCCAGTATTGTATACAGGAGATGGCTTGATTTAGATGTAGATTTATGTATTTATTGGCAGTTAACTCCTCAGAAACTACTGACACTACATGGATGTGGAATGGGCAGAAGAGCAACATCCATGAAATCTTTGTGTGACCTGTGTTGGTTTTTATGGGCTGAGGAAAGACCTTAGAAATTTGTACTGGCAAGCAATTTGTGACCCAAGTTATAAAATATGTATTTGTGAAGGAGCTGGCACCTGATAGTGCAGATTTTTGACGGTCATAGATTATGAAACTACTTGGACTTAAAAAATTAGCCTTACAGCAGCATTTTGCAACACAGCTGGAATTTTAGACACATTAAGCTTAATTTATCTCCAAGTTAATATAGAGTAATAAAGAAAACTGATGCTAAGAAGTGGGTAAGCTAGAGGAACAAGCATCTGTTTTACTGATCTACTTTCTTATTGCTGAGGAAATTCAATGCACTACTAAGAGGCGTATAAAGTGTGTAAGTGTATTAAATTAAAATATACAACTATAGTGGTGCTACTTCCCTGGCTGCAGTTTATTGAACAGTAGAATGACATGAGCATGAGAATCAAATTGGCTGTTCCTGTTGTACACCTTCAGTGTCATAACTCTGCACTGTTTCATAAGTGTGAGACGAGTGAGATGAAATATGATAAGCTGAGAACTGGTTTGAAGTCTGTTGTTGGGCTCACATACTGTCAACAGGTATTGCTTTTAGTAACGGGGTTAGTGGGGCCAGTAATTGTACTTGAAGTAATGATTTTATATAAAAACTAAAATGCCTGTGGCTTATATTTGTTGACCTTTTGAATGTTAGTCTGAACAAAGCAGACAAAAGGGGAATTTTTTTTTTTGTAAGGTAAGTAGGGCAGCTGCAGGGACTTGCATACCTGAAGAAATTGCAGATCAGCATCCTCAGCTGAGTAGGCTCAGCTATTTAGCTATTACCTGGAAATTTTTTTGTGGGAAGATGGTTTCCCAAATATTTAGTAAAGTCAGTGCTTGAGCTAGACCATTTATGGAACTGTTCTGTAATGCTGTAAACCTTTTTATGTCTGAATTGAGAAGAAAATGTAGATAGCAAATTATGCGCTAAGTTGCCCTTGATCATAAGTTAAACTATTATGTTATATTTGACAGATTAGCATTTATTGGAACAGCAAATTTGTTTTTGGTTTTCATTTGCTGTGCAGTTGGTGTATAAAATATTGCCTTTCTCTGCAGGGACATTGAAAAGTAAGTTTTATTAGTATAGCCTTTATTCTTTTGCTGGTGAAATATGCACTTGGTTCTAATTCTCACAAACACTATACCAGAAAAATAAAACAAAGGTGATCAAAATTATTGGCTTAGTGGTTTTGAAATTTAATGTCATGAAAGCATTTTAATTCAAAAGCCATAACTAATGCCAAGTACTTTATTAGAGCAATGTGTTCATGAAAAATTTAAATCTCTGCCTGAAGAAACTGCTGGCCAAGTAGGTTACAGTTCAGTTAATGTGTGGAAAAATGTGCCATAAACTGGAATCTCCAAATGTCATGTCCTGAGTTGCTCATTAGTAACCGAATTGATTTTTTTTGGACAGTTGGCAGTTCTGCTTCCTTTGCTGAACAATTGCATACTTCAATCACTGTTGTGTTGTTTCCGGTCTTAGGTTTGGGTTTACACTGAGACTGTTTGCATGATACAAGGTTTCTGAGGCAGGGACAGAAAACAGATCACTGAAGTTGGAGTTGTTGGAGTGGAGCTCAGGCCCTTGGCAAGGAAAAAGATAGTATCTGAATGGGACTGATTCAGTGGGTAACATCTGATGATCCTTGTGATTCCTTCCAACACAGCACATTCTGTGATTATTCAGGTGTTATTGACTTGTCTCTGTGGTGTTGCTATGACAGAGAGTAGGTTTGAGAATGAGATTTAATCCAGCACAACCTGTTGGTAGGTAGTACACAGTGGCAGGCCATGTTACTGTGCTAATTATTCTTTAAACAAGAATTTTATGATTTTTTTAATAAGAATGCAAATGCAAAAAACAATCTCAAATGTTTCAAACTTTGTTGTAGATACTAGTTCACATGTAAAAATGAAAGATATGAGTTGGTACATAAAATCTGCAAGAAAAATAACTTGGTGTCTGGATTTTATTTCAATCTGTGAATTCTTTTGGTGTATTTCAAATGCAAAACTGTTTACTTGCTTCACAAGGTTCCTGCATATATCACTGGAAACTGTCAGAGGTAAATCTTCAGCTGCAGTTCCTTGAAAGTTTGTAGATTATATGAGTGCTTGGGTTATATGTTCTGGCCTGCGTCAGTGGGCCCAACTTTTAATAGTGGTTTTGAAGGTTGAAATTCAAATGCAATCGCAACCTTATGGGAACAACTACTGTTGAATGACGGAGAAAACAAACTTTCAATGAGACTAAATCTTTAAACTACAACATAACTGTCATAAACTTGTGTTTAATAGGCTGTTAAATTTAAATTTTTTGAAATATCTTGTCACATGATCTATTATTTAAGATCTGAACTATAGTAATGATGTTTTTTACAGTTATAGTTCAGCATTAGCTTAAGTCCAACTTTTGAAAATTCCTAGGAAAAATATCTTGCGGACTTTAAAAGACTTGGGATGTCTTCCTAATTGCAACAGTCAGCTTAGCCCTGAAATAAAAAACAAAGCATATTTCTTATGTTCCTGTCAGTTAAGACCAAAGCTGTAGTTTCATAACACAGAATATATTTTTATTGGTGAAACAGGTTGTAAAAAAAATACCTTAAAGAAACAGCTTCTATTGTTTCACTTGTTCCTTCCCTCTTGAAATCCTTTCCAGAGACCTATCCAGCCACCCATCTGCTTCCCTAACTTGTGCATCCTGCATGTTTCTGCCAAACTGGGACTCTTCACTAATCCAAAGTCTTTTTATGTAAGCATACCTCTAGGAATTATTCCTCTGCCCTATCAGGACACAGGCACGGCAGTGGAAGCACAAGAAGCATGAGCTTCTCTCTATTGTGTCTTAAAGCTGTTTACAAACTAAAAAAACCCAAACAAAACCCTCAAAACTGGTAAAAATGCATGTATGACTTACTGAGTATTTAATCCTGCTTCTTTCTAGTTTAGTTTTGGCCTGTAGTAATGAAGCTTTGAAGTTCTGAACATAAAAATACTGAAGGCATACTAGTTGTTATTAGTTTGTTCACATCTGGCAAAGGGCTTGAAGAGCACCAGACTAGTTTTATTACTGATTTTTGAGACAGATAAAGTTATAAAAAATTATGAGCAATGAAAAAATAAAAATTTGATACTTGTTTTTCAGATGCTACTCCACTCTCATAATAGAGCTGTTTACAACTGAGTGAGAATTGTGAGATGACCACAGGAACTAATACTAATCCCAAGAGCAGAAAGCGTGGATTTGACGGTTTTTCCGGGCTAGGAGTTATC
The DNA here is from genome assembly GCA_025920805.1 of Petroica traversi. NCBI lineage: Eukaryota > Metazoa > Chordata > Aves > Passeriformes > Petroicidae > Petroica > Petroica traversi. The sequence continues at coordinate 23,324,255 of JAHLSL010000008.1, read as the reverse complement.
ATTAAAATTTTGCAGCATGCCCTTAAAAAATTCAGATGGTCATAGAAAAAGAGGGTGTAGCTGAATAGCACCTTACTACACTACAAAGCCATGTCTTTGTAGTGGGACATCTGGGCTGAACCCCTCCTCAGCTGAAATGTCCATACTTGGATTGCAAGTTCCACTGGAGACAGGACATCTTTTTGTGCTGTAATATAACTTGTAGGTAAGAGCCCGTGTTTTGTGCACAATGGAAGCAATTAGTCTGGTTGCTGAAAAGTTGCTAGAAAGGTAACAGTGGGATTAAAGATTAAAATCAAAAGAACCAAAAAAGAAGAAAAACAACCCTCAAAACAACCTGCAAAAATAATCACCCAACAACAAAATCAAATAAACAAAAACACCGGCAAACCCAAACAACATAGAAAGCTGTCTAGAGTGAGATTACTAAACTGAAATACATTTGAAACAATGCATTGTGAAGTCAATATAAAACAAATCTATTCTGTGTGGAGTAATGCTCTAAATTGTGTTCCAAATAATCTTGTTTTACCTTTATCATTGTGTTCCAAATAATCTTGTTCTACCTTTATCAAGTTGACTGATTTACAAATTCACTCACTGATGTAAAATGCCTCTTGAATTTTATTTTCACTTCATATTGGATTTTTCTGATTTTGGTCAGTAGCTATTGGTCTGTTTATCTTGCCTTTTCATTCACTCAAATATCAAGGCAACTGGATGATCTTGTAAATACAGAATTAAGTAAATAAAGAATAACAGTTAGTTTTGTGTTTATATGTGTGTAGATTACTGTTCCACTGAGAAATGTCCATCCACCATGATGTACATTATCATTTTTTATATCAGGACTTTTGTAATATATCAAAATTAAAGTGTGGTGTTCTCCATATGTTAATTCTTTTCAGAACACAGTTTACACTTGGCCATACAGCATGAGACAGTAATCAATACCTGAGCTATGCTACATAAGAAATCATAGGTAAGGAGAACGCTGCATTTAGTAATTTGCCTCTCAAGGGCTTTTTTTTTACACTGATACAGACTGAAGGCCATTCTAAGAGCAATAAATAGCCTTTGAGAATTTCAGGAGAATAAAATCTGCCGGAAGTCTTTGAAATGCATGGAATATGTCAGGGATTTACCCACTGGATGTGAGATGTGAATTGCCAAGCAGGTGTCTTCAAAACATTCTCATCTATCACATGTCAAGTCTGCAAAATGGTAATAAATTCACCATCACTGGCCCAAAATTCTTTGTGCAACACATTTTTTAATGCTTCTCATCTTATACCCTGAAACCTTCAGGTGTGTTACCAGTTACACCAGGGGAAGAGGCAGGTGTAAATATTTTCTGATTTTTAGCTCCTTAAATAACCAGTATCTCATGAAACAGGAGTTATGTCCAGTGAAGGTGTGTCTGGGAAGAGTTGCTTAATTGAAAAATGGGAAAATAAGTGGATTGTGGTCATTGCTTGATTTAGGGGGCACAGCAACCCAAATGTTTAGGAAGTAATAATTCCTACACTGTCTCAACCCGTAGCCAGGTTTTCTTACCTCCTGTCCAGTGCTATGTCACAGCATTTACTTCCCATTGTTCTCTCACTCTCTCCCATCTTTGTATTGTATTGCAGTACCTGCCCACTTTCTGTAAAAAGAACTCAGCTGGGCAGAACTATTTTGCTAACCTTGTAAACAGTTATGGGCCATCTCATATCCATGTCAAATATTTTTCTATAGTAGTAAAGGATGATGTAAAGTTTCTATCTGAAATCCAGAGATAGATACCTGTTTTTCTTTAATGTGGCTCTTAATGTTCCATGCCACAATTAGCAAGGCAGTGGATGGCATTGTCTGCAGACAAAAAGACTCCTTAAAACCAGCAATAACCTTGAAGCTTTTAGCTTCCAGAGAGATGGAGCTTTTGCTGTATCATAAAATGATGATAAGGTGAGGAGGTTCAGGACCATCAAAGGAGTCGTATTTCTACTGTGCCCACAGGCAGTCATGATTTAGCGTAGCTTAACTTTATTTTGCTGTGGTTTTATGCTCTGGAGGTTAGATGAAGTCATCAATAGATTCTCTGTAATATGTCAGAAAAAGTGTATATGTGAACTTTTAGGTTAAGATTTACAAGCTAAAAAAATGATGTAATTTTTTTTTCAACATGCCATTGCCTTTATTACTATGTGCAGGTGAAGCAATCTTAATTAAATGGTTGTCTAACTCAGCTAACTATTGCATCCTTCTCCCTGTGTAAGCTAGCTGACCCTGCATAACCTAATTTAGGCCATGAAGTAAATTGACACAACTATAACACTAGCTGAGTATGGAGCTAACAACTGCTAAAGACAGCAGTTTTTCTATTATTGGAAATTGATCTCCATGTAAAAAAAAAAAATCACTAAGTATTTTGATGTTAGGAGAAAGCTGCAGGTCCTCAGCAGTGTCAGAAAGCAGTTGCTTGCATGGGATCAGGTTCATTTTGCATCTACAATGCCACAGGCTGACTGATATAAATGACATTGTAAAGCACTTCTTTTGAGGTGGATGACTTGGGAGCTGTATATTTTCAAGGAATTCAGTGCTTTTGCCCAATGACACTAGTGTTTGATAACTTTACTTCCCTGTGAAGGTAGCAAGTCCAAGCATTGTATCATATATGCCTGGAAGGCAGAATTTCTGCCTGCTGACTGCTGGAAAATGTGAATGATTGCTGTTGACTTACACTTGTAAATGGCATGCCTTGGTGCCCCTTGGAAAGACATTCTATTCTATTTACTTCTACCTTCCTGTACACCCCCTTTAATTCTAAGTATTTGTAGTGACATGTTCATCTTTCAGTAGAATGATAAACCTGATTTACCAAACTTGGAGGATAAAGTGCAAAGTCTAATATAATTATCTGTGTCATGCAGAGCTAATATGAGTTTCCTATAATTTTCCACAGATGTCTTGTTAACTATCATGCTTGTGAAAGGGCATGGAGAAAGAAAATTATTGATTTTTGGATAATGTATTTCCAGTATTAAAATAAGTTTCTCTCAGATGTGAAATGTCTATATAGGATAAATTAAGCACAGAACATTCAGGCTTTCTGTGGGAACATGTTCTTCACCCAAACTGCAGCACTAGTGTAGGTGCATCCTTTGAGACTCACTCTAGATTCTGCATAAAATGGTCAAGAGCAAGTAACATACATTTCTGAAAAAAAAAACCAGAAAACCATGAAACATAGACTCTTGCTAATTCAGTTGCTGTAGAAAGATCTAAGCCTTCAGGTAAGTGGATGTCTTGCAGTCTGAGCCTAAAACTTGTATTTTCGTAGTAGGCTTCGACTTGAGTTTTGGAGAGCCACTTTGTGTCTCTATTATAAGCCCTGCTAACTAATCCTTTTGGGGACTTCTCTATTTTATAAAACTATTTTTTAAATGAGCTTGTATATTTAGATAGTTCAATGTAAACAGATTATTCTGTTTTCACTTGCAGGGGTAGAGATCTATTTTTTGTTAGTTTTGTCTAAAAGAAATGCCATTTGTTTATGTGGCGTGTTTCTCCTGTGTTGACACTCATTTCATCACTGGGAGAGAAATTAATGTGGGATTTTTGAAGTGTCAGGGGAGATCTACTGTGTTTTCCAGTACTTAAAAGGTAGCTGAGGAGAAGACGGGTTCTTTCTTCACAAGGATGCACAATGACAGAACAAGAGTAAACAGGGACAAGCTTCTTCAGGGGCAGCTCTGTCTGGAACAAAGAAAAGGGGGAAAAAAATCTTCATTAGAGCAATTCACTGTAGGAACTGATTGCCCACAAAACAGTGGAAACTTCTTTCCACACGAAGTACTGCAGACTTGGCTGTAGTAAGACAATTCATCTGGTTTGTCACCCTGCTTTTAACAGGAGGTTGGACTCAGAGATCTCCTAAGTCCTGGACTTTTCCATGAGTGCACAAATCCTCTGTGTTGTTTCCTTACTATCTCATGTTGTTTCAAGGCCACTGATCATTTCTTTGTGTAGCTGAGATGTACAATGTGCCATTCAATATTAGGACCCAGTTAATCTTACCTCTGTCTTTAAATGGAAGTGTGTAAGTTTAGTCACATGCTGACGTTCCTTTGTTTCAAGGGCTTCCATGTCAACAGATTGGTGCTTTCCAGGGAAAGCTCCTCAAGTGCCTTGGGACCTCTGTACCTCAGGTGCCTCAGGAACCACTCCCCTCTCCGGTGCTTCAGGACCCTCAGGTACCTCAGGAACCACCCCTGCCGCAGGTGCCTCAGGGTTTCCCTCTCCCCACCTCAGGTACCTCAGGATGCCTCTCCCTATGCGCTGTGGCTCATCCCCCTCACACCCTGCTGTCCCTGCAGCCCCCACCCCGACCTTTGAACAAGAACCAGGTAATTTTTCCCTGTGTGGCTATGAGGGTGAGGTGGCTGCCCGCAGCGCAGGACGAGCTGGGAGGCTGAGGAAAATGGTGCATTTCAGTTGTCTCTTCAGTTTAATCAGTCAATCTGTAATCAGCAGAAGGTGGTGGTAATTAAATGTTGTTCTGAGTAATCTTCTAATAATGGCTAGGATGATATTGCTATGTAAATATTAACAATCAAGTTTATTTGCTCCTTGTTTCCCCTACCAGTTAGTAGTGTGGCTTTATTCACACCTATCTCAGCTTCTGCAGAAAAGAAGCAGAGTTGCTTGCTATCTTTTCCAGATCCAGATGGAGAAAGTTACTTTTTGTAATGTACCTTAAACACAAGCCTGTATCCATAACAGGGTTTTGTTTTGTTTGGTGTTTTCTAGTTTGAGTTTTTGGGTTGTTCTTGATTTTGGTTTTTTGCCAAAAAATGTATTGCTGCCTTTCTTCGGGTGTTAGCTATGGTTTTTTCCCTGCTATTATCAAGAGCCAGTCTGCCTCTCAGTTTTCTTTCTTGGTCCTCTGACCACTGGTAAATTCATTATGTCAGTTTAAGAAGGGTTTTTTATGTTTCAAGTTATTCTGAGAGACTTCGATTTGTCTCTGACAGGGTAATCTGATTTTTTAAATGAAACATGAAGACTGAAGTCAGAAGCCACTGCCTATTATCTTCATAGTTTAATTTAGGGTATGTCCCTTCTTCCCCTCCAGCTGAAGATATTTATTGAGACAGGACCAAAAGTGGCTTTGATGGTTAGGGTCAGTGAGATACAAGGCAAAATTATGTTATCCAGACAGTTTTACATGCCATAGGAACCTTCACAGATCTTGTTTTTTCCCGCCAAATCTCAGAGGTTTTTGAAGTTTCACTGATCTGGTCTCACTGTGGTTTGTCACTGTGGTTTGACAGAGTCAAACTTCTTCTCAGTGTTACTGCTCCTCATCAGTAAACTTTATTTTCACTAATAGCAAAAAGATGTCTGAGATGCATTTACTTCACCAAGTGAACCAGGTTTTTAGCATTTCTCATTACTGGAACTGAGTACTGAATGTTTTGGATTAATCAAGCTTCAATTTCTCCCTTGCATACCAAGCGAAATGTAGTTGAGCTCTGTTACCTATCAGTTTACCAATTTCAGGCAGCATCTGTTTTTTCATCCTGTTGTTTCACAGTTTCTGAGAAGGTTAACAGTAAAGATCCCTCTACCAGGGCTGCCTAGGGAGGGAACTAAATGGGATGCATCCCCATTCCTAATATGAAAGGAACCATTCAGAGTAAACTCAACAATTTAATAAGGCTTTTTGCTGCTATTAAGGCACCAAGGACTGTTTCAAAGATGGTAGAACTTCAGTTTTAATGAACTAGAGTAACATGACCTGTCTGATAATTATGAGGGTGTTGGATTCTTGCTTGCAATGATCTGTGGTATAAATCGATATGTAAATTGTTTCTTGAAGTCAAAAGAATGTTGCTTATTAAATACTGAGATTCTTCAAGATGAAAATGGAATAATGAGTTTTAGAGATGAGTTAGATATTAGAATTGCAGGATGAAATTCGCTGATTTATTCTGTATGAAGCTGAGTGAGCATTTCAGTCCCTTCTAGCCTTAAAATGCAGTGATATTTCAAATTTTTGCCTTACCGTACAGAAAAAAACTTGAGAGTTTGCTTTACTATACCAGAAAATACAATCTATGTAACTATCACAAGAATTTCATTTGCTATCCAAAGTAGCTCAAAAAAGGAAAAAGCAGAACATATGAACCATTTACATACTCAGGCAGGTATATCTGGACAATGCTAAAAGGAAATTTAGTAGAGCAGGTTCACAGATGTTAAAAATAGCAATTGCTGAAAATTTCTTGCCCCTGAGAGATGTTGAACCAAGTCCAGAGTTTGCACACTTGATTAAGACAGTCTTTTAGGGCAATGCAGTGGATTAAAATGAAACAAATTCCTGTGGGGGAAAGTGGCACATTGCAAATGGAAGGGCCTTTATCTGGCTTTCCAGAGCACCTTTTCAGCTAAAGAACGCTTCATCTTGGACACTGGGTTTGATTCTGGGCATTAGCTTTTGGGTTAGAGCTGCTACCTTATCATTATTTGCTTAGTTATTGAAGTAGACATGTTAGAGGTGAAAAGCAGGTTTGTTGTCTTTCCAAGCAGTGTTTACAGATGTCATCAATATATTAGCATTTATTAACAGTCTGATGTCTTTTTATATAATATTTTAAAATTTCCTCCCTGACCTCTGCGCAAGTCTTTTGTTACATATTTCTAATTCTTCAAAAGCAGCAGCCAAGAGAGTTTTGGGGTTCTAGAAATGTGTAGTAATCAGAATGCAGGTAAACAGCCAAGCTAATAATAAAATAATAATCAAAATAATAATAAAATTGTAGCACAGATTAGAGGACAATCATGCTTAGAAAATGGCCAATTCCCTCTGACCAGAGATAAAGTGATAAGGTCCTCATGCCTGCTACACTTCAGAAGTAACCAGAAATTATGAGTAACATTAAACTCCTACCAATGTTGACTATTATTAGCCATAAGATTTGAGCACTGAGGTTCTTTACAGGTGTATATATTATGTTGTAATTACTTCATTATTTTTATCTTCAAATTATTAAAGGATATGCCCATGCAATCTGTTGCATTTTATTGATGCTCTAACATCATGTGTGAAAGAAGATTTCTTTGGATAATAATAGAGCATAGAAGTGTCATCCTTTTTCTCTTTAACAAATTTCCTCCTTTCCTACATACTCTATTAGAATAGAGAGTTTAGAAAAGGAGTTAAAGTCAAATTCTTCAAAACATTTGCTAAATGCAGCTTCTAAAATCTCTCAGCTCCCACAGTCCTTTTGTTAGAGACTGGAACTAGCTTTTGGTTCTTCCATGCATCTCTGCTTTGCATGTGACTACTGAGTAAGGCAAAGGGGGCAGGACAGACAGAGAAATATGTGATGGAGATAGAGAACATCTGGAGAGGCCATTTCAAAACACAGGAATGACACAGGAGTTCCTTAATACTATCTAAATGCAAGGAGGAAATACTTCTCTGCTGACTTTTGTGGGGTAGAGGTTTTGGTTATTGTTATGTAACCAGGAAGATGTTTTCTTATCTGTGTCTCCCCCTCCTCAGTGTGGTTGCTGTCTTATTGATTAGATCAGGGGAGGTTTCACCTGAATAGAGATGAAAGAGCTTCCTTGGCAGCAGAGGCCAAAGATGGGCTGCAGCTGATCCATGAGGTAAGTGAGCTTTTGTGCTGGGCAGTTGTTCCTGCTTTTAGAGCAGTAAGTTTCAGCAGTCACCAGTTGAGCTAGCAACAGTTGGTGCTATTGTACTTCCTTTAGGAGACTGAAAGCAATTTTTCCTGCACAAGTTAAAGGCAGCATTCAGATCAATTCTTTAGAGTGTGCATATGGCAATATTGGTGGTTCTTTTGCAATGTATACCTCTTCAGATTTGTCTCTTCCTGAAATAAAAGCAGCGTTTTATGGTAGCAGCGTATGTTTGAAATATAATTTCTGCCAGACTAGTGATTTGCTGTGACTCAGTTTTCTCAAGAGGTGTCAGACTCTGTATGCTATCCTAATATGAGTGCCCAAAATTAACTTTATAAATATTTTACTATCTTGATAGCTGGAAACAGCTCAACTGAGATCCCAGACTGGTCTCAAATTGAAAAAGGGATGTGGAGAGGGGGCTGTCCCCTGCTGTGTCTGCACAGGTATTTTTCTTGCTTGGGAAAGCTTCACTGCTGGGTTGTCTGTCCAGGACTATAGTACTTTTCCTCTGCTGCTGTATTCTTAGGGGAAGGGCAAAGAAGGGACATGCAGCAACACCTTTTAAAATGATAGCTGTTTATCTCATGTACATATCTCTGTAGATTTAAAGGCTTGCACAGCTTTGCTGTTCCTGCAGTCTGACTACATTAAAAACAAGCAAACAAAAAAACCTAGACACACAAAACCACCAAACTCAGGACTTTGAGGTTCAGTCTGTGTCCCAATGTAGGTCTTAGCTTTAGAAGCCTTTGCAGAATTGCAAATACCCAGAAATGTTTCTATCTATACTTGTGAGTTATTTCTGTACTGTAAGGACACCTTCCCTTATTTCTAGCTTCAAAAGCTTTTAAATATCGAGTCTTCACCTTCATCTGATTACCATCTTTCCTCAATGTAGACATTGTGTGCCTTGCACTAATACATACACTTTTACATAAATGAATTCATGTTGAGGTGATGGCTGATTTCTGAAAGATTCACCTCACAGGCAGGCTCATAGAAAAATGGTATATAGAAAACAGAAGAATAAACCATTTATAGGACACTTATAATTTGATTATTTCAATTAGAACAAATGCTTCTACTTCACATAGATATGATGGCAAATAGAAATCACTTTTTGAACAACTCTTGTATCTCAGTTTTTCTATGTCTGAAAAAATATGCAAGAATATTCCTAATAGATGACTTGTAAGGGAATTAAATTTTGCTGTGAAGTGATAAAGCACAAGCAAAACATCAAGAATTAAGGAAAAGGGACAGAGAAGAAATCTATGGAGTAAAAAATGGAGAAGCAAGAGAAAATACAGAAAAAATTTCACAAGGGACCTGGAACGTGTACTAAATTACTGATAATGAGTAAGCACTGCTATTTTCCATATTTGTTGATGAATCTAATGCGAAAATTCTACAGATTTCAAGGTCTGTAATCAGACAAACTGAACTAAGAGGTACTGACTATACATTGGTTTGGAGATGCGGGGACAGCATCAGGAGTCTGACAAAGCAATTCCCCAGGGCAGCCCACGACACCATTTTCATTCTGACTGTCATGGCCAAGCAGCAACACACAGCTGTGCACACCCAACACACTATTGATCCACATGTCAGATGACATTAAGACTGAAAAAATAAATTTGATGTTTAGAGAATGTGTTTTTAATCCCTTTGCAGTGACAGGCAAAAGTCAGGAAGGAGAGGTAAGGTCTGAATGTCTCTCCTTCCTCAACCTGGCTCAGCAAACTCTGCAGGGGAGTGTGTCCAGCTGGGACATCACAGCCTGCAGGGTTAACAACAACTCTGCCAGTCAAAGATGCCTTTTTCTGCTGTCTGTGCAAACTGAGGTCAACATAATATGGTGTCCTGTCATACCTTTATTGGTGCGTATTTAATGCCACTAAACTTCTGTAGAAGTTAAATGATTTTTTCTTGCTTGTCAGAGAAGCATGACTGTTTCAGAACAGTGGAAAATAGGTTATTTGAACTGTTTATTTTCATAAAAAATACAAAGGAGTCTTATTTTCTGATCCAGTTTCTATTCTGAAATCCCTTCACTTGTCTTTTGCCAAGTATATTGGAGCTGTGGCTTCTCCCATACCTTTTTCCTATGGAGCGAAAACTGAGGACTCCACTTTTCAGTCACCTATAAATATATATTTTTCTTGTATTGTGAACTCAAAGTGCTAGAAAGTGCTGAACTTTTGATCTGCATAAAATTAGCATATTCAAATAGTAGAAACAAAGGACAAACCTAGTTTAAAAACAAATTTAACCCTGAGATTTAGGAAGAGAAATATATATGTTCTTTTAATAGCTTTATTTATATTCCTTTAGGGTATAATAAAACTCCTGGTATTCAGACAAGAGGGAACATGCAAACATTCTCTATAACTTAAGGAAACATAAAGAAAAAAGCAGTACATAAAACAATCCAAAAAACCTGAGAGGAAACAAGACAAAACTGTTATCTTAAGAAAGTCATATATAGGTACTAAGCTTACTGGAGCTGGAGAGATTTTTCTGGTTATTTTTAGGGGTTCTGTATAAAACCTTTACTATTACATCTATATGCTAGTGTATATACAGCCAATGCTTCTCTGCTGGGCCTTCAAATGAGTTGCCATTTCCATTTTCCAGCACTAAGGAATAAAAACCAACAACACACAAGATTTTAGTTAGGCAATAAATTTAGCAGGCAGGTTTCTTTGTTTGCCTTCTCCTTCAAGGTTTTTAAATGGAATTCTTAAACACTTTTTAAAATATGCAGAATTTAATTTCAGATCCTCAAAGCTATTGGAATAGCAGGAAAATTAATTTATACAATATTCAGATATGTTGACTGAAATGTTAATCTAAAGTAGTTGAATTAACACTGGTATTGTTATTTAAAATGCTTACAGTTTCTGGAAAAATTGTCTTTCTGCTGGAAAACGCTGCATCCCTGGAACTATAACATTCCCTAGTGTGAGGAAAATTAATCCACAAACACCAGAAGTTTATGTCCAAAAAGGAGACAGAGGAGTCCTGTGACTTTATTCAAACAAAGAGAGAGGCCATGGGGCATTTCCCCTGGGGTCTCTCAGATTTTTGGAGGACGCAGCCTCCTTTTTATCCTAATTCCTGGCCGCATTTCCCTCTCTCATTCCCCATTGGCTGAGGTATTTGAGAGGCACAGACTTTCTGAAAACGCCTAATACCTAAGACCCTCCCAAGGTATAATCCCCCCCTGTTGTCCTTCCCTTGCATCACCTTATGGAATTTATGGAAATTCTCATTGTTCCTCTCATTTCTCAACATTTAATTTTATGTATCTGTAGACCTTTGGTTTGTTTGTAAATGCAGATTTTCCTCATTCCATTCATCAATCAGTGGAATGCTTCCCGTTGTTTCCTTTATCTCTTACTGCTGATTTTATCTACTGGCAAGACCCACAGCTCTGTTTGTGAAGACAAATTCCTTATTCCTTTCAATCCCTCCTCTTTTATTTTAATAAATGTCTTCACAAACTTTATTTATCAAAGACAGTTTGTAACTTAATCTTTTCCCCACTTTTGGGTGTTCCCCCCAGCCAGAGCTGCATCAATTCACCATTTTTCCCCTAATTAGATTATCATATACCTTGATTCCTAACTGGTTTATCTGAACTCGTGGTAGTAAAAAAAAACAATGGCCTAATATACCCCACATAGTATATCCCTGACCAGTTTGGGGGTAACCTGCGATAGGCCTTTTGACCACAAAGTAATGCCCTTTCAAAGCCCAGGTCCTGTTAGCAAAAGGGCCTCTCCAGTTTTCATCATCAGTTGGTGGGTCAAAATACAGCTTGCTTCCTGGGCTCAATGGTCCCGCAACAAGAGTTGCACTACCATGAGAGTCACAATATTTGCATTTCCAAGTTCCCACATGAGGTTCCCACCTGCAGTTACATCCCAGATCTATTTTGTTAGATCTGGACCAGAAAGTGTTAAAAAGGGTTCGAGTTCCATTCAGATGTTGCCATTTCCACTGGTGATCACGGACAGTATGTGTCTTATTTGTGGAATTATCTCGGGGGCAGCTTAAAAATAAGTGATTGAAAAACTTGTCTTTCCCCACTGCTTTACAACCTTCAAAATCTTTTTGGTAATTATGGTAAGAACACCTTACCCAGCTACCATTAGTCAGCTTAAAATGTGATTCCATCTACCTCGATATTTGGAGTAATCATAAGGAAGACAGTTGTGGGTCCAACAGTCTAAAGCTAAAGATAAAGTCCAGTCACAAATACACCCATGGCCAGCTTTCAGACCCTCCTGGCCCACCACAGACGCCAAATTTGTCACGAATGGGTTTAGGAGTTACCATCCACTGAGATCCTTTTCACTCAGTCTCTGGAGAAGTAACCGCAGGAGATGCGTCCAGCTCCTGGGGAGAAGTCTCTCACACCTTTGGGGTGATTGTTGAGGCTTCTAACTCAGGGATAACTCATGCATCTTTTATAGCATAAAACGGGTCTCTAGAGTCATCAATCTTTTTTTACCTCTTCCTACACTATTCTTTCCAGATGTTTATTCTCAGCTTTCTGGCGCCAGAGAAAAATTCCACTAAGCCCTCCGACTGCAGGTTATCTCTCTGGTGTCTCATTTAACTCTGGTATGCAGGAAGGAAAAGGGAAGGGGGGTCGTCACTGCCACAATCCAACTCGTTGACTTTAAGAGACATCCGTTTTACCTCATGGAGTGATAGTGCAGGTATCTCTTGCCTCCATGTTATAAAAGCATACACTCCCATATGTGTGTGTACCATTATTAAATATTTTTTGGTATACATTATTTCCTTAGATTATGTTATTCCTTCAAAAGGTGTTGTATTAATACTGATATGAAGTATCTGTTGTTGTTTCAGTTTATGTAACACTTATACATGTAAGACATGGTATTACAATTAGAGTGTTCATGGTGGTTTAAAGGTGATTCAATTATTAGTTCATATAGGGTTGGTTGTTTCTCCACCCCGTTGACTTGATATAATAGGAATATGGGATGTAAACTAGGAACAGCAAAGAGTTCATGGAGGTAGTTATTTGGTTGTAGAAGTTGAAGGAGTTTGATGGATGATCAGTGACTCTTTTCATTCTTCTTCATACTTCTTGGTCCAGTCTTTTCTTCAGTAAAGTTTGGTTTGTTTAAGATAGTGTTAGATAATTTTATAAAAGAAATCTAATTGAAAATATATATATTCATACATGCATACATATATATATATAGTATTACATAATGGTTTGATTGTCTCAGGGAAATTAAGGATGTGTTAAAATTCAAATTTGTTTACCTTAAAGAGGTAGAGAAAAAATTAAAGTTGAGGTTATATCAAGGAAAGATCTTTTTCATCCACTGTGACAATCAGAGTGAAGATACAAATATTCTATAGTAACATTTGTAAAACTATAAGTCATATATATATATATATAAACACTAAATAAAACAGTTAAGATAAGATAACTAAGCCATTAACTTGTTTAGTACTTTAATAGTACTAAATAAGATGTTGATATTACATGAACAGATGTGAATTCATTCTTGGGATCTTAGAGGAAATGGTTAGATATTTTGTTGAATCCAATTTTGCAAATTTGAAATATGGCCCATACAATAAACATTAATGTTAGAACAATAATTATTATACCAATTAGTTTTCTCCTGAATGTGTTTAAGTTTGGGATCCATGAGGTTATCCAATTAAATATATCTGTTTCTTCATCCTTTTGGATCTCATGTAAACTTCCAGTGTTTTTCCTAATTTCCTCGAGATCGGTTTGAATTCTTAGAGTTTGATCAACATATACACAGCAACTAGTATTAATGACTGTACATGCCCCAACCTTGGAGGCTAAAAGTAAATCCAAAGCCATTCTGTTTTGTTTTACTACCTTTGAGAGACTGGTAACTTCTTGTTGTAAAGCACTGATTGCATCATTTGTCTGATTTTCTATTTGCTCGATAATTCCGGATATATTTACAATTGCCTGTTCTAGTTCTGCTACTCCTAGCCATGGTAGAAGCCTTCTCACAAATCTATGGAAACCAGAAGATCTTTCAACTAAGGGGTTTAAATTTCATTTGTACCTCATAATAAATGATAAATAAATGATCCCAGGTGCCCTCTGGGAAATTCTGACTTATAAATGATATCTATTTCTGGGACTATGGTTCCAATGGTACATATTCCTTGCCATCCAGGGGGTACAGCTTTTCTAGCTTGATTTCCACAAAGCCAATAGTATCCCATATTGTCTGGAATAGGCCACCATTGTGTATTCAAAATGTGTTTTGCAGTTACATCTAGATATGAGTGGCACTTGGGATAGGTTCCTACCATAATCCCTGATTGACATTCAGGTAATTCCATTATATAGCGTAAATTTTCCTCTGGTCTCCATAGGCATCTGTAAATGCAGGAGGTTTCTATGGTTATTATATCAACTGTTAGGACTTGTTGGCCTATTGAGGTTGGGGTTGTTTTTCTCTCTAACATGAGCATTATTTTGGTAGGAGGAATACCTTTAGAGAACATGTTTAGTGTGGGGATTCCCATTATTCGAATACCTTCATCAGAGTGAGTAGGGAACTGAGAGCAGACCCAGCAATCACTGCGATTTGTTACCAGTGTCACAGCTTGTATTAATTTTAAATGGGAGTTTTTCTTCCAACGGTCAGATAGCATTTGTTCTATCTGAGTCAGGTTGGATTAGCTTTTAGGGATAGTGATATTTTGTTCTAGTTTTCCTTTCATAATGGCTAATCGTAAAGTTTCATCAGGGTGGCTGATTAGCCATTCAGCATTACTAAAAACATAGATTTGTACATACAAAAAAGTAATTATTACAATTAACATTTCTGAATACAATAAATTTACTGGTTGATGTGTAGTCCAGTCTTGTGGATTCTTCTATGTGAAGAGTTGATTGTTTTTAGTAGTTCAAGAGTTTCTGTAGCTTCCACAGATGTGTGAGTAATGGACAGTCTGCTTCTGTCAGATGAGTAGTTCTTTGTTTCACGACGGAGTACACCTAGTCTTCTATCTGGTAAAGATATTCTTAAATATTTAAGGTTATTAAAGAAACTAAAACAACAGAATTTGAATAACAATAGATACATTTTTAGAGAGTTATATTTAGTGGTTTCCCTTTTTTGGCCTCTAGTTGTAAACTTGGTGTTATATTCGCTGCTGCCACACGGGGCAGTGTAGGGATAGTTTACAAGGCTTCATTGGGAGATTGGTTCTGTTCAAAGTAAAATTAGATTTGTTACAGAAATACAGACAATTTAGAATGTGGGGTACACCCATCGAGAGCTAATTCTGTGTTGGTGGCCACCAGAATCAGTAGCTATCCAAGCCATTGGCCCTCTGGTGTCTGTTAGAGTCATTGGTATGATTCTAATTTGAGGTAATTTTACCGTAACTGGTTGGCCTATTGTTAGGTTATTCTGAAAAGTTTCAGTTTTATCATTTGGGCTTGCTTCAAAAGATATAGGAGTTAGGAAAGCTCGTGAAATCGGGCTGCCCATAGGCCCATATTGATTGTTTATTAGGTACAATGCGGAAGGTAATCTTTTATCCCATCCGGGCTTCTGTGGTTTGAGATAATGTTTTAGTAACCCATTGGCACGTTCTACAATTCCATTTGCCTGAGGATAGTAAGGTGTATGAAAAATCCATTTGATACCTTCCTTTCTGGCCCAATCCTGTACCACCACACTGGTGAAGTGTGAGCCATTGTCACTCTGTATAGAATTTGGAATAGGGAGACTGGAGAACCAGTCGCTGAGTCCTGAGACAGTGCTTTCTGCATTAGCATGTCTGCTTTTTGTGGCTTTCAACAATCCAGATATAACTTCCACACCTGTTAGTATGTACTTGTAACCATTAGATGTTTTTAGAGGTCCAATATAATCAACCTGCCAGGTTGACCAGAGTGCTTTATTATCTTTCATGTGTAAGGGTGGTGCCAGGTCAGGATGGTTTTGTTTAAGTCTCAGCTGGCACTGAGGACACTGTGTGAGAATGTCCTTACACATCTTCCTGGTTATTGGCCAGCCTCTGCTCTGTGCTGCAAAAAACAGTGCTTCCTGCCCAGTGTGACTTAATTTGCAGTGTAACCATTCACCTAATCTATACCAATGTTGTAGATCTTCTAATTCATCAATTTCTATTTTTCTGATTTTTGTTAACTGATCTACTTTGTTGTTCCAATAAGTTTGTAATGCTTGGTCACTTGCATGAGCTTTAACCCATCCTATCTGGATTTGTCGAGACTGAGCCTGCAATAACAACCATTTCCAATCTTCTTTCTGCCAAACTTCTTTCCCATTCACACGCCAATCTAACACTTCCCACTGACACAACCACTGAGTAGCACCTGCCCATACAGCATATGAGTCCACATATACTGTTTCTGCATTTTCTTTTACTGCTAGCAATAAAGCCTTCAATTCTCCTACTTGTGCACTTCCTATTCCTTCTTCAATCACTTTCATTCCTGTTTCAACATTCAGAGCTACTGCTTTATATTTCCATTTATCACCGACCCGTTTAGCTGAAGCATCAGTGAACCAAACACCTTTTACTTTGGAATTTACAGTAAAAGCAGGAGCATCTGATATAGGGCTGCGTTTGTATGGTTGCTGCAAAGCCAGCACATCAGGGGTTACTGTTATTTGCAGTTTTGTAGGTTTTGTTGGACCCTCAGTAACATCCATCTGGTCTGTGATTCCTGAGAGATATGCACACCATTTTCGAACTGTTGGTCTTTGAGCTCTTCCCTCAGGAGGAGTGATGCCTTTCGTAATATTTGTTAAGAGATTGAAAGGCCCTTGAACTGTTACAGGTTGTTGTTGTCGAATCTTTTCTACTTGCTTAAGAGCTCTGGTTAGAGATAACAATCCCTTTTCCCAGTCAGTGTACCTTCTTTCAGCGTCTTTTAATGCTGTAGAGCTAAATCCCAGAGGCCGTTTTGGCCCATGTGGTCCCTTTTGAAATAAATTACAGTAAGTTCCGTGTTCAGCAAAACCCCACTCAAAGATTATGGGATCGCTGGGATGAACTGGTCCAAGTGATTGGTAAGTTTCTAATTCTTCTATCAGTGTTTGCAAAGCTTGCTGATGATTATCTAGCCATTCCCAATTTTGATGTTTTCTCATTAATGTGTATAAGGGTCTTGCTATTATAGAAAATCCAGGGACATGATTTCTCCAGTATCCCAGAGTACCCATGATTTCTTGTAATTCCTTTTTTGTTGTAGGGGTAGATATAGTATCTAATTTTGTAATTGTTTCATTTGGAATTACAGCCTGACCTGCTATCCACCAAGTGCCTAAGAATTTAACCTCTTTAGAAGGTCCTTGGCATTTAGCAGAGGGTACTTCTATTCCTTCTTCATTTAGTTTATTCCAAATGTCTTGTGCTGTAATTCTAACTGCTTTTTCTTCCCCCCCTATTAACACATCATCAAAGTACTGATAAAGCTGTACACCTTCCTGGAGTCTTATTTGCTGAAGGAGTTCTGCTAACGCATTGTGAGCAATAGTTGCAGAATGCTTGTATCCCTGTGGGAGACAATTAAAAGTGTATTGTGTTCCTTCCCAAGTAAATGCAAACTTAGGTTTGTCTTTTTCTTGAATAGGTACCATAAAGAACATGTCTTTTATATCTAACACTGCCATCCATTTGTGAGCAGATGCTTGCAGTGTGGCAGTGAGACTTGCAATGTTTGGAACAGCTGCAGTTAAAGGACCTGTGTTTGTGTTAAGTCTCCGATAATCAACTGTTAAACGCCAGTTTCCATCTGGTTTTTTAACTGTCCAGACCGGCGAATTGTATGCAGAATGTGTTCTAAATATGATGTCTCTCTGTTCTAAATTTTAAATTACTTCAATTATCCCCTGTTTGGCTGCAAGAGGTATAGGGTATTGTTTAACATTAGTTACAGTAGAGACAGGTAGTATTGGGGCCATTTTTAAAAGTTTAACTCTTCTATTTTTCCCAAAAAGATTACTGCGTGAGGTTTCTGCTGTCCCAAAAGACCACACAGTTCCATCTGGTAACTGCCAAGTTTTTCCTTGAAGAATATCATATCCTAAAATGTTTTCTTCATGGTCAGCAATTGCAAACATATGTGAAGTTATGCGTTTTTCTCCAGGGAGCCACAAATGACTGTAGCAATGTAAGCTGTGGTGCTGTTTCCATTAAAACCAGTTAAATAGACCTTTTATCTTTTAAACTTTAGGTTCAATTTTGCAGTGTCCATGAGGGTAATTAAAGAAATTTGAGCTCCGGTATCAATTAAGAATTTCAAAGGGTTTCTTTGATGTCCTACTGGCAAATAGATATAAGGGCTGGCCTCGTTAGGGACGTATTGACATGGAGGTATGCGCTGAGAGAGCTGCCCTAGAGGCTTCTCAGCGCTTATCAGTTTTCCTGTGCTGCAAAAGGGTTGGGACCGATCCTTTTTTCCTGTAAAGAGTTTCTGCTGTTTGCCGTTTTTCCCTTCGCTCTTTCCATAGCTTGGATTAGTTCTGCTATTAGTGTTAGACTGTTTTTGTAAAGCAGATCTGGGTATTCCTAAAGCTATAGCAATTCTCCACAGTTCATTCCTTTTTTCCCTGTGGGGGTTAATCTGGTTTGAGTTTTCTTTTCTTTCAGGTGAGTGATGTTTAACAGTTTTTACTCGCGCTCAGAAACTTTTCTCACCTTGGTGCTTCGATCCTTTGTTTGGGTATCCCAGCCTATTTCTTTTGCATATGTTGCTATCTCTTGAGCGAGATCTGCCCAGGTGGGGATTGGTCTCCTCGGGGCTTGGGGATTACGTAAAGTTCTGTTGTGAACTACATCATTTCTAATTTCATTTCATTTCCCCACCAAATAGTTTTTCATTACAGATGGAGCTCCTCTAATGAGGGGTCTCATCCTATCAGGATCTATCGCTGCAGAGATTGGAATGTCTCTATTTGCTCGATCGTGCATAGCCTGTATACAGGCAGCTTTTGTTACTGCTATGTCGGCATCACCTGCCAACTGCATAGAGATCATGGCAGGTTCCCCTCTCTCCATATTATTTATTCCACCTGCCCAATATGCAGCTCTGCTGGTAATAGAGTGTGGTTCATCAGGGGGCTGCGGTCCATGGTGTAAAAATACGCCTGCACCCCAAAAACCATAGCTTTCTGCTCCATCTAATAATATATTGTCTCCTCCTGAGAAACTAACTTGCCATAGGTACTCTGTTTCAGTTTCTCCTGCTTGTCTTTTGTATTTCTCTCGGAGGTTTGCCATCTGCAGGGGATCCCAGGGTGAGGTTCTGGTTACATTTCGCCTCTGACCACCTTGGGGCCCTTCAGAAACTTCAGTTTTTATTATAGGTTTTACCTTGAATTCTGGATCTTTTCCCTCTTTAAGCGGTAGAAATTCCATGCTGTCATCAGAATCTGAATTAATGTTCTCATCATTATTTTCATCAGAGCTTTCCCAGATATCCCCATCCCAATCTTCAGGTGATGTTATTAATTTGTTAACTTTTTTAACATCCACGGGTCTGGGAGCATGTAATAATGTTAGTTCTAATTTCTCCTCTAACGTTTTTGCATTTTTCCTAGATTCTTTTAATTCTTGTTTAACTTTACTGTACTGACATTCTAAGGATAATTTAGCCAATTTCAATTTTTGAATCTCATTTGCTAATTTCTCATTTTCTCTTAATATTTCCTCTCTCCATTTCCAAGCAGAGCTTAAACATAGTGCAAGGGTATGACAGATAACTCCCTTCCCCTGTGCATCTTTTTGTGAACCTCGTTTTTCATTGTTTTTTTCTTTTAAATTACTCCATTGAAACCAATTATTCATTGGCCACAAATCGCTAATTTCAATGTAAACTCTGTGCCTCCGTAAGTAGTCTGCTAAGTCTTTAGTGTGAAGTTTCGAATCACATGCCATCTACCTGCCGACTACGCCAAAATTGTCACGAATGGGTTTAGGAGTTAAATATGCCCTTTCCTGCTGCCCAGGCCTCTGACAGCAGATAGTAATCTTATCGAGACGACCAGCACCTCAAAATCCCCTCCCGTTCGTAAGTTCTTTTAATGATGACTGATTCTGTCTATTATATATATGATGATTTATTAACAGACGGGGAAAACTACTGACTATAAGACTTAAAAACAAGACTAATACTACACAGGAATATCTACTAGTAGAATATTTACAGTGCACGATAAGGTACCATACAAATTACAGCTAGCGAAGAAAAGCATAAGCTAAGGATTCAATGTATCTTACCATCCACTGAGATCCTTTTCACTCAATCTCCGGAGAAGTAACCGCAGGAGATGCGTCCAGCTCCTGGGAAGAAGTCTCTCACACCTTTGGGGTGATTGTTGAGGCTTCTAACTCAGGGATAACTCATGCATCTTTTATAGCATAAAACGGTGTCTCTAGAGTCATCAATCTTTTTTTACCTCTTCCTACACTATTCTTTCCAGATGTTTATTCTCAGCTTTCTGGCGCCAGAGAAAAATTCCACTAAGCCCTCCGACTGCAGGTTATCTCTCTGGTGTCTCATTTAACTCTGGTATGCAGGAAGGAAAAGGGAAGGGGGGTCGTCACTGCCTCAGAAGGTACAGAAAACAGCTTAAAATGACAGTGAAGATCAGCCCCTCAGTGATTGGAGATCTGAGAGGAGGGATGTCCATACAGACAGTTTCAGCAGTCTGTGGGTAGCACACAGGGCTCCCCCGATGTCCACGCACTGGCTGCTGCTCCGGTCCACTCCTGCAGAGGGTCAGTCACAGCTTCCCGTCCTTCTCCTCCAGCTGAGATGTCCAAATCTCCGGGGCCTCAGAGGCTTTGACCTGAGTGTGATGGGTCCATCCACCTGTGATAAAATGCAAAAGTGCTTTGTTCATTAAACAAACTTTAGGATGGGGAACAATGTGTTTGCTTTGCAGGATGTCTTGTTTATTAAACAAGACCTTAGGACGAGGAGTAATGTGCTTACCTTGCAGGAGGCAACAATGCTTTAGGATAAGGAACAATGTACTTACCTTGCAGAATGGTTTTTTTTGGTAAAAAACAAACCTCACAGGAACAACATGATTGTAAGAGGACAATCAACCTTCGGCCCCACAACCACTGAAAAGCAGAAAAAACCCCATAATAGCAGGCTGCACAGACACAGAGTACACCATGGAGCCCGGGAACAGAAGCATATATAACCAGAGACTTTCTGAAGCAAAGGTTGCGCCGTTGGCGGAGCGGAGACTCCCCAGCCGCCCAGTGCTGTTTTGCTTGCTACCGCTTGCTTAATAAACCAATTTGATTAACTGGCCTGGTTCTTGTCAATTTATTTGAACCGCACATATAACACACCCGTGTTCAGCTGTCTTGACGGCTGTTTCTGTGCTCAGCAACACTTGGAAAAGTCCATGCCACCTCGCCCCTAGGGGTGCTTCTTTCCACTCCTTAACTAGGACCCAATCTCCTAGCTGGATGCTGTGAACAGCAAAGTCCAAAGGCAGTGTCTGTGTTAACTGGTTTCCTGTCAAAGAAATTTCACAAGACACACTATCGTGGCCACAGACTGGTTTAAATATACATTAATTATTTCCAACTCCCCCACTAGGCTGAGAATTACAAGAGTAAAGAATTCTAAACAACAATTCAAAAGGAGATAACTGAATATCTTCCCTGGGCCTGGCCCTTATCCTTGCTAAAGCTAGTGGCAAGAGCTGTACCCATGGTATCTTAGTTTCTATTACTAGTTTTAGAAGGTGTTTCTTATTTCCCCATTCATTTTCTCAACCCAGCCTGAGCTCTGGAGGTGCCAGGGGTGTGGAGGTTCCATTGTATTCCTAGAGCAGCCATAACCCCTTGAAGAATTTTTCCCGTAAAATGAGTCCCCCTATCTGAGTCTATTGCTTCTATAATCCCATATCTTGGAATTATTTGTTCCAAAAATACTTTAGTAACTGATCCTGTAGTTGCTGAAACAGTTGGAAATGCTTCTGGCCACCCTGTTAATTGACATACTATTACTAGAAGATATTTAAATCTTGCTACTCAGGGCATTTCAGTAAAATCCACCTGGCATCTCTAGAAGGGATGTACAGCCCAAGGCCTTCCTCCCCTTGTGGTTCTCTTTATAATCCTGTTATTTGTTTTAGCACAAATCAAATAACCCTCAATGACCTGCTTTGCCAAAGTAAAGAAACCCACAGTAACATATATTTTGAGGAAGGCTTCTGCCAGTCCTCTGGGACCCCAGTGACTCCCTTCATGGAGTTGTTTTAGTATCTGTATGGCGAGAGCCTTTGGTATCCACAGCTTATCACTCCTTGTAAACCAATTACCCCCTTTTTCTTCTGCCCTACTCTTTTTAATTATCTCAAGTTCTTCTGGTGGAAAAGACAATTTCTCTGGCAGTGGTGGGGTTACTGGGAACAAGGAGAGGATCTTAAGAGATTTCTGACAACAAAGCAGCTTTCCCAGCCTTTTCATCAGTCAGTCGGTTACCTATTGTTTCTTCTGAGTACCCTGCCTGATGTCCCCTAATGTGGATTATTGTTACCCTTTTTGGTAAATTTACCACCTCTAATAGGCAGGAAATTAGGTTCCCATGAGCTAACGTTTTCCCCCTACAGGTTAAAAGACCCCTTTCTTCCCATAATTTCCCAAATGTATGTACCACCCCGTATGCATATTTAGAATCTGTAAAGATATTCACTGTTTTGTCTCGATATAATTCACAGGCTTTCACAAGGGCATCCAGCCCTGCCTTTTGAGCTGACCACATGGGCGGTAACCTCCCCCCTTCCCTTAATTCCCTTCCATTGACGATAGCATTTCCTGTGAATCTCTTCCCTTCTACCACCCTTGAAGCCCCATCAATAAACACATTTTCTTCCTCAGGCCAGGGAGTATCTTGCAAGTTTGCCCTAGCCCGGGTCTGGAGATCTATTACTTGAATGCAGTCATGGGGTTCTTACCAGCCTCCCTTTCCAGGTCAGACAGGAGGCTGGGTTAAACCCTTCCCCAGTTCTCAATTCTAAATCCTCCTGTTCCATTAAACAAGATTCATATTGTAATAACCGAGCGCTGGTCATCCACTTAGAGGCTCTTTCAGTTAACAAAGCTTTAACTTGATGTGCAGCTTTAACAACTAAGTACCCTCCCATTGTCAGTTTTCGGGTTTCAGTCACTATCAAGGCTGCAGCTGTACAGTTCTGTAGACAATGAGGCCAGCCTCTGGCCACTGGGTCTAATAGCTTAGAGAAATAAGCAACAGTCCGCCGTGTTCCCCCGTGTTCCTATACCAGAATTCCTTTAGCATGGCCCTGTTTCACATCTACATATAACTCAAATTCTTTGTCTGAGTCTGGAAGAGCTAAGACCGGGGCATCAACCAATTTGTCTTTTAATTTCTTAAAGCTTTGCTCTCCTTGTGGTGTCCATACCACGAGATTAGGACTGTTCTGGGTTAAAAGACCATATAAAGGTCTGGCCAAAACAGAAAAATCCTCAATCCATGCTCTGCAGTACCCAACCAATCCCAAAAACTGCCATAGCTCCTTTTTTGTTTGGGGTAATGGTACTTGTAAAATTCCTTGTATTCTTTCTGGATCAATATACCTTAATCCTCCAGTCAAAATGATATTAGATATAGATATATTTAACCTTAAGGCATTTTTTTACGCAAAAAAAAAAAAAAAAGGTAGTGATTGTACTGTTCTGTTAAAGAATTGCAGAGAAATCTCCAA
Organism: Petroica traversi; assembly: GCA_025920805.1. NCBI lineage: Eukaryota > Metazoa > Chordata > Aves > Passeriformes > Petroicidae > Petroica > Petroica traversi. The sequence goes on along the minus strand of JAHLSL010000008.1, from coordinate 23,300,766 downwards.
ATTAAAACATTAATTAAGGAAATGACAAAAATGTTTTGAGAGTACTGGAAGGAGCATGAGACTCTTTGAAGGGATTTCAGCAGGAAATGCTCTAGTGTGACACAGGCTACACAATGGTCAAGGTTTGGCCTGAGTTCTAGGGAAAAACAAATTCGTTAAATCCCTTCCTACTTTTTTTCCCATGCCTGTTCCATGTCTTACAGCCTTGTGATTCCTGGAAGGTTATTTCTAAGGATTTTGATGTGAGCCTCTTTGTGCTTTAATAACTCTCAAATTCTCAGGGCCCATTCATGAGTATTTTTAATCATTGTAGCTGTGAGGATATTCTTGCAGATAGGACTGAAGCATAATTTGTAGGACTACAAAGGAGAAAAAATCCAAACAAGCTTACTCAGTCCCAGTTTTCAGATAATCTTATTCTTTGTTAGTCTTGAGACGCAGAAAAGACCCCACAGCTCAGTAGTTATAGACTAGGTGTGTTTTAATACGGCGCCGGGCGCAAGGGGGACTGCTCCTACAAAAACTTGCGTGCCATCAGTGGCTCTCAACTTGGTATATATTGGGTTACAGGTTACATATGCATTAGATTACACAATATGCCTATACATATTCATTACCTATGCCCGGTTTGTATGGTAATTAGTTCAAAGCTCATTTCCATGCATTTGAACATGCTTGGTACCACCTAGTGGCAAGGTTGGTGGGCTCTTGGTGGTCTTTAAAGAGGAAGTAAGTCGCCTTCCTCAGTCTAAACTTTTGACTTCTCCTTGTTGTGCATGTCTTCTGGTGTCCTGGTCGCAGTCCAACCTCCGAGGCTGGTTTCTGCCAGTTTAGGAGTACAGAGAGCAGAAACCAGATTACGGTTTCTTCCTTTTTACAATAACCTTACATCCTCCTTACTGTAGTAGACATGATAAATGTTAAGCAGGTGGCACATATTGTTTCAGCAAGCAGCTCCTTAAACTATTTCTTAACCCTTAGATCCCTTGTATCAGTCTGACTTCTATTTGAGCTGTGCAGAGGTGGCAAACATTTTTATTGCTGAAAGTTAAAGAGCAAATCCTTGAATATTTACTCCTTTACTCAGGATTTCTGTATCAACTCTACTTTTGGAGTTTAATCTTCCATTAATGAAAATATAAAACTTTTTTGTCTTTGAATGTCTTTGAATGTCATCCTGGGTTGATCGTATGATCTTTGTATCCTCAATCGTCCCTCCTGCGTATGCTGGATATTAAGCTCTGCAGTTTTAAGTTAGGCCCAGAGAGACAGAGAGAATAAAAGTGGAGAAAAAAACCACGTGCCGTTTGTCTGCAGGAGTTATACCTTACCCCCCCGAAAAATCCTTGAGGGATTATGTTCCAGTGGGACAGCAATATCTCACTCTCTTGGTGCGGTGTGCTCAGGGAGCTCATAGCAGAGGGTTTCCTCGGATCTTTCTCGGCTTTTTGCAGGGAGAGACTTTGTTTCTTTTGCTGTTTTTGTTTGTTTTTTTTTTTTTT